>CM025855.1:39053006-39213461 GCA_003952965.2 Morella rubra
GTGGCACGATAATGTGCATCTAATTAAAATAGGTCCATTGATGGTTGAAAGTTTTCTTTCAAGAGATCCTAAAAAATTTAGTAGGTCATTTAGGAACAAACAAATTCAATTTCATATTCTATCCTTTATTACTTTCAGAATGTAATTATTGACCTGATTGAATAGTCCCATTATAAAAAGAAAAAAAATGCACATTTGAGACCTGTAACATTTTATTATAGTGTGAATTAATTGATTCCATATATTTTTACAGTGCGTTGTATAAATTATAGTACCTTTTTAAGCGGTTAATAACCTTTTATGATTATTTTTTTGGTTTGTTTAAAGAAATTACATCCAAGAACAAGAGTCAAAGCTATGTTTGGTTTAGTTTTGAAAAAGTCTTTTTTTATAAAAAAAAAATTTTGAAAAATATTTTTAAAGTGTTTGTAAATGTCTAGAAATGATATTTGGAAAGATAAATCTTTTTAAAATGTATTCAAATCTATCTTTGAAAATAAGATTTTTATGAAAAGAGTTTTAATGAATTTTTCTAAAAAAATATATTTATTTTTGTGTTATGTTACACAGAAATTAAAGCTAATTATTAAGTAGAAAATTTTATTAAAAATTGAAATATTTTATGTAAAAAAATCATATTTAAGTTTAAAAACATTTTTAAAATTAAAAAAGTTTCGAAGAGCTTAACCATAGTCAAAGTATTCTCAAATAATGTCTTTTCTAAAAGTGTCTGAGGTACATAACCAGATGTCTCAATGATGATCCAATATTTCTATAAATTAATTTTCTTAACGTATTTTAGTTGGGGATCCGGGGAGGGGGTTGGTGAATAGTGACCGCGTATGACTCTTTCTTGACTCGCCGTACATAATAAAAATAATTATTTAAAATATACATTGAAAAAGTATGCGAGGATGACGGGTTGTAAAGGACAAAAGGTTCCTTCCAGGAGACGCTATCATTGCTCCAATTAAGCCCATTTAATTAAGATGTGGAGTCAGACAAATGTCTTCGAAGGAAAGCGAGTGTAGGGAATAGCCTCCAGTCGCGCACGTGCTGGTGAATCTATATAACTCTTGAGGAAAGATAGGAGAGCGAAAAAGAGGTGGACAGGGTGTTGGGTTGGGACTTGGGAGTTAGGATTTCGGCAGAGGTTTGTTGTGCTTTGCTGGACACGGATTCTACATTTCTACTTTAGATTAGCATGGAAAGGCAGCACTCTTCTACAGCCCACTGCGCTGTCCTTTTTCCATCGCCTGTCCATTAGCACACCGCCACGTTATAGGAACAACTGTAACCAGATCGTACTCGGGCCTCCGACAGCGGCGTTCTACTGAAACAACTGGTTGGTTCTCCTAATAATCGTTGGATTGCATTTCAGCTTTAATGTATCTAACGGCTGAAACACCAAGGATATGACACTGGAAAAGAAATAAAATAAAATAAAAAAGGGCAGGAAAATGGGCTTTTAATATATATATAAAAAAGGGCTTACCTAGACGCAATTTTTCCCGTGTTTGTTTGGCGAAATTGCACTCACACTTTCTGAGGTATTCAAAAATTGTTAGTGGGTTCTCGGGCTAACAAATTAGTCATTTAATTTTATGTGGTCATGATTTTGAAAAAAAAAAAAGAGACATCTTCATCCACCTCCGTCACCCTTTGTTAATGGTAAGTGTTGACATATAAAATTAATGTCATGTTAATCTAATATAGTTGAGCCGCATGCCCAATAAAAATACGTCATCCCATTTAAGTCACATCAGCGCCTAATCAACAAAGCTTACCCAAAAAAAAACAACTAACTTGAAGGGCATTGTCGAATACTATCCCAAATACTTAACCACAAGCCATTCCTACTCAACACTGTCAAAACCCAACCCTACACTTCTTCTTTAGGTTCTTCATCTTCTGCCATATCATTCTTTGAGTCTAATCCTTTCAACACCATCATGACCAATTCTCCATCGCTACACCTCGTGCTCGCTAGCCTTGTCAAAGTAGGGAGATAAAACCGCCAAAGATCATAATCTTTGTTGCGTCCGAAAAATTTTTGATCGCCTGCACCTGGATATCACTGGTGATATACGTGTCTTTTTCGAAAGATTACTAGGATGGTATAGTTGTTTGAAGGTTTGTCCAGAACTACCAGAATGGAATGATAGAAAAAGCTTTTGTTTGCATGTAATGTTAGGTGCAATTCCATGGAGTCATAAGAAAACTGAGCAGTTATAGTGCAAGCTTGTGACCTTTTTATTACTATTTTGTCTCTTTCTTTGTTATAATGTTATTGCTCTCCTTGATAGTTCATCGTTTTTTATTCTTGTAAACAAAAAATTGAAAGAAACATCTTTTCATTGGCAATGTGCTTGTAGGGATTTATTTTGGTTTGCATCATGTTGGTTCGTGAGACAGAGTTGGTGCTTTGGAAGTGAGAACTTGACCAAATATCGTAGAGAGAGACAAAGAGAGATTCTTGTAACGTTTTGGTTGAGAGAATTTGGAGACAGAAGAAAAAAAAAAGAGATGGAAAACAATGCTTGCTTGAAGTGATTTGTTTTGATTGTGTTTGGGAGGGTGGGTTAGTCAGGGCACATGATGCAACTGGATGTAATTGAGGTGATATTAATTCTACTGGTCAATACTTGTCATTAATGAAGGGGACATAATGGTATTTTTTTCCGAAATCACAACCTGAGAGAGTTAAATGGCTAATTTGTTATTTTTTGAGACATAATTGCAACTTTCTAATACTTGAGAGGCTATGAATGCAATTTCGCCTTTATTTTATTAGCAACCTATGGTACATGACACACAACTATTCTCAAGAGAGAATAAGACACTGCCTAATATATCCTCACAGAGTAAAAATGTATAAAAATGCTGAAATGAAGCACAATGTGTTATATAATGGACAATAAATTTTTATCATTCTAAAGACATATATAAATCTTTCTTTTTAAAAAAAATCTACAAATTAGCTGAATACTAGATGGATATTAAAAAGAAAACCTCTATAAAACTGGTAAGAGATGCATGAATTGTTGAAATGACCGTGAAAGATTCACCTTCCAAGGTTACTTCTAATTTATAATTACCCTTTTTATTGCCTATGTCTATTTATTTTTTCTAGGCAATTTAAGAAATTTTATTACTAAATAGGAGGAAAGTACAAAGTCCAAAATAACGTGCTTCAAATGGGCCGTCATCTAAATCTAGGGCACACAACCCGATACACGGGTTAAAGTAGGCTCAAGGGCCACGAAACCAACCCGAGCTCAAAGGTCCAAAATACAGAACCCAATCAACGAACTCAACTGAGTCCAAGATCCATCAACCAACATAGATCTGTCTTTGTTTTCATGAGATGCGACTGGGGTGATGTTTGTTTAAGAATTTTTTTTTTAAAATTTCGAAAAATAATTGTTTACTCCAAATATCAAAATATCAATTTTTTTTGTAATAAAGAAGAATACATTTTCATACAAATTTCAATATTTTTTTTTATAAAAAAAGAAACTGCATTAAATAAATATTATTTTGCTTTACTTTTTAATAAACACAATTACATTTTCATCAAAAAATTTCATAAAATATCGTCCCTCCATTTTTAATGAACTTCTATAAAAATGTAATGTGTTTGATCAAGAAAAAAAAAATAATCTAATACAGTGGTCAACTGAATCTCTATCTAGGGAGAGTTTGTGTGCCCAATTTTTTTGGGAGTTCAAAATTTTCACCATACCAAACACATTTTCACAAACTCTAATAAACTTCATACTTTTACACATACATTTTATATTTTTCACAAATTTTAATAAATTTCAACATTCAAAAAATTTAAAAAATTTAAAAGATATTTCTCAAAATTTCGATAAACAAACGCCCCTCTAATTCATCTAACTCCGACAGTCCAATGAGATAGGTCTTGGGTACTTTCCTTTTTGACTTATTTTATTCGTAGGTTGATTGGATGTTGGGTAGTCGATATCCGGAGTTCAACCCCTCAGTAGTCAAAACAGATTGAGCACACATCCCTACCTTCACGTCAAGTCCATCAACCTTTCTTCTGGACAAACCAAATGGCATTTAGTCCTATGATTCGCAGAGCCATCACCGAGGCCCGCACCTCGAGATCTTCTTGGTGCTTAGGTAATGGATTCGTGACCCACCGTACCATCTCTAACGTAAAGGACGACGACAGCCACCACAAGACTCTGGGGAATGGTGGCGGCCGTGGTCTTAGTTCCTACCGTAGTTATTCTAACTCGGGCTCACTCGGCGGAGTGGGATTGCCTTCGTACATGCGCGCAGCTGTGTTTTGGGAACCCAATAAGCCCCTTACCATCGAAGAATTCCGCATGCCTCGCCCCAAGGCCGGTGAAGTTCTCATCAAGACCAAGGGTATTTTCCTCATGCTTCAGCGCTGGACATGTTATTTTATTTTTGCATTCGCTTTTGTTTTGAGTTGTTTGGATTTTCCAATACTCCACTGAACTGATCCTACTAAAATGCGAACCATAAAATTGGATGATCATGACCTCTTCCTCCTCTCTGCCAAGAAACCGATATTTTCTTTGTGTTTTGATAATAAATTAGGAGTGGGACGAGAGACCAGTCGATCAGATCTTCTGTTTAGCTTCTTTTGGTTCGTGGGGAAAAGTCTGGTAAAGTGGACTGATTGTGATTTGAACTGGTAAAATTGTCTGTGATTTCAGCAACTGAGGAAGCAAAAACATTCATCGCGCGGGTGGAGTTCTTCTATATACAAAATTTACTTGTTTCTTTACTTCTTTATTTCGCAATCATTTTCTTTGGTCGTAGAGTCGGGAGAAATAGGCCATTTATTACTACACGAGTGTCTCAAAATTGCAATCCATTCAATCCTCTGTTTAGGCTCTCACAAAATCAACATAGATGTTGTCGATATAACTTTAAGACATCGAGCAAATCTTTGCAAGCCAACCTCCTTGGAAGATAGGTTGGTTCTGTCTGTGAATGGTGAGATTCTATAGATAGACTCTTACTACACGAATGTCTAAACTCTAGGCAGACATCTATCCAGAGATCTTGAACTAAGGTGAATGTAGTTGATAACTGTTCTACCACTTATAAGCATTTCCGAGGCTCTGTGAATTGATACCGACTCAGAATTAGGTATGGCTATTGTTGGCTTTTTAGTTTTAGGCGACATGTGACTGAATTTATGGCATCTATATGGTTATTCTGCAATGGCAAATGATAGTGTATATCTGAATGCAGCCTGTGGAGTCTGCCACTCTGATCTCCATGTTATGAAAGGCGAACTTCCATTTTCGAGTCCTTGCGTTGTGGGGCATGAGATAACTGGTGAAGTTGTAGAACATGCGTCACTTACAGACAACAAAATAATAGAGAGGTGCAGGAATCTGAATATATTACAGGGCCCCTTATGCTGCAGAGAAGTGTTTTTTACTTGAAGTCCTAAAAAAAATTTGTCATTTTGGTTGAAGTAGATAGCAGGCAACATCGATTATTAGTTATGTCTTCTTGGATTTTCAGATATCCAGTTGGATCCCATGTTGTGGGAGCTTTCATCATGCCTTGTGGTAATTGTCTCTTCTGTTCAAAGGTAACATTACTTCGAGAATCTACTCTTTCCTTCTCCAAATTTTCATTTGTAATCTTTCATGCTGATAAAACTGTTGTTGTGACTGCTGTAATTATTGACATACTCCTTGAAGAATATTATGTAGCACATTATTTGATGTGAATATCAACATAATTGAATTAAGGGCCACGACGATTTATGTGAGGCTTTCTTTGCCTATAACCGAGCCAAAGGAACTCTCTATGACGGTGAAACTCGACTGTTCCTTCGCAGCAATGGTAATTATGCTTTTGATGCATCACTTTTCCAAAGCTTAAAATTAAGCATGTCTTATCTATTTTTTGCTCATGGCTGTTTGCTATAGGTTATCTCTAGTTTTTTCTTTTTGAAAGATGTTTTTAGAATATGCTATATATCTGCTTGAGACATACTTTATCTGCTTGAGACATACTTTACTGTTCTATATTATGCCTTGTTTAATATCTAGATGTCATAATAGAGTGAACTCTATGTTTGATAATTCATACACTTATTGGCACCTTATGGGACTCAATTTCCAGTATTGTGGTGTCTTTTTATGGGCGATCATACCTACATATATTGCCAGTACATGCCATGGATCTTCATCACCATCAACATCTTGTTTCCTTCTAGATGTACTCCCTTTCTTCCCTTGATATTGATTTACTGATGTCATTTTAAACACTCCATATTAGTACGAGCAGCCGAATTGTGAAAGTAAGTCTAAGTAAGCAGGCGTACTACAATATTGTTGGTTTTCACTAGTGGAAATGATTAGTTTTGGAGACTCTGTCATTTATTCATAGTTGTTTCCTCTGGATTGAAAAAAATCTATAGGTTTCATGGAAAAAAAGAAGAAGAAAACTCCGGGCTAAACGAAATGGAATGTGTAAATCATTATTAAATTGTAACATTCAAAGGGATAGCTGCACATGCACTTTTAGCCTCAAAAGAATTAGTCAATGTTGTTTTTTGAAGTCTTTTGGAATGATTATAATGCTGAAATCTTATTCCTTCTTCTCTCTCACTCCATGTGGGATTCAGACTTGCTGCTCCTAATTTCTTCATGAAGGCACACCAAGCCCGCATTGGCGGTTGCTAGACCTGCCTTGATTCCATCCTACGATGGCTCAAGAAAGTGCTAGCTACATTTGCACTTTTAACTCCAAAAGGACTAGTCGATATTGCTTTATTAAACTCATTGATATCATTATAGAACTCAGTTCTACTCTTTAAGGTTCCAATGTGAGACTTGGCTCATATAAAACTCAAGTCTTATTTCTTCTCATCTTGCACTCCATATGGATTTTAGGATATCACATAAGTAATCTAAGAATTTCTATATTGTCCAGGTAAACCAGTGTTCATGTACAGTATGGGAGGCCTTGCCGAATATTGTGTTGTCCCAGCACATGCATTATCTATTCTACCAAACTCATTGCCATACACAGAGTCTGCTATTTTAGGTTGTGCAGTTTTTACTGCTTATGGCGCTATGGCCCATGCAGCTGAGGTGCGCCCTGGGGATTCTGTGGCTGTGATTGGAGTTGGGGGTGTTGGTTCAAGGTGAACTTTCTTTGAAAGATTGGTTTGCAGGTGTTGAAATTATACTCATTGGTTATAATTAGTTACCCTGTATAACCCATTGGACCAGTCAGTTTGTACAATTTATTAAGTAAAAGGTGTCTTGCTCCACTTGTTAAATTGAGAAAATAACACTTTTGCCCCTTCTTACTACCATATTTTTTACGATTTGCACTCCAAACTACCAAACTTGACACATTGCATCAACAACTATTAATAAGTTTACACTTTGCACTTCATGTTAATATCTCACTGTTAAAATCAATGAAAAATGGGTCTCGTGTAATGAATGTCAAATTGTAACATGGGGTGCAGAGTGTAATCCTATTATTACTTTGGGGCGTAATGTGTCAAATTTTGGAGTTTGATGAAAATTGCAAACAATGTGGAAATTAGAGGGTGCAAAGTGTAATTTTTCCTTTTAAATAACAATCAAGGGAGCAAAATGTATATAGCAATTGATTATGGAACCTTGCGGAGAAATTCTTGCATGATAAGATAAACCAAATCCCCAAATCTTATAAACCCTAGATTCTCAATTTGGAGATTGTGATTGTGTAGAATGGTGGCTTGTTGTTAAATCTGGAGCCGGGTCCTCAACATAAGATTTAAAAGCATTCTACCAAATTAGAAGTTTGATTATGTTCGCCAACTGAAGCTTAGTGGTGGCTAGAGCACCATCTGTCATTTTAAAATGCTTATATGGCCTCATTTCCTTCATGTCCTTGGGTTTGGAGATTAACAAATAAATTTTCTCCCATAGATTCTATATATTTTTCACTTGTATCTGGAACCTTTTTCTCATTAAAATAAAAAAGAAGAAAAAAAGTTGTCCTGTAAAACATAGAAATGGTGATACACACCCTAAAACGCGGTGATTGTTATACTGACTACCTGACTCAGTTATAAATTTCAAGGAATTTGAGATTCCTTTCCATAGACTCAGATGGTGCTTCCTAGATTGCTTTTTATTCCTGGTTATCAGTGCATACTAGATCAAATTCTTCTTATTTTTCATTTTTTGGGCTTCTCAGGTGGATTTGCTCTATGTCTGCAGTGCCTTTATTTGGGCTGAGGTCTATGTATAATTCTTATCCAATTGAGCCTTGGAATTTTCTTTGTTTATAATTTTTTTCTTTTCCATCTCAGAAAGAAAAAAGACAATAGAAGTATGAAAAGATTTTCCTGTTTGATGCTTGCAATATTCCTCGACTGTATTAAAAGGCAAACAAAGCCTTACTGGGCTTTCCACATATCGAGCTGTACATTAAGCTTTTTATCGATGATCTTAGGTTAGAACTAGCCAAAGAAAATTTTCTGTAACTTTTTTTTTTTGTTACTGTTTTAATTAATATTCTTATTATGCCTAGGCTGGTCGGGTAAGGGGGCATAACATACAAGAAAAGAGCTGACCTGGCTGATCCATGATACAAGCAAATGAATATTCATATAGTTTGAGGTGAAAGTAGTCATTATAGGCAAGCAATAATGCTAAAACCTGCACGGTGTTCAGTCAGATGTTGGGTTCGTGATGACAATTGGTCTGGCAAGGCGTACTGTGGTTGCTTTTGATGTGCAAGAGAAAGTTTAGAATCATTCAAGTACAAATAAAGAGGGAGAGAAATTTTGCGGTAATGGGTTGAAGGTTTTAACCAGCATATTATGTCTATTTCATGATATTAGAAAGAGGAAAAGGAATTTGAAAAGATTTTTTGACGGCAAGAATAGCACCGCCATATTCACACTGAGATGTATGTTGTTCATGAGTATTGACCTTTAGCTGTTTTTACTTCTCTTTTATCAAGTTATTAGGCTGCATAGAAATTATTGCAAGTCTATTAAGTAGTTCCCATATGGAAATAGTGGTTAAGTAGCAAGAAAGGAGCAATTCTACAGTAATTTTTTAGGCTGGTGGGAATTTGAGCCTTTTCTTTATTCAATATGTCAGGGACTCAGGGCTGAACTCCTTCTATCCTAGTTGACTTTGCATTGAAATGTTTATCTTTTGCATTCCTTAAGATTCACATCAAACTCATGGGATGACAGCAGGTGTGGGCCACCTGATACCTATTAAAGACCAGGAACGTAGCTCTTGGAAGAGTTCAAAACTGTATCCACTAGGACATTAGTGGTCGGTAAAGCACTGAATCAATTTCAAAATTGTATCCGTGCTGAACTTTTCTAAATCACGAAAGACTTGTTCTGATCCATTGCTGCATGTGGACCCCACAGGATAGAACTAGAATTGATGAAGACAAAAGATAGCAATGGCATCCCTTTTCCACATTGGCATTAATGTGCTTATCAATATTGGAATGCGTGGTACAACCGGGCTGATCCAGTTTAACAGGACTCTCTTTAACATTATTTTGACTAGATCACCTGCTTCAGTTGTTTGCAGATAGCAAGAGCCTTTGGTGCTTCTGATATAATTGCAGTGGATGTTCAGGATGAGAAGCTGCTGAAAGCCAAGTCATTAGGTGCCACTCATACAATAAATGCAACTCAAGAAGATGCCATTGAAAAGATAAGAGTACGTATTTTTATCATTTTCAGCTGAAGTTTTGGGATGGAAGCAACGTTGCCAAACAATTTTTCTCCTACATTTTTTGTGTAAAGTCATTGGTGTCACCTTAAAATTTCCATCAGGATATCTTCAATTTTATTTGTACTTTCTCTTGATGAATTCTATTGTTTTCAATTGTAGTTATGCTTTGTCTCTACAATGTGTCAACTGAATGTCCTATGAGACGTGTGAAAGCAACTATATGTGCTTAGTCATTTGTTTTTTCCATTTTCCAAAGTGATATATCTATATCTTATGTGATTTTTCCCTCATGATTGAGGAGACCCAAGAACTCCGTTTGTATGTTTTCCGTGTTCAGACTTTTGCAGCCCTGGCCTTTCCTTATGCTGCCGTTTCTCCCTGTCTATCTCTCTTGTTTTGGGCACTGTATGCACCTTTTCAAGTGGAGCGTGTTTTCAGATACTTGCTCAGTTCATTAATCAAGTTACTCCCGTGATATTGTTCAATCTTCATTTACACGTCAGTAAAATTAAGGGAAGAGGGTCATCAATCAGAAAATGAAAAAAAAAATGAACAAAAAAAAAAAAAAAAACAGCTTGGAAATGGAAAGGGTATGGTCTAGAACAATGTGCCATGGAAAATATATGTCCAAAACTGGCTGGCATTGCACAATTATTCGAGCTATTGTTTTTTGTACTATATATCTAACATATGATGCCTAGGAGTCTTGTTAGTAGGTTCAATCTCTAGGTAACATTTTTTATGCCATTTAAACGCTTTCTCAAAGTCATGATCTGTCAAAGTGATAAATTTCTTTCTTGGTTAATTTTTTTTTTCTGCATTTTTACACAAAATAGCCTTTATAAAGAGGGTTATGTCAATAAAGATTCACCAAATTTTAGGCAACATGGACTATGAGTATTAATTAGTCCATGAAAGTAGTACACATATTCAGAAACTCTTTATTCTTTCTAAAGTTATGGACTGGCTGTTTACCTAGTTATTCACTTGTTTTGAACAGGACATAACTGGGGGACGGGGTGTGGACATTGCTGTGGAAGCCTTGGGAAAACCACAGACATTTTTACAGTGTTTCAATAGTGTGAGAGACGGTGGAAAAGCTGTAATGATTGGGCTGACACGCTCAGAGTATAGTCGGAATCGGTATACATGTTGTCATTATTTACTGAAGGAATGAGCACGCGATTAACGTTGAAGACACAACATAAAAATAACCATATTGTTTTCGTAGGAGAAGGTACGTACTCCCTGATCATTCAAGGAGAATATCTATTTATGTTTGCGATGAGATTAGTATAGTTCATATCTGAAAAAATGATATTCAGTCAGAAGTTCAGTGTTGTGCATCCTTTGAAATGCCTGATAGTCTTGGGCTCTTATAGCAGTTCGTTCCCCGTGCTGTTGTTAAAATGTGCATCGTGCTAGTTTGTCTGTTAATTTGAATGAGGCGAATACTATTCACTATGTTATGGATCTCAGTAATGTAGCCTTGATAAGATACTGCTGACTTATGGTACATTTTCAACTATAGTAGGCTTGTAGTGCAAATCATATGACTGTGGGCTTTTAATGTGTAACTGTCCTGACATTGAAATATCGCTGGTTAAAGAAATCTATAGTCCTATTTTAGCTTTTTGTCCTTATAATCTATGTTTCACTTGATTAAAGATTTTCAAGATTTGCCGATATAGGAATTACATAAAAAAAAAAAAAGTTGACTGAAAAGAATACCGAAAATGAAAAACAAGTAAATCTTGTTTCTCTGGCTCTACTTGGGAAGAAAAAGAATTCACTTAGCGGCTCTTAATTCGGATTGTGAAATGAACGAACCATATAATTCTAACATTATAGGACTTTAACTACTGAAGACTCTCGATTATCGATTCCGGCAGGGGCGCAAAAACACGTTTCACTAGAGGCTCCATTACGGGTGGTTCTATGGTCTGGTTTGTATAGTTATTTTATACATGCGTAGAGTTATTAGTTAGAGACTTCATTTATTTTCCAGCACATACTAGAATGAGCTGGGCTCTTTAGGACAGGTATCTCCATGACTCTGACTTAACTAACTAATACTCATTGTAGTTGTAAGGGTTGTTTACGTGCAATTTGTTGGCCAGTATCCAAATAATTAATATAGTGCTACTGGCTAAAATCCTTTTAATGTTGTTTTTTTATCCATCTTGAGGGAGATCATATATGACACCTATACTGGGACAGGTCTATAATGAAAAGTAAATTAATAGTTTATCACTTGAATTTGACTGGTCATCCGCGAATGATTGGACCTATTCGCGCATTCAAGTATGGGACTATATTAGGGGTTTGATCTTTTATTGTTGTGTCTCTTCGCGCGTTATCAAGGAACAAAGTTCTCTCAAATAAATCGGAGAACTAGAAGACCACAAAATTGCTAAAGGTGCATGCATTGTTTACATTGGGGTTGAAGAATTAGAGGATTGGTATATAACACAAATCAATTACAAACAAGACGGAATACTTACTTCAGAATGTGAGCCTAGTCACATAAGAGTAGCCCCTGCGTGCTCTGATAAATAGTATTATAATTATTCCAATATGATACATTTATTAATGCATACAGTATTTAACTCTGGGTCTAAGGAACTTTTGGCCCACTACGGCCATCCTGTCCTTTGCAATAATACCCATTGTCTAAGCACGTGATTGGTGATGAGGCCACAATAAATAAAATAGGATAAGTATAATTTGTCTTCGGAGTGAAGTGAGCTGTCAAAGTAAAAAGTGTGTCTCCTACTGATTTTTAAGGGTAAAGACGAATACAAAATTCCCTCGTTGTTTATCAATATATAAGTGATTGTAGAATTAGTATAATTTGATTAATATGGAGGGAATTAGAGAATCCATATAAAAATCGCTCAGATGAATTTCAAATACAACCTCGAACTGAGGACTAGGAAAATACAAGATTAAACACAGAACACTATGGTTCCAGCATATTCATTGGAGCATGGTTTTTCAAGAAATCATGGCTAGAATCGATCCTGCAACCTGTGACCATAAGCTTTCGTCTGTAATAGTGTTTAAAAATTGGGCAATGCCATGTCTGCCGGCGGTGAGCATTTCGATTTCAGCATTTTTAGTTATTGTGTACAATTTCCCAAACAGGATTAAGTAGTGCTAACATTTTCATATTTTTAGCTTAATTATGATTTATGGGAAGTCATTGGGTCTGGGAAGTAATTGGGCGCTCGTGCGTATGGAGCAAGGGCAAGGCAAGATCTTCCCAAGTTAGATGTGCAGATCTCTACTGGCAGTAATCGGGTTGTGTGATAGATGATCCAAGTTCTACTGATCCATATTGCTGTCCTCTTCGGAAATAACAAATTCGAGGACAGGCACGGAACAAGCATCTACACGCGAATCTCTTCATAAGTTGGAGATATAATCCTTTCAGCCGAGCGGTGGTGTGCACAGATTAAAATCGTAACGTATATCCTTGGCTTCACATTTTCACACAAAGATTTCGCTATTTTTGACAGAATCGGGGTGGCACGGTGCTGACCGATTATTCTACGGATAACTAATGAGTCTGTCATATTATAGGGTAATATTGGCTCTAGGACGACTCTACCCTTAAGAGGCACGCACCATGGTTTGAAGTAGGCTCCAGTTTGATTTGTAGGCCAGCGGTCCTCTACACAACGGTGATGCGTCTTGCGCATCACTCTCAATGGAATTGTCTGCTTCAGACGCAACATGAAGATTAACTCGAAGTATTTTTTGGATGGTTTCTGATTACCTTCATCACCAATATCGTGTGTCAAATACTCTAGATGCAACGGATTTGCGGTTAGGCGAACGTGAAACTTGTTGGGTCAGCTAATTGAATAAGATGGAAATAACTTTATTCAATACACATATGTGATTATCCATATAGGGGGATAAGTGACATATAGTAGACGGGTAGTATCATAAGCGTATATACTAGAAACGGGAAGCGAAGAGCTTAAATTACGGTGAAAGAAAGAGGTAGTAAAGGAAAATGACACTGTTATAGTTTTTTACTATAGTCGGTAAAAAAGGAGTACCTCTGATACTAGGGTGTGATAGATGAGCTTCTACATACATTTGTCTCTCGAGTCTTCGTCGCTTTTCTCTCCCAGAAGAGCAACCGCGTTTCACTGTCAGATCAGCTAGATTTATTTAGTCGTTTCTAGTGCACTTAGCTCCGATGTCATGACTTCAATTCTAATTCTAATGTTCTTGATATTCAGATTTGGAGGACGATATATGGTTGAATCAAATCAACGTATTCATTTGAGAACGATGCTCTCTACCGCGGTGCGGTCTCCTCGTATTATAATGCTCGGCACTAATATGTCACATAAGATTATCTTAAAGTGGGAGCATAGGATTGAGCAATAAAAGGATTACAAATAAGCCAAGAAATGGTGTTACACTTCGGGAAGGGGTAAGTTATGACAATTGATGCTTTCACAACACTGATTGGGGACCGTACTGGGCCCGACAGCAATAACAGAAAGGGGACTACATCGTTGCTCGACACGCTAATTATTCGGCTTTCGATGGACTCTCTTAAATTCACGAGGTACCCAGAAAATGTGCCAAAAAAAAGGTCTATTTGGTTTCCTTAAAGTTGAGGAGGGGGCATGATAATGAGAGGCGCGTGCTGTGCCAATATCTCGACGCGGACACGGGGAGTGGAATCGCCGATGATACTTGTAATCCATCCTTATACCGTACTCTTGTCTAAGATATGCCTAAACTCACTCGATATTCGTCATACTCAACCCTCAGGGGCCCAACCCTCTATCAGTCAATGATTCCTGGCAGTGGCCGCAACTGAAAACAAAGAGCGTCTGAATTTGATTTGCATCAAAGAAAAATCCTACTACCTATACTTCTACATCCTAAGTGGTATGTAGTGTTTTTATATATTTTCAAGTTTAGAAAAAACTATATAATTAAATGATTGGATTTACTCATTATATCTCTTACGTCACATACAATAAAATTTTAATAATTTTAATTAAAATATCTCTCAAGATTTGATTATTCAGATACTTATTCACTTATCCTTTATTTTACCACTTGTTAACAATAACCGATATATTGGTTAGTCATTTTGCTCTCAGGACTATTTCTCAATACGGTGCAAGAGTGCTCCCGTTTTAATAATGTTATAAGAATTTTAAAATACCTTCAAACACCTTTCGTAAATATGTGCCTCTTCACTAGTGGCGTATCTAGATGTACACGATTACCTCAACTCAAAGTACCTCTTATATGGTAATGTACTTCGTGGTTGGTTGAAGCTCCCCATCTGAGTGAAAATATCAAAACTGGTTTTCTTATTTTTGTCTTGGAGCAGGATCAACAAGAGCTGCTATATCTTTGTAATAGATTAAATATTGTTGACGTGTGTATCTCTTTAGAACATCGGAATAGCACTCTAGATGGGCTATTGAGTAGTAAGGTTTATCCAATATTCAATAGTGCAGACTTTTGTAATAGAATATAATTTCACAATCATCGAAAGTTTGAAAAAGCTGCACCAGATCATTATTTCTTAGATAGGTATGAGAGGCCACCGGAACGAGATAAATTTCCGGCACTTGGTGTAGGTCCTACCTTATGTGACTACTTTTAATAGTTTTATATATTTTAGTATCATGATGTGAGCCCATTGGTACAGGGCGTTATGATAGGCAAATGTACGTTTTTCATGATCTAGTTGATGTAGGCATGGACATAAACTAATACTTAACTAGGTAAAATTATTAGCATAATTTTGTAACTGGCGCGGCATCAAAATTATCTTCAACTAGAAATGTTGGGATTTGTTAATTAAGGTACAGGAGCTGCGCCATTCCCCAAGGCTAGTATATAGGAGCTACGGATATAGAAATCTTCCACCATTATATTCTGCGTACTTTGGACACTACCTTCTCCCGGATGGTTCACCCAACTACAATTGTGAAAAGTATTTGGGGTTCGGCTTAGGTATATGAGATTTGGGGCCTGCAGAGGGTAAGACCCATAATACATACAAGCTGATTAGACCCACACTGACAGGGGACAACAAAGGACAGGAACAAGGGTAATAAACAGGCGTAGCAGGAATTTGACACACAAAATACTTTTCAGTATGTGTTTTATTAGGTATTGTCATAGGTGGAAACAGGCTGTAGGACAGCTGAAAAGATTAAACTTATATAAAATCTTCTCCAGTCAAGTTCACGCATCTTGGCCACAAAGTTGAAACTTTGAGATCATTTAGATCAACGTGTGCGCATTAAGTGTCACTCATAAAGACTCAGTAAACATAGATGGCTAAAATTAACATATAAAAGACTGCTAAAGTATACTACAATAAGGAAGGAAAAAATTAATGTATTAGTAGTGGGGTCTTTTACACTGAACAATCAGAAGGTGTGATTTAGTCTGTATATAACCTTCAATCCCACCGGTATGTCATTAACAAGAATCCCGATAACGCAATGTTACGCTACGCATACAGCATAGACCGTACGTAATCTCAGCATGACTTTTGATGTAGGTTGGTTGTCTGGTCTACGGAGCGATGTGTATGCTTAAGGAAGATGCTCCTAATCGCTCTTTTCCGCCACCATTTGCAATAATTATCACAGAGTTTGCAGTGAGGAAAACGCCCATCCAGAGGAAAGAATTTTATCTTGGCAAACTGACGGAAGAATAGATAAGCAACATGCCAGATAGGTGAATGCTCACAGAGAGAATCCTATAGGTAGCTTGGCATCAGAAAGGTGCAACAGCAGATAGACATAAGCGGAAGCAAGATGGGACACGGATCTTCTAGACATATCAAGACATACTTCGCTCTGCTGTACCACTCGAGTAGTATTTCCCTACACGCACTTTGAGATAGGAAGCTTTCGAGCAGAATATTAGCCTTCCATCGGATGGCGAATACACACCGGGAACCATACATGACCTGCTCTTAACTACACCAATCTTTTCTTGCCTAAGCGAGGTTAGGATGGCGTATCACCCGCTTCCTTCTCTCTCGGCAAATTGTTCTCGTGCGTCTGATAATGCTCGCTTCATATGTGATTTATTAAGATACGTAATGAAGGAATGCTTATGGTCATCAAATATGAGAGAAGACATAGGGCTAAGTAAAAATTACAACTCAATATAGAGGAGAACGAGCAAAGAGACGAGATATTCTCAGTTTTTATAACCCCACACTCCTTGTTCCTTTTTATTCAACTTTGTTCATACGGTTGGGTTCTTGTCTCTGTATTATTTCAGATGTATCATCCTTGAAATGGTTCAACCCATGGGGGGACTTCTGTGCATCTTTAGTTTTATCTCCTTGTAACATTATCTGACATGGAGCATCTCACTTTCACGTTCCAATACTTTACGGTGAACTACTCTCATGCTGTGGCGCTTTGTTTTTAGCTTACTGAAAATGCTTCACCATTCGCTTCTCTTCTCTCTCTCGGGTTCGCAGAAGCTTGCCTTTATGGTAATAACATGGGTGATCAAATCAGAATTCATGAGTCTCTCCTGAAAGCACGATCATCACTCCGACAATATCACCCTTCTTACCTCTACGCTTGCTAGATAGACGCTATATCTGAGATCTAATTCACTTACGGAAATTTTGGAATGGTACTGTCGGTCCCTGTGATAGAAGCAGATTTAAACTTTTGGGAGGGTCATAATTCCTTTTTCTCTGTTCCCAATGTCTGAACATTTCCCTATGTGGTTCTGAAACCGACCTTCACTGGCCACTCTGTCGTGTCAGGCGTTCCGCCTCATTTTTCCGCGAAACGCTCAACAAGGGCGGCAATTTCGGCTACTTCTCTCTCGGGTTTCCGCCGCCCATCCTCTATCTTCTTCTTTTTCTTCTTTGCTTCAGTCCTCCGAGAATTCGAGCTTCGGACTGTTGGACGAGAACTTTGTCAATTCCTCCCTCAGGTTAATTTGCTGCGAGGAAATCGACGGTCGCAGATGGAAGTACGTTGCCGAGAAAGACGCTCCGGAAGGTTCAGGAAAGGCTCCATTCGCGCGCCTTAGTTCCCACTCTCCTCAAGCTCCTCCCATTGAGGTGCGTCCTATTCTATTTCCAATTCTTCTTTTTTTTAAAAAAAAACTTTAGTTCCATCTCTTTTTGCACTGCCCTATTATTAGTACAAAACTCGAATTTGCTACCGCTCCATACCGATCAAAGTCCGAATTTTGAGCCTCTTAATTATGTTTCACTTGAGTTTATTTATTTCTATCATCTGTATGTTTTTGCTACATTTATTTCCGTATGATTGTATATTGTCTTCGATGTTTGACTGCTTACGGCTCTTAGAGTTGACCTTTGTTGATTTGGTTTACATGATCAACCTAAAGCTGCAAACTTTATTGTGAAAACGGCCTCGATTGTATTTACCAACTCTCTGTGGACTACTTGCAACTTTAATTTGGGGATTTATACTGAATGTGTATCAGTACATTTACGCATATCACCGTTTAGACATGATCTGATATTCGTAGATCTCGCGAGATTGTTCTCTACAGTTTTTGTATATGACTGGACCTTGCTACCAGTTTATAATAGATATAATGATCTATGTCGTATGGAGAGTGTGTTACTGATATACTTCAAATCTTAGTATGCTATAGTCTTTAAACGCACTGACAAGATTACTTTGTCCTATGATGTATAGCATTAGGGTTCCTCGAACAATGTGATATCTCACACCGGGTAAATCCTTAACCCTTACCCCTCTTACTAAGACTACAGACATCTGCAACGTCCTCCCATGCTTTTTTTATTTTAAATATAAGACATACTGGGCATGGAATGCAAAGTTAGAGATTTGGTCATTCTTTTCCGTGTTGGATTTTTGGTGCAGGAATTGATGTCGTTCGTGAGATCCTATGTACTTCCGGAAGGTTTCCCTGACAGTGTTACTTCTTCTTATGTCCCGTATATGAGCTGGAGGGCTTTGAAGGTAGTTATGATGCTTCTTTTGTGAGTCAGTGATACGGAGGTGGGCTTATATGGGACGGAGGCACCAGCTAATGAAGTAACTTAGGGGCGAATGCTTTTGGTATAAACACGGTATCTAATTAGTACCTTATTTCTTGTAGCATTTCTTTGGTGGAGCAATGAGTGTCTTTACAACGCAGACACTTTTGAGTTCAGTTGGGGTCTCTAGAAACAGAGCCACTCCTGGAGCCGTTGCTATCAACTGGATTATCAAGGTGAATATTCTGTCTATCCATTTCAGTGGATATAATAGATTTTGCAACTAGTTTTCTAGCATCCTAGTTTAACCACATGGTATAAATGACTGATATTGAAGTCCCGTTATAAATAAACTTGTTCAATCTATCTTAAAAGGTATGTACCTTTTGGCATATGCCATGCCATCTAATTTGTGCGCTACTTCCTCAGAGTTCTATTAATTGAAGTGAAACAAGAATTTTGTTATGTTGGAGACACTGTTTTATGCCATTTTAATTAAGGGAATCTGATCATTTCCCGTGCTCTTAGGGAAGCATATGTACGAGTTCTAGGTGGTTGATTTCCCCATGTGTAATGGAGATCTGTTCTTGCACTAGTTATGGCTGTGCTTTTGAAGTTATGAAAAGAAGAATAAAAAGGCAAACGAGTAGAACAGTTAAAGGTGATATGCTCATTTTGGATTTGTCAGATAATTCCATTACGCCTACTTACTAGGTCATCCCAACCATTTGAGATCAAGCCTTTGCTTAGTTGAGTGTCCATCTCTACATTGATGCCATAGCCTCTGTTGTATGTCATAATTCAGGAATTAAACAACTCTACAAATCTGTAAAAATACAGTGAAGAAAAAGAAAATTGGATGGAATATCGTGGCGGACTTCAGTTTGTTCTCTCGTTTCTCATAGAGTGTTGTGCTATTAAAATATTGCACTTTTTTATGGTGACAAATATAAATATCCTTATGCTCAACACTACTAGTGATGTACAGTACCAGAAAGGTTCTCCCTTGACCGTATTTAGTTTTTTTGCCTTAGTTTAGGGCTTTTCAGCCCTTCTCATTGAGATTCGCGAAGTTAAATTTACACTATTTCAGGATGGTGCGGGTCGTGTAGGGAAAATGCTTTTTGCCCGCCAAGGAAAGAAGTTTGATTATGACTTAAAACAGGTTAAATTTATTATTGATTGCTGTTCTACTCAGTTTGGCTGTCAAATTTAAACTTGACATCTCCCAGCTCATAATAGCATCTGGCTAAAATTATGATCTGTTACAGCTACGATTTTCGGGTGATCTTCTTATGGAGGTGGGTGCTGCTGTGGAATTGGCGACTGCAGCTGTGCCACACCTGTTTCTTCCTTTGGCTTGTGCTGCTAATGTTGCCAAGGTTTGGTGTTTTCATAACACAAAACTATCATGGTCTTGCCAGTTCTGTACTCTCATATCTTTTACTCTTTGCTCATAGAATGTTGCTGCTGTAACATCAACATCAACTCGCACGCCAATTTACAAAGCCTTTGCTAAAGGAGAAAATATTGGGGATGTCACTGCTAAAGGTGAATGTGTTGGGAATATTGCAGATCTGGTATGCTTATCAAACTTCTCCTTTTGTTTTTCCTGGATGATATCTAAATAATGAGGATTGTGAGCTGGCCTATCAAATTGAATTGATTATGACATGGGTTGGTGATGAAACACTGTTTTTCAGACCAATATATCTAACCTAAAAACTTGCTGGAATCGTCCGAGCTTGGGCATGTTCATTTTGGTAAAATTTTAAGAATTTAAGTATGTGTGAATATTTAGGTGATGTTGAAGTTTTATTGGCATGCGTGTAGAAGTTGTTAAGTTGTATTGATGTTTGTAAAAAAAGTAATGTTGAGTTGTATTGGTATGCGTGTAGGAGTAATGTTGGATTGTAAGTTTAGAAAGTTGGATTCAAATTTTAAAATTTTCATCCAAACGAACATGCCCAAGTGTGTATTTTCTGGGCCGTGTAGTCGAGAGTGAAATTCAATTGATATCCTCAGCATGTGTAGATGGGTGCAGGTTTGAATTATATCAGCTCACTTATGAATAACATTACACGACTAAATAACTTCTGATTCAGTATTGAATTTTAGATTATCTCTACTGTTAGGTTACTTGCTTAACATGCTCGCTAAATTTTGCATCAAACTTATGTAAATTAACATTTTGTCTCTTGAAGCTGGGAACTGGGCTGAGCATAATGATATCGAAAAGAAACCCATCCTTAGTCACTACATTTGCCCTACTTTCGTGTGGATATGTCTTCAGCTCTTACCAAGAGGTTAGATTGTGTATGAACAGCAGTTGTATTTTCATTAGCAATCTTTCATGTTCCTTTTGTTCTTGGAAGATTCAGTCATGCTAACTGCATTTGCGTTTTCCTTCAGGTTAAATCTGTGGTGTTGCCCACGTTGAACCGGGCCAGATTCACTGTGGCAGTAGAGTCTTTCCTTAAGACAGGTCCTTACTCACCATATGTGGTCTTCTGTAGATGCACATTTTTCTCCTTGCCTTTCATCTACCAGTGTCCTGTTTCCGATAGACATATTATGTCATTCTACGTAACCTGGATTAGTTCACTATATAAGCACAAGAAAGTGTTTACGGTGTTAACGGCTTAATCATGTTTTCTTCTCATTTGCAGGACGAGTCCCTTCATTGGAGGAGGGGAACATGAGTGAAAACATATTCACTTTTCCATGTTTGAAAGATAGGCCTGTTGTTCTAGGTATGTAGACAGAATTACTTTTGCAAGATTTTACGCTTGATTATGGACCTCTTGTTGGGAGTTCAGTCTAAAGTTTGTTTTCTGAGTGTTTTGCAGGATCGAGATTTAGGGATGCATTCCAAGACCCGGGTGCATATCTTGCCATAGAGCCTCTCTTTGAGGTATGCCCCTTTTTGTGAAACATCAAATTTCAAGAAAATCTCTCTCATGGATTCACTGGTATCTTTCTCTTGATTAGCTCTGTGTATCTCTAATATGTATGGGTTATATCCTCTTGACTGGTGACAGAAAGAGAAATATATGGTGACGTATAATCCTTCAAGAGGTAAAATATATGCATTGCTCAAAGATCAGGCGAAGTCAGATGACATTTTGAAAGCTGCATTCCATGTGAGATAAATGACCCATCTCTTTTTGTACTTGTTGCGCCAGTCATGAGAGTTTATTCCTCATACTTTGTGCATATGATGTTATCTGTCTTCTTTACAGGCCCATGTGCTGCTGCATTTTGTACAATCATCGAATGATGATCGGTCTTCTGCCGGGAAGCAGAGGGAGTACGACTCTTCTGATTTTGTGTCCACACCAAGTGATCTTGAGGCTCGTATTGCAGAGTCTTGCAAGATGGTCTCATCATCGTATGGGATTTTCAAGAGCAACGCTGCAGAGCAGGTAGGTTGAAATCAACCTATCTTATGTCTCTTGAGAAAATATTCTATATTATTGGGTGTCCTTTTTGCTTGCGCCTGATGAACCCTTGAAGTGGTTGGCTTATCTGTTCCATGAAATTTACAAATCCTGAGAACTTTACCTGCTTTTTTGCTCTTTGCTTGAGCGTCATTGTACACTTAGTTCTTGAAAATGGAGCTAATACCAGCCTTTGCTATGAATTACATTTTTTCCAAACATAGTGGTGGGCCTTTTTCTTTGCTGAAATGTTTCCTCTATTGTGATGCTTGCCTTTTGGGGTTGCATGTTTGCATGGTATGGGAAGCGATTCTGATGGATGCCTGTACTATATCATGTACATGTGATGGCGTTTGTTTACCGAAATTTTGGGAATATTCTAAAATTTTAGGAATCTTTGAATGTTGAATTTATTGGGTTTGTGAAAAGTGTGAAATGTATTGTGTAAAAGTGTGAAGTTTATTGGGGTTTGTGAAATGTGTTTGGTGTGTGGAAATTTTGGACCAAAAAATTGGACAAACAAACGCCCCGAAAATGGAACCATATACAAGTTGAAGTTGGACTAAACATATGATTATGGTCAAAACTGCTCTTTTTTGTCGTAGCTGATAATGAATGGTTTCAGCGCTTCTTACAAGCTATTTGATGACATTTCCGTAATTATTTGCAAGTTGTCCAAAAGAAGCCAGCTTTGAGCTTTTAGTTTTGGTAGACTAGACTGTGACAGCACTATGTAAAGAAGTCGAGTGCGTCATCTACACTTATGTCTACTCACCAAAAAAAGTCATTCATGACAATGAAACACTATTGTCTGCAATTACGTGATTATTTCATATGCTAAACGCCTCTTTCTATTTACAATTTGCATTTTTCATCATTATCTGTTTTCTGTTCCTTTGTTTCATGGTAGGGCTGGAAGATGTCAGAATCACATCTTAATCCTGGCCGAGCTCGGTTGCGTCCGAGTGATAAATTGGTATGACATGCTCGCACATTTGAATCTTAATGCAAAGCTGAAAGCTGGGCTTTGACTCGTAAGGTGCTCGCCAAGTGTTTATACTGCCTCATACGCTAAAGACCAGCAGTCAAAGAGGTCCTTATGACGAAGAGATATAGCACTATAGAAATGGGACCATGGAACCATGGCCTCACGAATGTGGTCGGTCAATGAGAAGATATTTGAAGATGGCTCAGTGCGGTATTGTGTTATAGGGAACGTGTTGTGGGCAAGGAGTTGCATACTGTTTTAGCACGTATATACGGATTGTTTTCCTGTTTTTGCGGTTCCTTTTTGTTTTGAGGTCTCGAGCCTTTTGTATCAGCCTTGGCAGCCCCCTTTCATTTCATGTTTATGCATAATTGAAGAATAAAATTTGCGCAATAAAAATTTAATTTGCTCATATTAATCGGGTGTTTGTTTAGAATACGTGAAAGATTGGATTGTTCTCTATTTCCTTTAGGGAAGTTAGCGTACAAAATGAATAGTCTCATCAGCATGCTCTTTGCCAGGGCACCAGACTATTGGCATAGGGCATGACCGCTTTATTGACTTCAGTCTTATCTCCTATGTGTTATGAGTCGTCTTTACCGGCTTCGGTCACATCTACTATGAGTTGTAAAGTGGTATTATGTACCCCTCGCCAAATATTGAAGCTGAAGTTCATGTGTGTAGTAATGCCCAATTGGGGTCTTGCCCACCAATTACATTCAGAACAGTCCAGGGGTAAATAGGAGAACCGGCTTCCATCACGACCAAAGGCTACAACCATCTTTCAATGCTCAGCTTTCTTCTACTTTCCTTGGCTTTCTGTACTTTCGCGGTTGCCAATGAAGAGTACTGAGACTTTTGTTGTGAAAAGTAAATCCATTATACATATGTTGCATGCAATACCATTCAAGAGAGAAGACTTTAGTGGCTGGATTTAGAGTTAGTACAAGGAAGGAAAATCTTTTCTCATCGCTAGTTTTTTTTTTTTTTCCAAAAATCTTTATTATTTTCTCCGTTAAAGCCCTCGAACTCGTGGCATGCTGCCGGGCCATATATTCTATTTTAGGCGACTTCGACGTATCTTTTTGGAGGTGGGCTCTCTCAGTCTCAGATGTATATAGGTCGGCTGCATTTTATGGACTATCCGCGAGTATATGCTTGCAATCCAATCGTACATACATATTATTTCTCAGTAGTTCTACGTGAAAATAAAAAATAAAAAAAAGAGAAGGAAGAAAAAAGATAATTTAACAGGACAGCAGAATTCATCGAGATGGAAGTGGGCAGATATGTCATTTTGCTAACAGCAATGCCACATTAAATATTTACCAAAGGATATTAAATGTGGCTCGGAAGTTCACGATTCCCATTCAATAGGGCCTCTTAAATGAGGGTGAGTGAGTTGGCATTCTTAGTACGCCCTGTAATTTTCAAAGTAGGACAAATGCAGAGGCTACTTAACCCACAAACAAGCGAACGGAGCTTTTGGGGTCCCCCCATTGTCTGCACTTTGCAGGTTTAGGAGGCGCGGGAATTAGCAGTCGGTCGTCGGATATGTCGTTGTGAACATTTAAGATCTTTGTGGACTGTCGAAGAGTGAAGAAGAAGAAAGAAAGAGAGAGATAAAAGAATATATATACAGGGTGAGGGTCACGCGAATAGTTATTTTCATGGCTACACGATTTTGAACAGCCGAACGTGAAGAGACTTGTGCTGTTTGGCATTGTCATGACTTCTGCAAGTGAACTTTCTTTACCTGCAATTTACTCCAGCATAATAATACCATCTTTATGTCTTGATTAAAAAAAAAAAAAAAAAAAAGATCGAGACAATTTAAACGTTCCTGCATAAGAGAATGTGCATCCAAACGCAAAAGTGACCCTTTTGCTTTTCTTTTTGTCTTTTCTCCTTCTCATATTGCTTTTTTTTTTTTGTCCTTCCTTCTGTTGGGGGAAGCTTGAAGTGTTAAATATTATATGCAACTGCATGATTAGCATCGTGATTTGCCAGATGAATACTGTGGTTTATGGAGCTGATCATACTAACGTAACACCAGGCTCCAGCTCTTACCATTAAGCTGTCGCACAGTTTTTAGTTTGTTGGCTGCAGGTATATATAACTACGTACTTGATGAACTTGTTAATGGAGTTTTGATATTTCTTAATATATGAATTTGGGGAAAAACAATTGCTTATCTCTCCTTGGTAGTTTGGGAAAAACTAAAAGCTGGAATACAAATTAAAATGACACCCATGCACCAACAGATCAATGCAATAAACATGAATGTAATAAATGGCTTCCTCTTAATTTGCACTAGTCATCACGGATTTTCATGCTTTCCTATGATCATGAGAGGAGTGCATAACCTAGCTAGCTAGGAATAGAATCCAAGGTTCTAAGTAAAATTGTACTTTAAAATATGATCCGGCAATCTACAAGCTGTCATGCATGAAAGTTTTCACGCTCTCTCCGTGTCTGCTTTTGCCTAGAGAAAGAGAAAGGCGGGGGGGGGGGGGGGGGGGGAACAGATAGCAAAATTAGGCACAGTAGTAAACTTTGTTCTTATGGATATTTTTGTTTTCGATTCAGCAGAAAAATCAAATTTCACACTTAGTAATTAACTCTCTGAGTAACATTAATATATAGTTTCCAAGTTATTATTCTAATTAAGCTTGAATCTTTTCACTGACTTGATTTTTTAAGGTAAAATAGTTCGAGCATTCATGGTTTATCCCCGCATAACTATAAGTACGGTCTAATTAACACTTAGATAATTGGTTATAACTTGCAGAAAATAACCTTCTGACCCGGCCCGTTTATACCATTTATTGCATTAATGTACGTACTATTACTGTTGATAAGTCACCATACTTTTTTATGATTCATGCTCAATCTGTACAGTTTAATTTGTTAGGGACCTAATACTAGAAGTTACAAGAAAATAGAAATATATTAGTAAATAATTAGTTCATTAGATCTTCCTCAAATCAGATATATATATAATATTGATGCATCAGAGTATTTCGGACGGAATATCTCCATCCAATCCTACATTTAATAGATTGGATTGAACAAGAACAACACTCGCAACTCAAACTCTACCAGACCCAACTCCTACACTACATTACATAACCACGTACCTTTATCACACATATTAAGAGGGCTCAAATACCGTAGAGAAGAAAATGACAGGAAAAGAAACGGTATAGAGAAAATTAGAGAAACGCGTTCAGCTGTCAGGCTAGAGTTAAAGCACAGACGAACAGTGGGACAGTACAGATGATAATTTCATGCTAAACTTTCTAAGCAGCGGAGGGGTTCTTCTTGGCCAGATTGTGCTTGTTGTTGTGCATCCATACCTTGAGAACTCTTCTCTTGACTCCAATCTCTTGGCAGAACTGTTGCACCACAGCTTCTTCCTGCTTCTGAATTTTCCACCCAACTTTCTCCGCAAAGTTCAGCATTTTCTCCTTCTGTTCCTGAGTGAACTTCGTCCTGAATCTTTTCTTCACAAGCTGTGGAGGCCTGGCCACTACTGCGCCACCGCCATCTTCCTGCTCATCAGACTCTGAAGGGAGGGACCCCATGTTGTAGGGCATTATCATTTGGTGAGGTGCTGCTGGTCTTGAACTAATGAAGGTACCTGTAGCTGTAGGGTACCCTAAGGCCTCAGGGGGTAGTATGTTTTTGTGATGGCCAAAGATGAATTTCCTCCCAACCCTGTTTGGATGTGGACTATGGTGGCAGTCACATGAAGAGGGCTCACCTTCAACTTCTTTTCTGTGGAAGTTTCTGTGACAATTGCAGGCAGAGCAATTGAGTGCTTCTATAGTACCCTCTTCACCATTGGGCATGAATTCACCGCACCCATCAGTGGCATTCCCTCCCATGGCTGCTGCATGGTTCTTGAGGCATTCTTTGTACCTCACCACTTTCTTGTAGGGCACATGTTCCTCTAGGCTTGTAGGTAATGGGGGGCCATTGCTGGGGATATGGGGTGCTGATGAAGGCATGATGTTGTTGTGGGGCGCAGGATCATGATGTATCATGTGCCCATGCCCATGACCATGTCCCCCAGCATATGCACTGTTGATTGGGATTGGGATTGGGATTTCTCCTTCTTGACTTGAAATTTCCATTTCTTATTTTCTCCTCTGGATACTGTTTTGTCTTGTCTTATGTCTTGCTGTTTGTTTGGAGACAAAAAGAGAAGGAACAAGACAGAATACAATTAGGAGCCCTAAATAATTAATATCAAAAGTGGTTGCTTTCTTAAACACCTAGGAGTTTTCTGGACAATTGTAAGCTTTTAGAACCAATAGGAGCTAGAACCTGTGTATCTTAGAAACTCTTCTATCCTTGGAGACCCATATGAAAGTGGAAATCCAAAGGCATTGCTAACGAAGTCTTTATTTCAGGTGACTAAAGACATCGCAGTTGGTTTGAGAGAGAGGAAAAGAGAGCGCGTCTTTGAAATGCTTGCTAGGGGTTCTGCTGGCTCTAAGAGAGATATCACAAGCCAATACTCTTCAATCAAAATAACAAAAAGGGGTATTCAGGAACACTAGACGGGAGCTGCCCGTGAGAAAAGGTCTTAGGAAGAAGATAAATTCCCTCCTAAGCCGGGCATATTTCTCTGTTTGGAAAGGGAGAGAGATAGAGAGAGGGGGCGAGGGACTGAGAGAGATGGGGGTCAAACATTCGTTTACTCTCTTGGAAAGAAAACGATGGAAGAAGGGAGATGACGATAGTAAACCTTCTTTGTTCTTCTTTCTACTAGCTGGTAATTGGAACGGCAAGGAAGGAGGAAGAAATTAGACGGCATACCTACATCAATTTCTCTTTGCATAAAATCTTCTGCTTCGAGCACCTTCCATACTGAGGGGCAAGATTAGGATAGTGTAGAAGTTTTGGCTAGGAGGTGGAGTTAGGAGGATTTAGAATAAAACTAGTACGAGTGAGTGGTGAGAGAGAGAGGGAGGGCTGAGTTTTTGGGAGGTGGGTTTGCTAGCGAAGCACTAAACAAGGGCTTATAGAAATAGTGAGGGGGCAAGGAAAAGAGAAAGAGGACAAAGAAAATAAAGCAGATTTTTGACAGACAAGGAAGAAAATAGGGTGAGTTTAGGAGAGGAAGATAAAAGAAAAGTGGGGTGCTTGCTTTGCTTGCACTATCAGGCATCAAGTTTACGCCATATAGAGAGCAGTGTGTCAGAGAGTGGAGAGGAAAAAATAGCGGGGAGAGAGAGGGAGAGAGAGAGAGAAGGCCAGGGATGGAATTTATATGGAAAGAAGTGTTCTCTAAAAGAAATAAGCAAAGTCTGCTCTGTATAACTTGGACAGCTTGAAGGGTTCAAGTTCAGCACGTTTTTGGGAGAACATATTTGCCCATATTGGCCGAAGGCCTTTTTTATTTTTTATTTTATTTTTTGACCTTTTCTGATCTTGTAGCTAGGGGCAGGGTTTGCGTAGGTAGATAAGCTAATAATTTTGATTACGTACGTCGTTGAGACAAAGAGGCTTCGTACGTTCGTAACTAGATTTTCTTTCTGTATATGTACTTTTTTTTTTTTTTTTCTTAGCAAGTATGGGGAAAGGGGAAAGGGGGAAGACCACGATGGCTAAGGTTCTATACATGTACTTGGTTTTTAAGATTGGTTACTGTCATGGGTTTAACCTAATGAGAGAGACGACTCTAGAGTGAAGGCAGGCAGATATTATAAATATTATATATTATATATCATGAGTGAGCTCCATGTAAAACATGGATATATAAACTCTAGTCTCCAGCTTGAGTTGCAGCTGAAAGTATATCATGCAACTCATTCGAAATGATTATCTTGGAAGTTGGAAGACTTGTAACATGTTGTAGGAAATCTTATGGACACGGCTTTGGGGTAGGGTCAGAGGGGCAGGAGTGATAATCACGCCTTTCGCAGAAATAGAAAGCTTTAATATCAGTGATAATTAGGTATTTGCCCCCATGGAATACTAGGGCCAACGCCATTTCAATTCATTCACATCCATCACATGAAAACTTGAGGAGAGAGAGAGAGAGGTAGGAGTAATAGTTGAGACCTGAAGATCACACTCTTTTTTTCCTGTTTATAAATAAAATATTTATCACGTGTCATATATATATATATATAATATGACTAATCTTGAAGAATAATAATAAACGCATAATATATATTTCAAGAGGTTGCTCGATCGATTGTTTGAAAACACTGTTTAACGTCTAACTTATGAGGAGGTGATTGGAGTAATTAATTAAGGAGATAAAAGTTAATTAGTCAAAATGATAAGAAGCTCAATAAAAACTTTGGAATGATGAGTTGGTTGGTGTTTTGCCAAATTTCGTATATTTCACGTTCTACGCGGAGGAAAAAGAGAATTAATCGCCTTTATTAAATTATCCAAAATCGCTTTATTCTTTATTATCTTTCCCTTTATTCCACACCCCCCCCCCCCCCCCCCCCCCCCCCCCCCCCCCCCCCCCCCCCCCCCCCCCCCCCCCCCCCCCCACCTTTAAACGCTTTCTCCATCTTTAGATTGTTTGGTTTTATCTACGTTGTCTCTTCTTCGAGTAATTCTCTACACGACTACTTTTTCTTTCTTGCTTTTCTCTCTCTTTTCACACCCATAGCCACAGCCACAGCCACACACACAACACACACACACACACATATATATATATATATATGTTGCGCGCACATTACAAAAAGGTGCAGACTAATAAGTATATATTATAGCTTAAAAAATCAGAAAATCTTGTATGGCTTTATAGTTATTCTCATCATTGATGTACTTCTAAGTTGATACCTCAAAATGCCCTTAAAATTTTATTTTTGCGTTGTTTTTCTTGCAAAGTTTTAGAAGTTCGTGAATTTTGGTTTATCTTTTCAGCAGGTACGAGTAAATTGTTTCTATTGTGTAGGTGTGAATGTGCGTGTGTGTGTGAGAGAGAGAGGGATCATTATAGTACTGTGTGGTGAAGGGGCCACAAAAATAAATGGTGTCGATGACACACGACACACCCCGATATTCACAATTTTCAAGATGTTTCAGAGCACAAAATTTTCTTCTTCCCTTTGGGTAGAACACAGCGTATATCCATCCCGATCGATCAATGCCAGCCCATAATTTTCCCGTTTTGCTTGGAGTGTCTTCAAGCCTTACAGTCACTTGTACAGCACAGAAAGAGGCTCGGCGCCATTGTCTTCTGCTCACTAATAGAATAGGTAGCATATATCCATGCATGCACTTTATCCTAATTTATATATAAACTCGATCGATCGGTACCTATTCCTGTTTTCTCGTTTTCTAAAATTTCGTTTGTAAAAACCATGAACTCTCATCTCGTCTTCTTTAAAATGAAACCGCTTAAGAGTTGCACGAAAAAGGAAATCTGAGCATACATTTATTAACTACAAGACAATATTCGAGCACAAATGCTTCAAAGCTGAAACTATTGCATTGCGCAGCGTTGGAGAAAATGGAAAGATACTTGCAAGACGCATTTACTGCAACACTTATCCTAAAAATCGTTGGGAGCTGTGCGTTCCTTATTAAGTGAAACAGGACTCCAACAAGACATACGAATTTACGAAACACTGTCCTCTGAGTTTAGGAAAAGTTATCTGAATCATCATTGATCTCATCACTCAAATTTTGCCCACTGATCTGCTTCGACTATAAACTTCCCCTTCTGCCCCAAAAGCAACACTTAATTAACACGGATCAATAAGATCGTCTTGTAAAAATAATTCAATCATCATCAATGAGAAAACTAGAAAAAAAACAAAAAACAAAAAACAAAAAGCAGGGGCTTAAGAGAAAGAAAACCCATAGGAATAGAACATGTCATTGAAGAATTTTAAGTTCCTTTTCCTCTCTCTTTTAGGAACCAAACAAAGAGATAAAGAGACCCGGATCATAAAGAGATTCATGATTCTATTATTCACTTGTGTGTCTTTCCCAGCAGTAAACCTTTTGCATGCTACAACAATAAAAGCAAATTATTCTTGGTCAACTACATTTTATCCTCGAAATAATCAACAAGGGGCTAGCTGTCCCTCGCATTTCACTTTTGAAGATACCAAACTTTCTTCTAATAATCACCCACCTCTGCCTCTTTCTTAGGTGCCTCACTCTTAGGAAACCGTAAGAACTTCCTTTAAGGTGCCAATCATTTTCCATTTACAATTAACATTGCCAATTCCACCAACTTTTCCCCTTCCATTTTAGACTTTGCTCCTCATTAGGACAAGACCCAGTACAATTATTCTTGGTCCAATATTGGGCACAAGTTTACGCACGAGATTATAACATTTCTTTTCTTTACAAGGAAAAAAAAAATATTGTCTGGTAATAGCAATTACTTACTCAAAGAGAAGCTTTGGCTTTTGCCGAGAGGCAGTAGTACTCGATTCCAGAAGTTCTATGCGCTGAATCCAAATGAAACAGTACTACCTAGGGTTACCGGCCCCCACCACACACCATTGATATCATTCTTGCTAACTTCCTACTCATGTTCCCAACTTCTCTCTCTCATCACTCTCTATGACGCAAAGGTTCATTTTATTTCTTCTAAAAGTGTAGCAGCTCTTCGATGCTTTTGGACGTTCCTTCAGCTGCAAATGTTTAGCGGATAGCAATTTCTTTTCTTACCAATATATATATATATATATATATGTTAGGACCTGAAACTAGCTAGCAGACTATAACATGCTGCCTCGAATTTCATAAACGTACGTAAATACCAAAAAAACAAAAAATCAAGATATCTATATAATTCCCCATTCTAAAGTTTCTGGTGCTATTTCCAGGGACCAGGTTTCACATGGTTGTTTCAGATATAACGCGCATACTGATTTGGACATCGAGTAGGCAATGCTATCTGTCTCTGGGCCCCTCCTCACCCTTTAAACTTTCAAAGAGCAAAGCAAATAGCTAGCCGTTGGGAACATTCTACCACTTTAAATTTTTTGTCTGGACTCGGAGCATGAGGTTACCAGCCCAACATTCTCCTGGGGCATGGCATAAAATTCAAAGCAAGGAGGAAACTGAAGAAAAAGAAAAGACTACCTTTCCTTTTACACAATCCGTTAGTATCCATCCCCTTGCCTCCCTGCCCCACCACCAACATCTAATGTATGATCCAGAACGTGATAAGATAATTTCCGAAAAAGTAGAAAAAGCAAATTGCTTTGAATTCCTGATATCTATCGTCACTCCTACTTTACTTTCTTTTACAACTATTCTTTACTTCTGTTTAGCATATAGTAATCATTCAAACCTCACCCATTTTTTTACTTTCTCTATTATCTTCAGATTCTTCCCCTGTTCGATTGAGAGCCACGACAATACTGCTAACAAGGCCATACAGCATTTTAAGATGAAACTGCATGAACAAATTAATCAATTTACTGGCAATTTTAGTGAATCAAAATTCATAATCTTTGACTTGATTGCTTCTACATGTTTAATCACCAACACATAATATGAATAGAAGATAATTAAGTTCGATGATCTTCAGGAGGTTTTGAGAGGAAAGAGCTTCAGGAATATTGTTCATATTTAAGTATTTGTCTTGCTCCAATGGGTATATTGTAAGAGCTATGTATCATGTAATAAGCCTCCATGTGAACTGTCATATATATATATTGATCATTTGCAGATCTATATTATGTACAAGAATAACCCACGATCGATAACGTTAATTTTTTCTGCATTTCACAATAAAAAAGGATGATAAATTGAGAAGCAAGGATCACGCATGTACTGAACAGCGTGGGTGAGTGATATCAGATATATATGTTGGCCGAATAACTCTTTGGGTTTGGGACATTGACTGCGTCGATGCAGGAGGGGACCAATACAGCTCATGATCCAATACAGAAAACATCTCATTCTTTATCCCTCTCAGTAAAAGAAAACACGACAATTGCGATGTTATACATGAGGTCATTTATCAGTTAACAAGGAACATTGAAGCTGGAATATTTCTTACTAGTTTTCTTCTCTTCTCTCAATATCCGACCTCTTTAGACGAGATAAATACAAAAACACGCAGTTTCATATTTGATTTTCTAGCTCCTGATCAAGTTCTATTTGATAACCCTCTTTAGATGGACTGCAAGTATATTTATATTTGCAAGATGCAAGATGTGCTAGCTATGCATGACTCAAAGATTATGATGATTAAAGAGGTAGGGAAAAGAGGAAAAGAGGGTAGATTGAGCAGAGTACTGCACAATGCGTGATCCAAGAGTTGACACACCGAAACCGCATGCTTAAGCCCCCCGCATGAGCAGTGTAAAAGCTTTTTGTCTCCCTTCTCTCTGCATTCCCCCCATCTTTTGCGTTTTTGACGTAGGTGGGCTCCATGGTACCCTTCCCCCATTTTTCCTTTTCCTTCGGACGGCTCTCCACATCGCTAGCTCTTTCGTCCCACCCACTACCTCCGAACTCATTTCTCCTTCGCCCACCCTTTTTTTCTCATCTAATTTTACTTAATCCGAAATAAAATGTAGGTATTTACTCTTCCAAATTGCATGCGACCGTGCGGTACAAGCTGTGTGCATATCATGTAAACTTCAATGGTTATGTTTATCTTCTTGGAAGCCTTGCGATAAGGTCATTCGGGAAGTTCAATAATCCCATTTCCATTGGCAGAGCCAGGTGTTCGACCAAGTTAGTTTCTGCCAAAAATTTTCCACTTGTCCTCACTCGTGAAGATTTTCCTCATTTTATGAAAAGCTGAACATCATTTAACATTGCAAATGGTAAAATCTTTTGATGGGTTTCCATAGTACTGAATCCACCAAAGAAGGAGCACGTTAAATCACTAGATTTTTGTTTATAACCCCACGCAAGATAAAGTAAATAGATATATGTAGAGACTAAACAACAAGACTTATCCCCTGGTGAGCAGCTTTTGTTTACGTGATCACCATTCAGTAGGGCCATAGGGCCACAGGGCAGAAGTATATAGTTCTGTTGTCCCGTCGAAGCCGGTGAATATTGCCCGATTGTTTATTAGAACGAGGACATCAGCCATGGCAGTCTTGCAGGGATGACTTGCCCTATATATGGCTCCCCTTCCTTCCCAGATCGATGCATCTTTTCCCAATGTCATGTGGGTAACCTCTGCAGTGCAGTTCAAGAAGGGAACGTACATGGACGCGCCAAAAAGCACTTTATGGCCAATCATAAAGCGCGTGAGGTAGCTTGTCGGCCAGTTTAAAATCCCAAGATGCATGACAACGATGCCATCATATATGGGGTTTACATTTAATGGTGTAGTGCTAGTATTTGAGTTGCTTTTCCTATTCGTTTTGGGTAAAGTAAAAATTGGTGAAGGTATGGACAAGAAAAAGATGTGGCGTGTAAGGAAACGCTAAATGAAATGAAATGGAAGTGAAGTGAATAATGGAGGTACGAACATCTGCAAAAAGAAAAGAAGTTGCATGTTTATGTTTATGGATAATATAGCTTTATCCACTGTTCACCCACATGAGCGGCGATGGAGTTTAGCTCCTCAAGGTGAAGGAAACTGACCTATCTGATCTCATCTGCAAACAACACTCTTTTTTCTCTGCACAACACCCACCCCTGATGACTTTGCATTACTTCTTGTTGTCTTTGCTGCTGGAGCATTAACACGGGAAAGTTCTGCTTAATGAGTTCCGCTTTTTTGAGTCTGCTTAAACAATTCCGAGGGTGTTCGGTTAGGGAGTTTTTTATAATTTTTTTTGTGTTTTGAGAATTTTTAGATAATGTTAACTTTATTAATACGTGTATTTTAATTATTTTTATATAATGTTAAGAATAATATTTAGTGGTAGAATATTTTGTATTCTGAAAATTCAAAAAAATCTTGAAAATTTTTTATACCGAACGGGCTCCAAAGCGTGGAAGTTACCAAACTCGAACACTGTTAAAATCGCGACGCGCGCGCCAACAGTAGTGGGCCATGTTCTCTGGTCGGAGACCTCGAAATGTCAATTTTATGCAATGCCAATTGTGGGTTTGCTTTCGGCTACCTTCTTGAGCGTTATCCAAATATACACAACTGCACCATATGGGTCTAGTTACTTTCTATCGGGTTTATATAGCATTCATATTTAATCATTTCCCTAAGCATAAAAACTAATTAATCAATGTTGTCTTCTACCCTGGTAGAAAGGGAGAAGTGAGGAAGGGGGAATGATATGCTCCTCAAAACCATTATCATCCGACTCCATATTCCAGCTAAAGCATAAAGACAACCCCAAGCCAGTAGCCACGTCTATCCAACAGAAGGAAAAATAGTAAGCGAAGGGCGTGTGCCAAACCTTTAGGACCTCCAAGTAAGGCCGTCATATCTGCTCAGAAATTTCCTCCCTCGTAACTTGTTGGAAAAGGTGCGCAATTAATGTTAGAGAATATAATCCAAAAAATAAAATCTTACTTTTTTTATCGACTTAAACTTTTAAAATGGATGGTAAATTTACAATTATCACCGCTCATCTTTTTGGTCCATACGGTGTTCAGGATGACCGCCTTTAGGGACGTTTATGGAGCCGCAAGTCTGCTTAATTAGAGTACTGCAGACGATAGCGAGCAAAGTTTTTAAGTTGGTCTTACCAAAGAGAGGAACTACACTGCGGACATATGCAAGAAGAAATCAAAGCAAAAAGAAAACGACAGAAAGGGCACTATAAACAAAACAATAGAGTCATGAATTTCATGTCGTTGGGGCCTTTCGTATCGTTAGCTACATGTCGTTCAAGCGTTTTGTTTTTCACGTGTCTTTGGAGTACAGGGGCTGCCTCTTACAGCAAGATCGGAAGTTCAAACATTTGCGTCTCCTGTTGGGCCGCCTAATGGTTGTGTACCTCGATTTTTCTTATGCTTTAATCTGTTGGGTTATTCGACCAGTTCCAGTACAACTTGTCAACTTGTTTGGTTCTATTCTTTCTCCATTGCCCTTAATATTTGTAGCTTTTCTCCAGGTGGAGGTTTCTTACAGGAATTTGTTGTCGTAGCCCTTGCTAATACCAATGAGAGCAACTGCGTTATGGGTTCAAAACGTCAAGCAAAGCTTGTGAAACTCACAGTTACATTCATGCTCTGTTAGATCACGTATCGGACACCGAGTAAAATTTGGCCCCAGAAACATTACTTTTTAATAAACAACTTTCTGAACTCCTCATTGGACTTTGGTTGTTCATCTACCTCCTCGGTCTTCAGCGCGTTTGCAGTCCAACCAAGTGGTTTAACATTCCTCGGCACTGCAAATATGTTCTTCCCCCTCAGCTGGATGTTGTCACCACCACGCTTCTGATTAGCAGATTGCCGTGCCTCAGTAACCCCCCCGGAGCTCTCAACAGATTCATTCGGGGCAGATCCCCCAGCTGTACTGGTTTGATCAGCAGCATGCCCTAGAAGTGAAGAAAGTGAAGTGAAAATAAAATTATTACCCAAATGGTGAGAAATAAAAGGAGCAGGGCCAAACGCATAGCACTGAAAACATCAGCCCGAACCAAGCACATGACATGCACCAATGAGTAAGGGAGCTTTAATGAAAGGCAGAGCAATAACCAGAACATGACAGCAACGCGGACACAAAAAAATCCAAGTGCAGGGAAGCAAAAAAGTTCATTTAACATTTGGGGGTGTATAAGTACACGAGCCATAATTAACAATGCGTAAAAAGAAAACTGTCTTAAAAATTGAAACCTGGGTTTTACTTTTGATTAACAAAAGAAAGTCCAGCTTTAGCATTATCTGTCCAAATGCAGTATGTTCTTTCTAAAAAATGGGTAGTCAGAGAACTTTGATAGTTCTCTCCCAGATATATTGCAAACTCTATTAACCTCTTTTTCTAGTTATCTTCAAAAGTTACTCCATTTTGGAGTTGTTAAAATTTTGGGATATGGGAGTTGGTGCAAAAATTAAAATAATTTATGTGAGTTAGTAAAAAAGTGAAGTGAGAGAAAATTTAAATGAATATTATAGTGAAAAAGAATGATTTGAAAGAGAGATTATTTTGTAGTTTTTTTAATTAGGCCAAAATTTTGGCACTCAAAAGACCACCTTAGTATTGCAAGCACTGCCAGAGACTCAGGTGCGCACAGAGGCGTGTTTTCCCCTCGCGCAAGCACACAAAGTACAGAACGAGAGCAATCCATAGGCCTACCTTGCTCCCTTTGACTATCATGACCTGAGGATTCTTTTCTACTCTTCCTTGGGTTCGACCGAGCAATGCTCAGCCTCTTTCCAAGTAACATCTGTCTGTTCTTTGCTACAGCGGCAACAAGGTGTTTATCATCAGAGAAATCCACATAAGCTAGTCCCTTCACAAATCAATTCAAAAAAGTTTAAACATCAGCATGCAACATTGTGGGCACAAGTAAAAAGAATTGCCATTAGCATTGCCATTAGGGCACAAGTTTAAACATCAGCATTGCCATTAGGAGGACCTTGCCCATTCCTCATATTCAGGTATAAAAATTAACATTCTGTATGTTGGGCCAGTTTGATTATACTACCAGAAGTTCCAAAAAGAATGAAACACCTAAAGGAGTCTTGACCATCATGTTCCAAATAGAAAATATAAAGGTGGTTCAAGCACAAAATCTTGGCTCTGTTACACAATAACTCTTGATCTGTATTGTTGTACTTGGATTGTTTCCCCAATATTGCTGAGAAGCACAAAATCTAGGTGCAGAGATAATAGTAGCATACATATCAAAGAGGTAAAGATAACGCAAAACTTCAGTAAATGTCTCAAACACCGCCAAAACCACCCTAGAACTATTCAGAATTGCAAGAGCTTCATGAAGAAGCTTGATAGCATGACAAGCGCTCCACAATAAAACATGTTTGGATGAGATGATCGCCATTAGTAAGTCTCCCTACTGAACTTATTGCTCCTACTATCCACGTCCTGTTAGGTCTCCCTCTCTACCTCTGTTCCCTCTTTTAACCTGAACTAAAATACTATTTTTCACAGATATATTAGCTGGTCTCCATTGCGATTTACCAAATCCACTTTCAATGCCATGCTGATCTTATTGCACAGATAGAGCTTACCCTTTAATAGCATTGTATGCTTACTCGACAATTTGATGTACTTCTCCACTTCATCCACCATGCTCTTATTTTATAAGCTAGTTTAACCTCAATCTTTCAATCCCTACAAACATCAATCCAAGAAACATAAAATTATAGCTCTTTCTTACCTCTTGACCATCAGCTTTTACAATCTCTCCATTTCTAATTCTACGTTTACTAAATTAGAACACAATACACAGTTTTTGTGAATTTGTAGCATAAAACCTTTAGACTCCAATATATCCTTCCAACCAATGCAAAGAGACAAACTTTAATAAAGATCCTTGAAGTAAACCTATTATGAAAACAACTCACTCGTGACAGATCCACAATTTAAAGCACTAGATTGAAGTGAGCATTTGAAATGATGCAAAAGAATATTGAAGAAAGAAAAACAAGGTAAAAGAATGAGCCAGAGACCCTTGATTTTCCAGTAAACTTGTCTTGCAGTATTCGAATATCATGCACTCCGCCGACATCACTAAAAAAATTACGTAGATCTTCATGATTCGCCTGCAAAAGTTGTACCACCAGCGCAAAAATTCAGGACTCTGCTCGCTCCAAGATTGAGATAAAAAGAGGGGGAAAGGATTTCTACTTGCCTTAAGATTAAGGTTTGATATAAATGCAGTGCACTGGTCTTTGTATACTTTAGTTTTCCCAGTGCTAGTATCTCTCATCTGTTGGTCACTTCTGCTATTTTCATCATCAACCTTGGCCTTGACCTCTTCCACTTTATTTGGCTCAATTAACTTTAACTGTTGGGCTTTTTCCATCCCATGCACATTATTTCGATTTTGAGCTGCATCTTTTCGCCTCTTTGCAGGGGACCGCTCTTGAATTAAGTCTGAACCTGGCTTTCTCTTTTCACGAGCATTTGTGAGAGGAATTTCCCTCTCATCTGTTGATTTGGATTGCTGCTGTAACCTATATAACTGTAGATCTTCGAGGCGAGGGGCAACCTAAGAAAGCAAAAGAGATATACATATATAATTCAAAATCAATTAAGGATTAACACGTTGATTCAGTGAAACAAATTTCCGAATCATTAAGCAAAATGACAGGATTCCATTTGCTTTTTGGTGCTTAGTCAAGGCAATATCGGATACCGCGTAAATACAAACTAACTTAAACACAAAAGGGGATTCATTTCATGAAACATGGCATTTTAAAACTACAGTACATGAACAAAGGATAGAGAAACTCTCAGCCAGAAGAGAACAAAACAGTTTTCCTCAATAAAGGAAGGATCCAATGTTATGATCTGTTAAAGACCTAGATTTTTATGTTCTTTAATGCATTCAATTCACTTCAATACACCTTGTCTACATGTACTACAATGTTCCAGTTCCAAATCAAGAGCTGTGATAGATAACTGATACTTCAATACGCCTTAGTGCACCATTTTTACAAAGCCGATGTTCAATGGCAAGGTTCTATTGCAGAAGCTTAACCTTGAATCCAAGTTGTATTTTTTTCAGTCTTTCCATGCATTCACCTACCACAACATTATCTAGAATCATGATTTGTGGTATAAAAATATGTTCTCTGCTGGCCACCTATCACAACCACCTTAGACAATTACCACATCAAGATAACTCCTAGCATGTAGTTTTGCCAGTAAACTATCAAATCAAAACTGTAGTTGACAGGAGTTTACCTTTTGTACAGCGTGGTCGAAATCTTCCAGTGCACCAAATTCCCTTTCAAAGCGTAACCAAGCATGGCATATGTCCTGAATGATTCTGTTTTTTAGGAAGGGAAGGTATCATCAAATCCAAAATACAAGACATAACAATTGAACTAAACCTCTATAGAACTGAAACCCAAATAAAAGTATCCTAATTGAATGTTTACACCTTAAAAAGGAACAGCATTCACTTATTAATCCATTCATAGAATTTAGAATAGAAATAGAGTGGACAATGAAAACAAAGCATATCAAGCTAAAGTCAGATAAGAAAGCAACAGTATTTCTTTATTCAAGTAGCGAGACAATCCATGGAATTTTTTTTTTTTTTGATAAGTAACAATCCATGGAATTTTAAGTTGGAACAAACAGAGATAGTCGAGAAACAACAACAATGAAAGATGTAAACAAAACAAATCAAGTCGAAACAGGATATGAAAACAAAGCCACCGTCAAATTATGAAAGAAACAACCCTCCGTCAAATTAAAAACATAACCATCCACCGAAAGTAGGGTAAAAAAACATGACGTCTGCTAGACATTTTTTTTTAATAAGTAAAAGATAACGTCTGCTAGACATTTAGATGCGAAAACAAAAGTTTTAACTAAAAAAACATCCAAACCTTCAAGATATTTTGATTTCATTAAGGCATTTGATTTATGTATTAAATTGTTCTTTCCTTTCTTCCACTCATAATTAAACTTCCTCAGAGAAAAGCTACAGTTACACTCCCAGGTTTAAAACTATTAGCCCTCGAGACCAATTAATCAACATTGTGCCTAGACCTCTCGGTTGCCAAAAACAATCCGTCATCTAGCTTGGCAGTTGACTCCTACCTAGTTTCGATCAATTAATTATATTTTCCAACCAATAAAACACATTTCCACTGATTTTTTGCATGACAGTACTAGATAAGCGCATGCAACATGCAAAACCTCTGCTGTTCCTTCACATGAAGATCAAAATCCCCATGCAAATAGAACTAACAAAGAAACTATTAAGCAAAAAAGGTAATGTGAAGATTTCACAGAAAAGGAAATAAGTTATACCTCTGAACCAGTCCCCGGGAATCTTTTACTGTAGCATCTCTTATAGATGGACCTAGCTTCATTTATATGGCCCAATTCAATTTCCATTGCTATATAACCTTGCCAGGCTTCATACATGGAACCACTGTGAAACAAGCAGTAAGTTCATGGCAAATTTGAGAAGATAGCACAAAAATAACACAGCAAGGAAGTTCAATATTTATATATGGCAGAAAAAGATGTAGTCAAACCAGATCTTAAGCAAACTCTCCCAAACTCCACGAGCTGCACCTAAATCTTTTCCCAAACATAGCTCTAAACGGGCCCAATAACTGTGGAAACGTACCAAAGCCTCTGTGTTCTTTAAGTGCTGTGACAAGTAATCCAATGCATTCTGGAAAGGACGAATTATAGGAATTCAAGGCACAGCATTATGAGAAAATCAACATTTTCACCTTTAAAAACTAAGGATCCTTTAGTTTAGCATATCTCCTCTCAAGCACAGAGGAACATGAATGGCTTACATAAACAAACTAAAAAAAAAAGGAAATAAAAACAGTATAAGAGAAGGGAGAAAACTATTTGGTTTCATCAACAAAATAAATTTGTGTTTAACTACCACAGGTGATTTGTTTAGTTGAAAGATCTGCCTCTTTTTTCGCAAAAAGAAGATCCAATAGCAGTAGATTAAATCGAATTTTTCCAGACCAACTTCAATTAGTTACCATAAATTAACTCTCAAAAAACAAAATGCGGATAAATAAACCTATCCACAATATGTAATGCAATATATGAGCCATTGTCATCAACATATGTGTTACTACGAATCCTCAAATTACTGAGGTCCGAATTCTTACACCACCCTACTCCATCATGTCATCCCAATTCCATAAAGCAATAGTTACCCCAGGGTTGTAAAGGCGAGTCAAACTCCTAACAATTAAGTTTTACTTGACCAGATATGAAAGCGTTGAAAATTTAACGCACCTGAAAGGTCTCCCGTATTAATGAATAATTCAATTCGCCCTCTAGTTCGCCAAGAAATGAAAGTCTTCGTCTTAGGCCATCTATTCGAGTGAGGAATAGATCCAGGTACTGAAACAACAAGGTCAGGTAAAAAAGAGGTAATCATCAAACCCGTGCATGCACCAATCCATTGCATGACAGTACTTCACCAAATGAAAAGTAATTAACAGATTATCCACACCTCGTCCATGGTAGAAAAGGTACATCGTAGCGACTTCTCAAAGACCTGAAATCAAAATGAGCAAATCGCCTGAGGATTTCTCTTCCTGATAAGCAAGGTCAACTGAATGACTTTAAAAGTGCAATTTGGAAACTCTTCAACAGTAGGAGGGCATAATGGAATTCGGGTAATGCAATTTCTAAAACAAAATGTTAAGCTTGATAAACTTTTGTGTGTAACAAAAATGAAGACAGTACAAAGAAAGCAAATTTTACTGTAGAGGAAAATAGATAGAGGAAAAGGAGAAAAATACGAATAAATATTTCCAAAAACGTATCAGAAATACTCGGGTCTGTCAAAGTGACCAAAGGCAACGGTAAAGCATAAGAAATATACCAGAAAACCAAACTCAAGACTACTTGGGAACCACTATAACCAGTTCCTATACACGTGCCAAAGTTTGTCTCCCATTACAGTACTCGAGCTTCTTATATAGACATTTATATTTGTGTTTCAACTCCTGTAGGTGCATCAGTTCGAATTACATCTCATGTATTGGAATCCATAATCTGACCAGCACCTAAATGGACCCCAAAATTAGGTATGTAAAGTACCAAGAATTTGCAAAGAAACCAAAGACATAACAACTGGTAGGCATTCAATAGCATTGCAGGATAAGGAAAACTAAGACTGCACAAAAAATGCAGTAAAAAAAGGAAGTCTTTGAGAGGTGGGAGATTTTTCCTTTTACCTTCTTTTTCTTCCCCCCCCCCCCCCCCCCCCCCCCACCCCCCGTCTTTTTCTTTTTCTTTTTCTTTTGTGCAGGGCCAGGGGAGGGGAAGGATCGGCTGATGGCACTTGAGAAATTGAATTTGTCAAAAGCAATTCGATTTTAATGATAGTGACTGCCAGTGACAGAATGTTAGGTAGAACACTTCTGAATGAGTCAGAAATATGTGGACCCTCCACCCTTCTTCTTTTTTCTTCCATTATAGTATAACTACTCAAAAATCTAAGGGAAAATGAAATCGCAGGCTAACATTAGAAATTGTATCTAGAGTACAGATACTTCTGAAACCAACATTCCACCCAAAAAGAGGAATATAGTTAATTTTAATGACCCAAAAGGAGTTTTTGAATAAATTAATCTCTCTCTTCCGTTTAATAATTTGAGGCAACACCCTTGGTTATATCCATTTTAGATGATCCCACCAAATTTAATTTAAGAACTTGCATATTTCAAGTATTCAGTAAGTATAAACAGCCTGTAGCTGTTTTCCAAAAGCTCCAAACTTCAGGAGGACAAAAACCAAAAAACTATTGAAATTGGAATTCACACTGCACCACATGTTTTCTTTTTTCAGCCTAGATGCATTGGCCAATTAAATCTGTCAACTGCCAACAAGCGGCTGACATAGCCTGATTATATGCACTGTTGCTACTAATTTTTGCAGTCTGTCACATTGTTTCATAAAAAAAACTAAGGCAAACCCATACTCGAGATTGAAGAGACAAACACAACATTGCACATAAGAAGTTGCATTTATCTCTTAACAATGTGAAAAAAAGTCTTGAGTGAGATATCTGTTAACCATTGAACTTCAAAAAACTAAAATGAAATCCAATCGAAAGCAGAATGGCTTCTGCCAAAGGTCTGAATTGAGACATACATCAGCTAATTCTTTCTCCAAAGCACGTGCGCGTTCCAAGCATAGCAAATATTGAACCCAAAGCTCCCCAACCCAGGGACAATTCTTTGTTGCCCTGGAATAAACCTCTCTAATGATATTGCCAACCTGCAGAAACGAAGCACACAAGATTGGATCAATACCTGTACCGAGGAAAGACATACCAATAAATCAAGAGGGCAAACCTTCAAGGTTTTGTCTAAATAGCGAGTATAATCAAGCCAGAGGTCACTTGCTATAGGAAAGTCAGTAACAGCACGTTCATACAGAACTTGTACTCGGGATGGATCTCCAGAAGACTGTTCAAATTTCAAGTAGATCTGCAAAATGATCTGTTCAGGACTACAGAAATAGAAGGATGAAAGAAATAATACTTATGTACCACTACCAATTAAAGATAAGAAAAAAAAAATGACAGCAGGTTTAAATGAGACATACAAGGGGTACTCTACACTCGTGGAGAGACCACATAAAGAAGTAACAGAATACTGCTATCTCTAAACTAAATATCACTTTCAAAATAATAAACAATAATATCCTGAAGTTAAATCAGTCTAATACACGACACAAGGAAAATGTAGATTTTGGATTCCACATACCATGTACTGTTGAAGTCTTTCTGACTCAGATATGTCCTGTCTTAAAATCTGTTCTTCGAGATGAATACGAGCATTATACCCTTCTAAGGCTCTCCGATAAGCTGAGGCAACAATAGAAGAAACCCCATCCAGGTCACCAGATTCGACATCAAGCACAATTCCTTGTTCCATCTCCCAAGTTTTATAAGCACGGAGTGTTGAACTCATGTTGACAAGAGGAACAGACAACTGACGGTGGAATATAGTTCGTATACGCTGAATCTGCTTTTCCTTTGCCTGCAACATAAAAAGAGTCTCTTCAGTAAGATCTTGGGAAAGATAGTCTGTAATTCCTGCTAATACTGGAGTTTTTTCAGTCAATGCCATAGAATTTGCAAATCAAATGACAAGATAATTAGAAGCGGATAAGTATTCTATCAAAGTGCTAAAAAACACTCTTATCGATTGGGCAATAAAGTCAACCAGTAGCAAAAACTCAAAGCAAATAAATGAGGAAAATGAAAACACAGTCACTTCTGTAGACCAAGAAAGTGACAAAACACAGATACGAGAGAATCGGAGATTCATGTCGCAACAAGAGATATTAACTCATTTCTAGTATGAAATACACCTACTATCCATGTATGCAACTGCTTGAGGCAGGAAGACAGGATCCCCAACTGAAACCTCTCTTTTAAAGTAACCCGGAAATGAAAATTTGCTGTGCCCATAAAGAAGCAAGTAATACATCCAAAAGTGGAGAATATGCTGGTCCTTTCACCTAAGACTGTCCTGAATCTCACCTTAAAAATTAGTGTCTTCTACCAGCCATACTCGTTACGACCATGACTATAATCAAATTTCCACTTAAGTTGTCAGTCCTGTAGCACAATATGTACAAAGAATGATGGCTAAGCCTACAAACTTTCACCACTTTTCTTGGCATCATTTTGTCCTCATTTCGGTCATATTCAATGGGTATGGAAGACAATAAGCACTGTGAATGATAGACAAAAAAAGGTTAATTCTCATGAGGATTTCATATGGAGCCCCATAATACTCCATTTTCCCTCAATTCAACTCTCAGAACAGTAACACGTGTTCAACAGATAAATGCTCCTCCAGATTATTCTAAGTCCTTCACTGTCTACTAATATAATACTTTGCAAAGAAAAACAGCAATTCCTGATTCTAATTTTTATTGTCAGAACCAAAAAAGGTTCAAATTTATCAATTCTATTTGTAGCACATTTGACTGTAATAGAATTAGAATTAAGTGCAATCCAAAAACAACGAAAAATAAGGAACCATCATGCTGAATATGCCTTACAAGATGTTTGATGCTATAGAATTTGTCAACCCACAAAATAAGCATAATGTGACTCCTTATTTTGCTTCCAAATGTCACAGCCACTTATTATGATACCATAAATATCATTGATCTCATCAATTCACTAGACTTAACATTAGTAGAACAGATGCAACGCTTCTATTATGAAATGCATAGAATGGTTCAGGTAATAATGCTTTGCTTCCAAAGAATATCTTTCTTCTAAAACATTTTACAAAGAGCACAGGGGCGAGACTACAGAGATTGCCAATTAGATATTTAAAAACATATTTACAACACACACTCGATTATTGTACTTTACGAGGAATATAGACCAACATAAAACAGGTTACTGAACAAGTTCTGACCTGAATGTCAGACTGATCAATAGTTTGAAATGTAGCTTGTTCAAATTCCCTATATGCTTCCCATAGTTTAATGCCTTCGGCAACATGCAAACCGGCTGCTGTAAGAGCACGTTCAAATAGGTTCCTTGCTTTTGAAATACCATCAGGCAAACAGGCACGTACCATTGGATCACATCCAAGAACAAAATTCAAGTAGTCACACCATAGAGGGACAGACTGCATCAGAAGACATTGCAGGCAATAGTTCAATTTTTTAAGCAATACCTTGATCATCAGGGATACAAAATGAGAGGTTAATAAGTCTCCTGGGATCCACTTTCTGAATCTGGGGACATTGGCAAAGTTTTAGACAAGAATTTGACTACCACAATAGAATCATCCCTCAAATGTCCACATAAATTTTTGAGTCAAATTTTCTTCACTAAGAGTGGAGTAGAGTAGCAGGTGTTCAAATCTATCCACTCCAAACACTGAAGTGTGAAAATCCTCACACAACGCGAGGAATTTTTCAGTTAAAATGGCATGCGACCAAATGGCCATATGCAAGAGCGTCAGACTACAAACATAAACTGTCTTGTCACATTGGATAATTGATCAGATGGCATATGACGCTACTCATCTTAAACTTCTCTGTCATTAAAAGGGGTTTGCACCACTGATGATATAAACTTCATCCGTAATAGCAAGTGCAACATCGTGAAGCCACTATGCTTTTGGGCAATGAATCATGCAGGAAGGAAAAAAAAATGATACTGAAGATCCACAACAAACCAGATAATCGGACACCCCTCGCTCGTAAAGCTTCTCAATTGCAGAAACAACCTCAGGCCTGAAAAGTCAGAGCAAATAGAAGCAACAAAAGCAGGAAATTAAACCAACATTTACACTGGAGAATAAAAGCATGTGAGGTTGGAATTAAGAAGGAACTGAAGTATCCAATTTCTTAACTACCGTTCAACCAATACCCTCTGATACTGTTAAAATACTTATTCGCTCACACATGCGTGTAACACTTCAAAACCCAGCATTCGATACTCCATATACTGTGTCTTTTTCTCATTTCTTCTATATATATAAAAAAAAAAAAAAGCAAAACCATGGGATACTCGAAAATGAACTAAAAGAGAAAGTGATTCCTAAGACAAAGTGAGTAGGATGATACCTAGTAGGAAAAGAAGCTTCATCTTTAGCCCATTCCTGCCACATAGCAGGCGTCAATGGAAAGAGTTCGTTCATAGATTCCCTTGCTCGTCTCAACTTCTCTATGTCACCCATTTTTCGCAGAAGCCGTATGTACTGAGAAAGTAACAAAATTAGATAGGATATACACATAAACCAACCAAGCAGCGCCTTCCTACCTGGACGTGAGAGTCGTAGTTGGAAGGGTTGGAGGATAGCTCCGCCTCCAAGCTTTGGAGCTGGAGCTTCTGCTGAGCTTCGTCGTCGGAGTCCGATTCGGACCCTGACTCGCATTCGGACTGTGACCCATCTGAAGGGCGAGAGTTAGGGTTTTGGGCGGCGTCCGGCATGGCCTGGTCTCCGTTGTCCATGTTTCCTTCCAGTCGTTTTTGTTGTTTTTCAGAAGCTTGTGGCTTTGATTGGGGTTTTCCTGCTAGGGTTAGATTTTCCTCCATTATAATCAGGCCACAGTCCCTCCCTTCTATCGTTTGTCTCTGCTTCACTGTAGAAATGGAATTCGACGACCAACGGGGAATTTTCTCAAGGAGTAAAGAAGCATCAAAGATCAGTATAAAGCTTTTGCGTAATATTCATATTGCTTACAGGGGCAATGTCGGTTTTTCCCTCTTAGTTTGGTCTTTGGTCTCATGGTAAAAAGATAATTCGGAACAACCAAGGTTCACGTATTACCACCAGCTGGTGCGTGGTTTAGTAGTGTGCCGGCTAAATTTAGGATCAAGTATTTGCTTCCAACGATAATTTAAATCACGGTAATTTCATTATACTTAGTGGTGTGTGTTGTATTTAAGATTCAAGACTAGCTCTCAATTATGGTTTGAATTACGATAATTTCATTATGATGTAGTGGCCTCCATGTTATACAAATTTTTCAGTTGAAATGACGGTAGACTTTAGTTTGACTTGACGATCTATTTTTAGAGCATTTTTTATTTTAGAAAAAAAAAATTCACATATTACTAATTACCCAAAATAGAAAAGAAAAACATGTTAGACATTATAGATATCTTAAAATCTAAATTTAATGATTGTTAAATTGTTACTAATGGTAGTAAAGTAGGCAGATTATGTGACAATGGTAGTATTTGGATATGAGAACATGATTAGGACACCAAATAAGATTCTGTGATAACAATTATGTGTGGCGAAATAAATGTATGAATAATGGTGGAAATCTATTACAATCTCGTATTTAGTCTGTAAATTATTGCCGTGGGTGTGCACGTCGACCCTTTTCGGTCTAATGTATTTGCTTTACTGTCAACCAAGGCCAAGCATCACCTCAAAAAGCCACAGAATCATCGTCCAAGATTATCAATTAAAGCTCGTATCACTCTCTGAACAAAGGGATATCCAGTTCATAATATCAGGGATCTTTCTTTTATATATATAATCAATGAACTCCGGAATTATTCCCCCAAAGAAATGGATATCGAATGGACATTATCGAAGGAAGACGTGGACCAGAGAAAATCCAAACTATTTTTTCCTAAAAATAGAGACAGGGGGTTGTGTATTTAAAGGGTGGGTTGTGGACTTGGGGAGCATCGGAAAGGTTCAAAAGAGACAAAAAAGAGGAAAAAAGAATAATATGACAAAGAAGCATGGGAGCATCGAACAAGAAGGTGGGAGCGGGTTAAAAATGGATGTGTGTGGCGGCCTTCATGCTCTTTCTAGCTACTACTACTTTTCCAGCAGACGCAGAGGCCAGAAACCTTCCCTCCCCTGAAAGTGGAGAGACGACTTTGGTAACCAGTAAGGCTCCACATCAAAATCTGTCCCACGTCATCTTTACGGGGATGATGCCGAAAGCTTTCCGCGTTCCTCCATCCGGGCCCTATTACCAGGACCTCCATCCTCCTCCACCTCCCCTCTCGTCCACCACCCCCTCGACATCGATAGGGCTCCTGTTCCTCCGTCTGGGCCCAACTCAGGCCTGTTCGACTCTCCTCCAATGCCTTCTCATGCAAAAAGAATCTCAGGGTCCCGATCCTCCATCTGGGCCCAACCGAGGCCCCTTCGACTCTTCCTCCACTTCCTCCTTTTTTAGATCACATTGGCATTGCGAGCTCTAAAAAGTAACCATCTCTAACTCAAAAGAAACGAAGAGTAACAAATATGTGGCTCAACAAAAAAAGGAAAATAATAAAGACGAGGTTGTCTCTTTTATAATTGTTCTTTGAAAGCCCAACTTCTCGGTGAAAATAAGATGGTTTTTTCATCTCTATATAATACAAAGCTTGAAACCCATCAATTTATACAAAGTTGCATTGCAAGAGTAATCCATACGAGTCGACAGCATTGTTTTTGGACACAACGGGTGTAATGGGCGTTTCATCCGTATTTTTTTTTTTAAAAAAAGCAGCGTCGGATATGGCTTTTTACAAGCAAAAACAATTGAGATTCCAAATGAGCTTCTTATACGTTAGGGTCGAAACTCGCAAGCATAGATTGTTGAGAGAATGGCTCAAATGGTCATAATGTTGGGGGAATGAGAAACTCGTTTGTTCAAGGCAAATAGTGATATGTCATATATGCCTACGGTTACGGATATACTATTAAGACAATAACTTCTTTTTTTTTTTGGTGATGAAAACCCAACAAAATAAAATAAAATTTATGTCCTAATTTACCATATATAAACTACGTTTTGTATGATGATGTCATTTTTGTTGGAAAAGGCACGTGATTTCAAAAGTTGAACGAATTTCTTTATAATTGCCAAATATTACTAATATGGCGCTAGCTAAAATTTTAACAAAATTTTATTTTTATTAAATTTATTTTTACTTTTATTTCTTGACCACCAATTTCAATATCATATCTTTTTTAATACCAACCTAAAATTTTAACGTTCCTTCTTTCTTTGTCAAGCGCTTAGCTTCTTCTTTTTCTTTTTTGTTTTCCTTTGTACTGCTTTGTTTTTAGTTTGTCTTTTTTTCCCTTTTCCTGTAACTGGGTGGTTTTGTATCCGTTCGATATATAACATTTCGACTTTTAATAGAAAAAAAAGAAAAAAATACACTTTTTCACTTCTGAACTATCATAAATTTTACACTTTACACTATAAATTATTAATTTTGACACATTGTATTTTAACTACTAATTTTTAATACTTTGCATTATTTATCAAATTTTTAAACTAAAATAAAGATAATATCCTTAGCTCATTTTGCATATATTGAAGATATTATTGTCAATTCATTAATTTCTCAAAATATTATTATCAAATGGAGGGTGCAAAGTATTTAATATTAGTAGTTGGAGGGTGTAATGTGTCAAAGTGGATAGTTTAGAATACAAAGTGTATAACATTAGTAGTTTAAGGATACAATGTCTTAAAGATGATAGTTTGATGTGCAATGTGTCACTACTCTGATAGTACTAAGTGAAAAGTGTATTTTTTTCAAAAAAAAAAAAGAAAAAAAAAAAACTGGGCCGGTCTTCTTTTGGGTTTACGGCCGAACAAAATCAAATAGCCGTCGCTATAAAACGTCGATTCCGTGCCTCTAGGGTTTTCTCGCATCCCGGCAGAGATAAGCTCGTTCAGATCGTAGTCATCATGGTACTCTCTCCTCCGTCTCTCTCTCTCTCTCTCTGAATTTTGACGCGGAGTCGATATGTCTGTGACGAAGAAAAATTATCATTTTGATGCGCTTTGTCATGTATTTGCACATTATATGTGTAATATGTTTCTATACGCTGGATACTAGTTAATACTCGTCGCTGAAAGTTTCTTCTGATCGGTTTTTTTTTTTTAATGTACATTCTTTGCCCGAATTCTTTCCTATTGCACCGTGTCAAATGGTGATATTACATGTTGGGATGCATGCGTGTGTATAATTTGTAGTTTCTATGGTGCATCGCGTGGTGTAAGGAGCGTACGCCAAAAAGGTTGATGGGGATATCCACGACATTCACCGATATCTTGTTTTGCTCTGTGATTTTTTTTTTCGGTTGGTGTCCTGTATTTCGACTCCATTAGGACTTCTGTTTTGATCTTAAGGTTAGGGAAAATGGAATTCTAGTTCCCGTATGAAACTTGGCCCACCTACCGCCAGTTTGGATACATGAAGTTTTTGGTGAACTGAAAAACGATCTTGCAGTTTTTTTTTTAATATGCTCTTTAAAGAAGTTGGTAATGTTATAGATTTTTAGAATTATGACTGCATAATGTTGGCAGATACACACTCTTCCCATCACCGATTCCACTCCCCCGGTTCTCTATATTTTGTTAGGAGTTGTTTTCTTCATGCATTGGTTTCATAGTTGACCATAAAGTATCAGCTGAATTTCTGTAAGTATTATGCAATCACTTTAATGTCTAGGGCAACTGTGGCCATAAATTTGTTTAATACAGTTGAAAATTTTTGATTTTGGAGCAATTGGTCCATTTGTTACGAGTATGGGAATGTATGCCTTCTGGGAGTTTGAGTACATTGTATGAATTGAATTGTAGGTACCCTTCTGAGGGGATTCCTTTTTCATTTTCGTTTGTCTTATTTTTAAAACCAATGTTTGCCTGTTAAAATAAAAAGCTGGGGGAATTGGAAGTAAGAAGAGACTCATCCAAGAATCTCGTTCGAGACGAGTTTGTGTTCACTTAAAAATTGGAAGTAAGACTTGTCAGAATGCATGCACAATATGAATGCCGGAGGTGACCTGGGCTATTTACCATTTGGGTTGTATGGGCTGTTAGTCAGTTGAATTCAGAGGTTTTTTGTTTTTCCGAATAAATAGAACTGAGGATAACGTTTAAATTTTCAGAAAAGAATGGAAAGCATCGTGAGGATGGCACAATATAAGGGCAATGGGGCAAGATAATGACAGTTTGATTTCGAAAGTGTTTTGTATGGATGTAGAATTCTGACTTAAGGAGGAATGATATACCCATTGGAGAGTTTCAAATTTGGTTTGCTGTTGTCGGTCTTGTGTTATCTGTTTTGGTTTTAATTGACAATTATTTCCTAGTTTCAATTTATTTCGTCTCACTGGACACACTCTGTGCATTGAGACAGATGATGAAGAATGCTTCTGTTCTAATTATACTTAGCTTCAAATGTTATCTTCCCCTTCGCCCTCTCCCCCCTCTCCCCCTCCTTTCCTTTTCCGATTACAAGTACTGCCCTATGTTGGCGGTTGCTCTTGGCTACATGGCACCTTCAAACGCCCTGCTCCCACTAGAATATGTGGTTTCATTGACAAGCGAAGAAAAAAAGCTGTGTAGAAGTTCTTATTTGCCTTCTGCTTTTATCTGATTCCATGAATTATTCATTCTCCTTCCCCTGATTCCACAAGTCATTAATTCTCCTGTCCTTCCTGCTTTTTTTCAAAAAGCTATTATTATATAGTTCTAATTGTTTGCTGTTTACTGTAGGTGAATGTCCCCAAGACCAAGAAGACATACTGTAAGAGCAAGGAGTGCAGGAAGCACACATTGCACAAGGTGACCCAATACAAGAAGGGGAAAGATAGCCTTGCTGCACAAGGAAAGCGCCGTTACGATCGCAAGCAATCAGGTTATGGAGGGCAGACGAAGCCTGTTTTCCACAAAAAGGTACAACTTTTATGGCTGCTTGTCGTGCATGGAAAGCTTACAATCATAAGAAACTGAATCATATTTCAAAAGTTACTTCAAAAGATGCATTCGCCTGTTTATTTTAGTTGTCCTTTTAAGAGTTTTTGAAGGTTAATGTTGAATGGGTTTTCTATTGTGCAGGCCAAGACAACCAAAAAGATTGTGCTGAGGCTACAATGCCAGGGCTGCAAACATGTGTCCCAGCACCCAATAAAGGTTATTGTTTTGGGAAATATTTTGACTTTGTCCTTGTTTACACATATGCGCACGTGCTATTTGGTCTTTTTGTTCTGACCTTTTTACTAATGCTGGGTGTTTCCTCGCTTATGCAGAGGTGCAAGCACTTCGAGATTGGTGGAGACAAAAAGGGGAAGGGAACTTCACTCTTCTGAAAAAATTTCCTCCGGTTCTTATTTTATGCTGTTTTAATTTTAGTTTTGTTGGAGCTTGAAAGACCGATGTGTTTGTCGTGCCATTTTTGTTGGATTAGGGAAAAATCAAAAGTGATTTTGAAACACTGTTAATGGCATCAGTTGGTGTTTGAGTTAGCTTTTTCGAGTATAACTCTACTGGTATCGCCTCACGTATCTTTTATTGAAGATTCAACCATTACCTCTTCTCTTAGATATCGACCAACCCACTAACCCTTTCCTAATATTAAAGAACGTTGCTAGGTTTCCATCCAACATAACCGGATTTTATAACATTAATTAAGATGGGAATATACAAACTGAAAACACAAATCTCTAGTCATCCTCGCCATAACACACACAAACTCTTTTCTCTTTTGTCTTTTTTCTTTTTTTTCCCGCGCTCTGCTTGCACGGCCTGAAACACATCATGTACAACTGAGAGCTCAGAGCGCATCACTGTCAGAGTGGTATATCAGAGGCTCGGCTGCTAGCCTAGGTGGCCTTAATGTCCTCTCCAGAGGACCACGCGTCAATGTTACTCACCTTGGGCTGCCTCTTCGTCCCGGCATACTTTGGCACCATGATTCTTAGGACACCATCCTCAAAATGTGCCTTCTTTATGTGACCCAAATCCGAGTTCCCTGGCAATCTGAACTGCCTCCAGAACTTGCCATTGGCCCGCTCAGCATTGTGCCATTTCTCACCCTCGACCTCCTGATCCTCACACTTTAACTCTCACCGCTGATCCTCGACCAACACCCTGTTCTCCTCAACACCTCTATTCTCTGATGTCATCTGCTTGCACGGCCTGAAACACATCATGTCTGAGAGCCAGAGGACGTCCAGAGGCTCGGCTGCTAGCCTAGGTGGCCTTATGTCCTCTCCAGAGGACCACGCGTCAATGTTACTCACCTTGGGCTGCCTCTTCGTCCCCTCATACTTTGGCACCATGATTCTTAGGACACCATCCTCCAAATGTGCCTTCTTTATGTGATCCAAATCCGAGTTCCCTGGCAATCTGAACTGCCTCCAGAACTTGCCATTGGCCCGCTCAGCGCCATTTCTCACCCTCGACCTCCTGATCCTCACACTTTCTCTCACCGCTGATCCTCAACACCCTGTTCTCCTCCACCTCTATTTTGATGTCATCTTTCTTCATCCCAGGGACGTCCAACAGTATGGCATGCGCTGTGGAGGTCTCTTTCCAGTCTGCGCGTGCCAATGCGAGGTTGTCTACCAAGGATGAAGGGGTCATCCGAATATGGGAACATCATGGAACCGAGGCATTGGCTTGTGTGGCCATGAGGCCTGTTACCACCATTGCCGCTGCAACGGCCGAAAGCAATGGCATGTTTGTCCCGGGCTTGCCCATTTGGACTCTTCTTCGTAATTGTCTGGGATAATCGGAGAAAGGCTAAGATAAGTAAAGAATATGAATCGGGTGGGTCTTGTTGAACTTTGACACTCGGAAGCTGGACTACCTTTCAGATAAATTTGGTGGGGGCAATTGCTTTTATAGCTTTTTATTTGTGCAGCCGGCAGGAGACTGGTCGACCGGTGTTTAGTCTTCTGGATAGTTCTTCGCATTTTCCAGGACAAGAAGAGTTCAGAGAAATTTTGGACAGTCTAGAGAAACATATTAGGTTGCATGACGTGGAGATTCAAATAAAAAACGGTGGAAGGACGCGGACAATATTCGGCTGAAGGAATCGCATTGACTTATGATTAACGATTGTTTAGCCTGATTTCTGTACTAAAAAATTCATGTTCGTTTTGATAAAATTTTAAAAATTTTAAGTATGGTGTTAATATTTAAGTGATGTTGAAGTTTTATTTGTATTTGTGTAGAAATTATTGAATTGTATTGATATTTTTAAAAAAAGTAATGTTGAGTTGTATTGGAATTTGTATAGAAATAATGTTAGAATTGTACTTTTAATTGGCGTTTGTTTATCGAAATTTTAGAGAATATTTTTCAAAATTTTAAGAATATTTTGGATAATAAGATTTATTGAAATTTGTAAAGCTTTTGAAATGTGTGTATATATTAAAAATTTTAAAGTGTATTTAAATTCCTCAAAATTTCGATACCTCAAAATTTTAGGCATGAACGCTACCTTAAAAGGTTGGATTCAAATATCACGTTACACTCATTTTATTATTTGAATTATATTTTTTTTAATAATGTGCACAATTCCATTTCAGTTTTCAGACTCTGTACATGGGCACAACAAGCTTCACTAGCCGCACCACGCAGACTCTCGAGACTACAGAGGCAAAATACAGAGAAAACATCAATTTATTGGAATCAGTTCTCATATACAGCAAAGACACTGCGAAGACTGCCACTCTAATCCACCTCAGTCAATCAAATAAGAAGAAGATTGACTGGTAACGTTTTTATATGGAACGATAAATATGAGTTCAGGCTGACTTGAGACAGGACGCACAACTTTAGCTATGGAACTGGAAAAAACCTCAATTAGAGCTGACGTGAAGGAAGAAAGTAACTTGAGTTTTCTGTAACTGACAATAAGACTGGATATATATGACGACACCTAAGTCGTGAAATCAATGAAAGCAGATAGATTCACAATATTAGAGCAACTCAGGCATTGATGATCTCTTTGAATTTCACGATGCATTCCAATGCCCGTTCAAATTCACTTTCTTCTAAAGCAATTGTCAAGCGGCAATAGCCAGGAATTCCAGTCCATAAGCTACTGTTGATGCATAAACCAGTAGCCTTGAGAATGGCTTCTCTGATATTTATGTCATCAAGCTTGACTTCATAATACCCATCATTTTCCATGCCTCCTCCATCCTTGGGTGAATTTTTGAGCTTAACAATCTTGTTGAGATAGGCAGAGGGCTTGGCCACCATCGAAACACCAGCACAGGAATCAAGCACTTCCCACCCACTCTGCTCAAGTGTCTAGCAATACGTAGAGACAAACAAAGTTAACAAAACAAGTGATAAGGGGAAAAAAGGAATGGATATAGCACCAAACCTTAGCCAGTTAAAAGTCTTTTCTGGTTAAGTAACAAAAATAATATTGCAAAGAACGAAAAGGGGCACAATTCCTGAGCAATAGGAGGCAAACGAGAGGGGGTAAGACAAATCAGGTGGAATAGAAATCAGGTCCCGAACTGAAACATCACCTATAAATCAATGGTTTTGAGGGAAGAGAGCAGTGAAGCAACTATTACAAATGTCGCTCCCAGGCCTTGCATAAGGAACGAAATGCAGAAATACTATAAATCAAAAATTGTAATGAAGCAGAAAAAATACCTCTTTCAAGCATTTCGATCTAGATCTCAAACTCCTTATTTGTTCATCAACAGCATCCAAAAGGTCTCCTGATTTCTGCTCTCTCAAACCTAACAGCTTCCTTATAGCATATTTAACAGTGCCATGAGGTCTGCATAACCCAGGAAAGCTATAAAATGTGTCAACCAAGTGAGATTGGTTTAGAACGAGGAACCCGAATTTGAGGGCTCCACTTAGCATCTTAATAGACAGTCCTCCTAGCAGAGAGACACAAAAAGATGGGTTGCCAGAGGAATTGAGCCTCGACAAGCTCCCCTCCAAATCCCACCCATCCCAACTCTCTGCATCAAATTCCAGACCGGAAAATGAAGTGTCAATCACCACTCTTGCCCCAAATTTAGCACAAGTAGCTAAAATATTTTCCATCTGTTCATTGTTGTAAATCAAGCCAGTTGGGTTAATTGTTGGACCAGAAATGTATACCCATGGTTTATCTACAGTATCGAGTACTTCAGAAAGTATCTTCTCTGTCAGCTTAAAACCATCTTCAGCCTTAGTAGGGATATTTACAATGTTTGTTTTCAAAAATTTGGCAGCGGAAACATAGGTCCCATTTGATCCTGCTGGGAAGCACAAGGTTCCGCCTTCTTGGGCACAGCAGAGGACCAGCTTATTGAACAGAGCCAGCGAGCTGTCAGCATATATAAATTCTGTGCCGCTATAAGTGGGAAACCCATAATTGCTTTTGATGAAATGTTTAATGCCAGAGGTGACATCAATTTCAGATTCAGCCAGGTTCTGTCTTGCAAAACTTTCGAAAATTGCAGCCTTCACTGGAGATGGTAAAGGCAAGAAGCTTTGATCAACATCCATGTGAATCAGGGATGTGTCCTCCGCCTCATTAACGGACAACTCTGAGTTATTAAGGACCAAGACAGCTGAACTGGTAAAACCAATCATCTCGACTGAGTTGTCTTTCTGAATTTCCCTCTGAAGGACATGCATCAACCATTAAATTGGATGAGCCAAAAATGCCTCAAGGAAAATAATACACATTAAGAGAGAATTGCTAGAAATGATTCTGGACGACCGACATAAAACAACCTAAAATAGCACTTCTTTATTCTGTTTGTATTCTTTTACAAGTTAAAGGGAAAGTGCATGAGGACTTCCTAGGATGTCATCCATCCTAGTACTAGTCTTCCCAAGCACGCTTAAATCCAGCGATCTGAACTTTCACAGCCCATTATGATTTCATTTAAAATATTGAGGTGACCAGCCTAAAGGAGGAAAATCATTCATGCTCTAGCAGTGAAGCTAGTGTTGCCAGAGGATTTAATGTTCACGGCTCCCAAGTAGTCTGGAAATAAGGTGAGCTCTGAAGGAAGTCAGAGCTACCCTTAGATGAAACACAAGGCAAAACATGTACACAGTTTTCAAGTTTTCTGGCTACATGTCATGTTCTGGAGGCAGGGCCTGGGCATCTGCAATTTTAAGAGTTCTCATTTTTTTACTTTATAAAGAGATAAGGAAACAGAAGAAAAACTATTTACTGGGAAAGAAAAGAATTTGTTTCACCACCTCAAAAATATTGTACCGATCACTAATAGTTTCTTTCTTATTATTTAACAGCAGGCTTCCTGCTTTGCTTGTTAAACTTGTTACATGCAAACATTATCCTCTCAAAATACCAGAACCCGTTTGTGTCAAAAATAGAAGAGTCCATTTCTAAAAGACTGAATGCTTTCACTAATATGATGTTCAAAATGCATTTAACAATAAAGATTCTTAGAAATAAGGCAATGACTGAAACCTCAGCAGGTGGATGTCGGTCAGCAAGTTGAAAAGATAGAAGCTCGTGGAAAAGACAACCATAGTAATATTGACTAATTGGTGCTGTAATCCCCTGTAATACTTCCACAGTCTTGGACAATGCCTTGAAGATAGCCTCTTCTTCTGAAATAATAAAAGCTACTTCCAGATCTGAATACACCTGAAAAAGTAGCTCGGTTACCACTAATAAGTGAAAGTTCAATACATGGTTCCATTGCTTGCATAGGCTACTTCAACCTTCCTTCACAAAAGTTGGATCATGATAATCAGTTGACTACAACCAAAAGATACAAAATACCTGGTTTTTCACTAGGCCACATATAATTGCTGCATGTGAGGGCAACCGAGTTCCAGCTAGATATTTTAGGACCCCACTGGAGCCTGGAAGGCTGGATAGTTCAAAGTGATCAGATATATCTAAGAAAAGACGGGATCCAATTTCTCTGGTAACACCTAAAAGGTGCTCAAAAGCTGCACTGGTAACAGCCTCAAAATCAGCCATCCCAGTCACCACCACCTGTGGCTTTAACTTCTTAATCAGCTCTACCATCAAATCTGACTGACGTGGTGCTTCAATGACTGTAAGTATGTCCTCTGAAGGGTTATCACTTCCTGTACTCTACCATAAATAAGATATACATAGTTATTGCATTCTTCAAACAAAGGTAATAGTCAAATACACTACAACAAGTGGTATTTGACATCCATAAGCAGAAAATCTCTTAGATTTTCCAGCATTTGGAGGCACAATTCATCACAGAACCAGAAATAGCCAACAAAAGCGAAGCAACCAACTAGTAGAGCAGTAATTTTTTAGGTATTTAATATCCAAAAACATCTGAATTGATTCTATCAAATGGCATCATGTTTTATTTTGTTGAACAAAATGTGCTTATCTGAGTAAAGTAACATTTGTGATGATTATATCACCAAGTATGTACTGATCAAACCAATGATGGTTATCCAAATCTGACGATGGAGATGATGATGATGATGACAACAAAATAATCATGAAGGGGACTCTATGTGGCTTTATTTTCTTTTTCTTTTTTTTCATAAAAGTACAAGTAAGTTTGGGTGCATCTGAAGAAGAAGAAGAACAATATCTCTAACATGGCTCACAAAAAAAAAAAAGGCATAGAGACTTGGATATGAGTTTATGAACATAAGAGTGGAGAAAGCTACGTATTAAGGAATCACAAATCTTCTCAAGCAGAAAATATGGGGAAAAAACAAAGAACAACGTGGTACATTATCTTGCTCGTCAAAAATCCGTCTAGTTACAGTGATGTTTGTGTGCCAAAATTTTGGTGTGATCAAAATATTGAAGTATTAGAATTGGTGAAAAAGTGAAGAGAGAGAAGATTTGAATGAATTTTTTATATTTATTATAGTAAAAAATGATGATTTGATGGAGAGAAATTATTTTGTAATTTTTTTTTATTAAACCAAAATTTTAGAATGGCCAAAATTTTGGCACTCAAACACCCCATCCTCAGGTAACTACATTTAACTGCTCTTTGCCCTCCTGCTTTCTTAAAACAAACCTATTAAGATGCTTAAAAACATCCATGCCATCACTTGTAAGGTATTGGTAGCAAGCTCTTAGCCTTATTTTGCAATTGACTGGAAAAATAGTTGGTGCGTGTGTGCAGGAAGGGTGGCAAAATTCAATCATAGGAGTACGCTACAAAATATTAGCTGTGCTATGATATTTAGTTGAACTCGATATTTGAAGTTGCGACAACCTCACAAAATGCCAATGAGTTCTGCATCAAATGGTACTTGCTCCCCCAATACGAATGAAATGGACAGAAATCTTATGGGTTCTTAAACCATAGAATGGAGTACATAACTTAGTAATGAAAGAAAAACTAAGCAAAAGAACAGCAGCATCACGAACTAGAATACCTCAATAGCCAAAGACGTTAGCCACTGCCTAGGTAGGTGTCGGGTCAGATGTTCATCAACAATTGCAAGACGAGGTGAGAACAGCCGAAGAGCATTCTCAATTGCCACAGCTCTTGAAGGAAAGACAACAACGTTCTGTGCAAAATTTGGGGGGGAAGGGGTGGGGAGAACTTCACATTGAGTAATTGTAAGGGGAAAAAAAAAAGATGCAGCAGGTTTTCTTTTTATTCTGAAAGGAGCAGCATGGCTAAATAATAGCAGATACAGTTAAAACTCTCTTACGTCAGCATTCAATGGAATATGATGATATGTTTTCATGAAGCCTGCAATGAGATTACGGAATCGTTTATTTCCAGCTGGTGGCTCATAGGGGAAAACGGATCTCTCTTTCAACACAGTGGCAAGGTAAGCTAGGATTGGAATCTTCTCGTCAGCTACAGAATCATCTTCAAAATATAAATCTAAGGAACTGCTGATCTCGTGGAAGCCATTTCTAAGAAATTCGAAAATCGTCTTGACCTGTCAAATTTATTCAAACGTTGTCATTACGATTGCCCTTTCAATATGAGCAATGAAATTTCACTTTATAGTTATACAAACTATAATGAGCACCTGAGTTGGTTGGCGAAGCTGACAACTGTAAACTGATAACGCATGAGAAATACTACCCCCAGTCTTCCCATAGGCCCATGCTGTTCGAGCACAAATAGGCTGATCTCCAGAGAGCCCCATGAAGAACTCAAAACGGTGTGGACTATTCTTCTCAATTTCAACTAGGGCTGAGATATCTGTATCGGCAGCCTGTGGAATACTCCAAGGGGTTTATTTTATTACTTATAATTGGAGGTTCGCAGATTGGTGACTCTTGAAAAACGCATTTTGGATTGGGAAAAAAAGACTATCATTGAGAAAGGGGTTTACTTGCCTGAATAACTTTAGTCTGCCAAATCTGGGTAACACGGAAACCACGGCGCTCAAACAAGCGTTTAGAAACGGCTTGTCCTGGACGACCACCCATATTGAAGATCATAATCCCCAGGGGCTTGATGACGGCAATTCCTTCCTCAACTGCCCTAGCTATCAGACCTAAGCCAAAACCTCAACAAAACCCTATACAGAGAATGATATACAATAAGTTGAAACAAGTGTGTATCAACTATACGTACAATGGTAACTTGCAAAGAAGGTTCAAATGAATAGCAACAGTAAATTATTGATCTCTCGCCACCTGAAGTGCACAATAATTACTCAAAGAGAAGAGAAACTCCTCGCTGGCATTTTCTGTGATCATCTTAGACATTGCATCAGGATTGGGTTAAGAATCTGCAAGAAGAACTCTAATAAGGCAATGATATGAGGTAGAAGAAATCGTCAATCTGAAATATTATTGCCTCAAATACAATACCTGAGGTATGCATCCAACAATCCGTTCAAGCTGAATGTTATGATCTCTACAGTAAGAGAGTAGATCGGATTCTTGAAACTCCACCCTGTCCAGCAAAGTTTTGTTCTCTCCATCAAAAATGGGCTGGCCTTTCTCATCTAAAGCATTCAAGTACAAGTTTATCCAAGAGACCTTAACTGCTCTGGGATTGATATCAAGCCCATACACCTGCAAAAGGTTGTTTATGAAAAAGAATCACCACTTACAGAAGCCAATGGGGGTGGTACTTGCAGATACAAAGATGACGTATCTGAAGGATATCGAAAGAAGAAGAAACCTTAGCGGGCAACCACTTCTCCGCAATGGCGATGGATATCCACCCATTCCCACAACCAAGCTCGGCCACTGTTTTGTCCTTGAAGATAGAGTCTGGGTGTCTGTTCAGTCCTTCATAAAAAGTGAAGGACCAGTCTTCTGGAACAAATATGCTGGGGATCACCATTGTTGTCAATTTCTTCCTCCCCTGGTACCCTGCGCACATGACGGTGCGTATGCAGTAGTGAGTTTGTGAGAGAGAGAGAGAGAGAGGGCAATATCGCACAATAAAATCCAGAAAGAAACAACAACAAAAAACAGAAAATTGCATGCACGAAGTTGGGCGGTTCGACAGGTTCGTCCACGTGCATTCCGTAGAGCGTAGAACTCCAAGAAATTTGGGGGGCGAGGTGTTCGGGGGAAAATACCTTGATACTGATCGAGAAGGATGTCCTCGATGCGGAAATGGTAAGTGTGGAAGCATTGATCGGCGGCGGAGGCAGCGTCTTTGGAATGGGAGGAGGCGAAGCGTTTCTGGAGATGGGAGAGGAAGATCCGGGCCTCCACACGGGTGGTCGGATCCTCGAGGCGCTCCAACACGGATCTGAATGCAGCGTAGGCGGCATCACCAGACTGCTCGCACTCCTTCAAGAACTCTTCCACGGTAAGCCCCATTACTCCCACTCACTCTCGCTCAGACTAAAGCAGAAACAGGGAAGGAAAAGCAGGGGAAAGGCGGTTGTTTGTTTGTTTCCCCTCCCGGTAAAAGCTTCTCCACACACTCTACCGTCACAATTATATATATGTTTTCAAAGTGCGCAAACCAAAGCAAATGGTGGCCAAGACGGTCAAAAGCTAAAAATAGACCGTCGACTCCCGATTAGTGGCACGTGAGATTAACACGGGGAGTGAGATCTTGATCTTGATCGTGCTCTCAGAATGTTTTGAATGTTGCATCCATCTCATCTGTGAGGGTCTCTTGCAAATTGGTGCTACCGACGTTGCACGGACCGGTATCACCGAATTGCACCCTGCAATTCGGTCAGAGAAAGAGAGAGAGAGTGGGTCCCGCGGTATCACCGAATCGCGGGGGATGCTCGTCCATGCTGCACTATCTTCAACTCTTCTCGACATCCGGAGTTTTTCGAGAAAAGGTCCCATCCACAATTTTTTTTTTCCCTAAGTGTCCCATCCACCTTTAATTGCATTAGAGTTTGTCTCACCCCGGTTTGGCCCCTGGTCGAGGAATTAAAAAGGTAACGTTTGTTTTTCGATATTTTAAGATATAAAAATTTTTTAATAAAATAAATATATTTCTAAATTTTTAATTTTTAAATATATACACTTCACTTTTCATAAATTTTAATAAAATAAAAATTTTAAAATTTTAAAAATATTCCTCTAAAATTTTTACAAACAGCCTGACCCTGACCTCTTCTTTCCTTCAGGGCACGATGAGAAAAAAGACCAAAAACTTAACTTGACTAAACTTTCTTAGTTGACTTAGAAAAAAAAAAAAAACTCAACTTTCTCAGTTGCAAGGGTACTTCGCTTTAAAGTTTTTTATTATACTCTTACAGCGGGGTAGTGCCTTACCCTGATTCCTCAGTTGTTAACTGAGCTAAATCATTCCATTTTCAAAAAAATATTTATTTACCCCTTTGACCCTAAAGAAAGAAATTAGCTCTTCCATTTCTGAGTATGAGTGCTCCTATGTTAGCAGGACATTTCGTGCAAAACTAGGTTTGAGTTAGTGCACTAATTAGGTTGTTTTTTTCTCCCCTAACGGCTCTCGTATGGCTGGCGTACAACCTACGGGCTTCTTAGCAAAAGAAAAACAACAAAAAAGGATACCTGGTTTTGTACCTTCAGTCCAATCTTTTAGACAATTACACGTATCGTTTAAGCAAATAGAACTCTCCTACCCTATAAAAATGTAAGAAACCAACAAGTATCCGATTATTTCGAGTGTCAGGAGTCATCCACGTTAATACAACCACGCCTGAAGAGAACAAAGTCTATAACCATTTTGCAATTTGTAAGGACATGCTCTACGGAAGGAAAAAGAGAATGCCGTCATCCTACAACTGCATCCAACTTTTCCTTCCCTTGCATTCCAGTGATACAACAGATCACGCTCAATACCGTGCGAGTAGACAGCTCTCCAGCAATTCACCCTTTCTTGGGCATGGCTGCAAGCCTAGCATACATCCTTGCCATGGATTGGAAACCCCTAATATCGCCAGACCGCAACAGATTACCTGGTCCAGGCAAAAGTGACGCCATCCAAATTAACACCACGAGTGAGTGAGAGTTATACCTCAAAGTTCAATGCAGAACGCCAAACCAACAAGCATTTATCTTCCTCTATTAAGTCATGATTCATGCATTGAGTACATGGATGAGGGGGCGGGGGCCTGTCCAATCTATTCTAAAGTCACAACTCAACCTTTACGATAGCATATTTCTTTTGGTAACTACCTTTATGTTAGTTGGCATGAGAAGTTTGCATATTTTTACTTTTTTGGATGTCAAGCAGTTTCTCGCATAAAATAATCAACGTGGAAAAGGCAAAGGCATCTACATGATCATGATTAAATTGCTGACAAATTATCACAATGAAACCTAGGTTTGAAATCCTACTGAAGCAACCTTAATAGCATCGGCTATTCGATTCTCCTCTAACCCAAAATGATAGCCTATCACACTACGTGTTTTCTTCCTTACTTTTTTTGGGTTGGAAAATGTCACACAGACTACAGGATTTGAATCTGCAACGTCAACCCCAACCAAGCTCACATGTCAAAGACGCAGATAAGAATATCCTGTGATCAAGCAGAACTTAATCACAAAACAACTTCCTAGGCCATGACAAATAATGGATAGAAACAGGGCTCTAAAACGGGATTTTTTCCATCTGAAAAAGCATTCGACAGGAGTTCCAACTCCACAGAAAATGAAAACAAATTCGAAGGAGTCAAAAACTGGTAATTAGAAAAGAAAGGAAAAAATAAGTTAACATCCCAGCTCCCTCAGGACTGCTGGAGATGCCAAGAGAAGGCAAACTGCCAACAACAGTGGGCAAGAAAAGTCACTGAAACAAAGAAAATATGTAATATTTTGAAACTTTTCTCAGCCCCAAAATCAGCATTCCAGTCTTTGAGAAAAGTCCCCAAAAAATTGCCCCTAATAAGCACATCTCAAACTCACATCCACCAACACGTTCAAAATCTTAAGTTCATAGCCTTGAGTTGGCTAAACCGACACCCCCCCCCCCCCTTTTTTCTCTTCCAAAAAGATAGAGAGAGAGAGAGAGAGAGAGAAGGAAAAATAAAGAAGCTCTTTAGAACCAATTAACATTTAGAATCTCATAGCTTCATTGGAACAGAGGCAAGAATAATGCATAAACTTACAGAATATTACCTGAATCACAGTTTAGTGGGCTATCAGGTTCTGGGTGGGCCATCAACGCGATTATAGCCCTACAAACAGATTGGAGTGTCCAAGCTGGGCTCCATGCATTCTTCAAGATATCAAGGCAAATCTCTCCAGTCTGCAGGAGAAACATAGTATACAATACGTTACGGCCAACTAAACGGGCTAGCAACATGGTATTAAACCCAAATCTTCAACTTCAGTTATTACCCTACAATGCCTATGTCTCACCAGATGATTAGCATATTTCAAGATCACCAATCGGTAGGCCAATATAGATTTTGGATAGGCTCGACCTCCACTTTTTGAAATATTCTAAAATATTACAATCAACAGGATCTAGCAGCTTTATAGCTCAGTTTTAGTTATCGACAAAGAACAAATTATTAACCTTGTTTTTACTGATCTTACTTCCAGGAATGAACGACTATAATTGCCTGATCACTCTCATTTAAGTCCTGAATTTAGACAATGTGAAATTTAAATTAATTTTGGAAACTTGTTGACATTGAGCATTCAAATTTTCCACTGAATTTTCTGCAATTCATCTAAAAGAAAAGAAAAAAAAGGCATAACTTTGCTCAGCACCTCACAAGCGCTTCAGCATTTTTAGGATAATCCCTAACAGCCTTTTCTGCCAGCTAACCGGGTATGATTGAAACCTTATCTTTAATATCACCACCATTTATTCAGGAAGAGAGAAAAACCATATAGTTTACAGACACAAAGGTTCAACATATACAGCTCCTCCATTCTGCATGTTGACTTCGCAGGGATTGTCAGTGAATTTAAGGTGGAAAGGAACCATATACAATATAGTGCATGTTTGCATGCATGTGACTGCCAATGAGTCCATGTATACACCAAAGGAACTGTAAAGGATTGTATCATATGAAGATCAGAAAAATCATACCCTTAAAATGGACATTTGGATGGAATATTTTTGTTAAGAACCTCACTTGGGGAGGTTGCAAAGGATACTGCTCAGGAACAGCAAAAGCAAGCTGGAAAACACCACCCTCATAAGGTGTCTCTGACGGTCCCTGAAAAAGGCAAACCAATCAACAACAAAACATAATCCACCATTTCTCTTCATCGATAACGGAGCTTACCTTGATAAGAGCAGTCCATTTGAATATATATTCATCACAAACTAACTGAATATCCGGATCAGCTGCTTTCTCTCGTTGTACCTCTTTGTATTCTTTGAAAAGTCTTGCTCTTGAAGCCTGCAGGATAAGAAATCTGCTGCATAATGGACATACTAGTCTAGACCCATATCTTCCATCAGAAGATGGATGGACAGAGTTCATCAAGTTCATGACATGGACCTACATGACCTATGCTAAAATAGCAGTATATCACATCACCTATCTACCTATCAAGAACAATACAGTGTCACCCTACCAAAAAAAAAAAAAAAAAAAAAGGAGAAAGAAATTGAATTTTATCTGTAGTGGCTGCATTTTGCTTGTCCTTACCAACCAAATTTGTGTCAGAAGCCGAAACCTAAGCATAAACCAAAGACAAAGCAATAGAGAAACCAATAAGACTGCAATTTGTACACATAGGATTGAAATAGTAATGCTACTTGGGGACTGTGGGAGAAGGCGACTGCAGTGCCAACCTTTGCGCAAGACCGAATCAAGTCTCCTAATATCTATCATTGATTAAGTTCGAAGGACTTATAAAGGGAATCTTAACACCACACCCACAAATCACAGTAAACAAGCCTGTCGTAGTTGCGGAGAAAATACAAGAGCCTGCTTGTGTCTTTCTTAATTGCAGGTTGGGGAGCACATTTCTGAACCTCAAAAAGTTTCAGTAGCTAGCACTAGAGAAAAACCGATATTAGCAGTCAATTGAATTTATTTCTAGCTCTCGACGTCACCACCACCACCACCAACCAACATAGGGGAGCTGTGTTTAATAACCATATTTACTCGAGAAGAGGGTACAACAAGAAGAGAGCAGTAAAAAAGACAAAAAGGAAAAGGTATAGACCATGGCAGTAATTAAAGCCCTATACAAAAGGAATATAAAGATCCAGGGATCCCCAATTCGGAGCTTTTCTCAGCATCTCTCGGAGAGACCGAGACCGAAAGAGGCTCCGTATCCGGAAGAGAAAAGCCCCATGATGAATGATTGATTGCGGCTGGTTCGCTATCCATACCTTCTGGACGGGTGGATTTGGTGTTAGAAAGCCGATGAGAACGAAATATGGCTATGAGTCGTGCCGTCGCCTGAGAAAATGCCGGTGATCGATGACAGGGACGGACAGAGAGAGAGAGAGAGATGCGTTTCCGACACCGGAGGGCAGCAAATTCTAATGACTTTTTTAACCTACCTTTTAAATAACAATGACTCATTGACTATACCCTCTCTCTCTTTTGGAGCACAACATCCTCTTGTGCAGCTGCCACGTTTTACCATTATCAAGAGAAAGACCAAAAACAACCCCGTGAGGCCGTGAAAAAAGAAAAATATAAATCCCACAAAAAACGAAAGCTGCAATCCCTAGATCAAAACCGACTGTCGTCTCTTTGGTCACTACACCCCGCTTAAATTCCACGCCATATCTCACTGCGAGGGCCTTTGCCAATCGGCCATGGTAAATGCTAGCCTTCACCATCGAATTATATCCCATGCATCCCAAAAGCACCTCAAAATGGAAGATCAACAACTTGAGCTAAGTCTAGGGTTCAGAATCTTGGACCTCCCTGATAAGATCATCTTTGACGTCCTTGCAAGTCTACCCTTCCAGTCCATTTTGCGCTGTCGCTGCGTCTGCAAAGCCTTCCGCTCTTTACTCACGGATCCCTACTTTGCCCAACTTTACTTGTCAAGGGCTCCAACCTCTTTCGTCCTTTGCCAAAGCTTCAACTTTTCCGCATGCCTCTACTGTATGGACCTCGATGCATCTTGCTTCACTGCTTCCCTTTCATCATCATCGTGTTTGGGTCGTCTTCATGATCACTCCTCCCCAACCGCGTCGTTACCGCGTACTACTGTTGGTCTTCCAAACCATCATCGCCAGCAGCGCGCCTTGGACAATGGCGACTTGAAAAAGCTTATTCAACTCAACCATAAGGTTGAGTTGGTGAATTCCTGTAATGGGTTTCTTTGTTTATATTCTGGGTCGCCGACTCTGCCCAAGTATTTTGTTTGTAATCCAATTTTGGGGGAGCTCGAGACTCTTCCACCCCCGCCTTCTCCTAAATCGGGTGGACAGTATCTTGGTTATTCTGGATTTGGGTTTTGTCCAAAGGCTAAGCGATATAGGATTGTTCGCTTTGTTTTGCAATCCAATAAGATGGTGGCCGAGGTATACACACTGGGTAAGCAATCTTGGAGGATAATTGAGAACACAGCAAGCAATTCCAATTCCAAGCCTCGGGGCCCATCCTTTGATCCGTTTGTGCATGGTGCTCTTCATTGGATCACTGATAGCTCTAGAAGTTCTGAACTGATATATTCATTTGATATGGACTCAAAGAAATTTCAACCGGTTTTGCCTCCCAGCCACTTAGGTAACGATTATGTCAAAAAAATTTCTTGGATCAATGTTGGCGCATTAGGATCTTCTCTGTCTTTATGTTATGCGTTTGAAGGTGCCGTTTTTGAGGTATGGGTGATGAACGATTATGGCGTCAGGGACTCTTGGACTAAAAGGTTTGCTATTGATGTGAGTTCCTACTGTGGGTTGCGACTTGAAAACTACAGACCAATTGGGTTTATGAGTAATGGAGATATGTGGCTCGCATGTAATTCCGGCTCTCTGGTTTCGTATAGCCCAAGAAAAAGAAGTTTCAAAGATATTAATATGCATGGAATAAGATCAAAAATTGAAGCTGTGCCTCACATTCGGAGCTTTGTTTCTCTTCGGGATGCTTTCAGAGGTAAAGGCTTGGAATTTAGGAACATCAAACCTGGAGAATAAAATATGCTACCCCAAGATTCGGCTCCCTCTCTTTTTTCTTTTTGTTTCTTTGTATAGTTTTTGTTTTCCAGTTTCCTGTTTGAATATATATGTGCCTTATCAATAGAATAAATTTGTAGGCATCTTTTCTGTGCATACCTCATGTCTCGACCTCATTGTATAAGAGCTTGGCCAGAAAATGTAATGATCGTGATTTCATCATCTGAAATATATGAAGAACGACTTGATTTAGGTATGATTTGATTGTTACTTTACTCTGTTCTGCCATGGCATTGAGGATATCAATCGGAGTTGGTATTCTTTTGTTAAAAATATATGACGCGCAATAGTTTATTCCAATCTTTGACGTTCTCATCCAAGTACTCTATTAACTACTTTGGGACTGTTGTCGGAGCTCCCCATCTCCTTTTAGTATATATTGGTTATATTTATTCCTTCTTGAAGGAAAAATAAATAAAAAGGAAAAACCTACCATTTTGAGTATCATTTGTATTCGATGTTCTGTTTTTGCATCAATTGCTGGAACTACTCTGTTTTTTTTTGCCTTTGAGATCAGTTCATCCATTGTGAAATTGATTCTTTCTCCGATCAACAGCTAATTGGTTTGTTATATCCTGTAGTTACTGATGGTTGTTTATTGTAGAAAAAAAAGAAAAGAAAAGACTGATGATTGTGTATGATTTGATGTGTCTCGCTGGTCTGTCTTGGATCAGAATGGTTGCATCTGTAGTTTATTGATGGTTGTAAACGATCCTCCGTTTGTGTATGATCTGATCCGTCTCGTATAGAAACCAGAGCAAACCAACGTAGCTTTTCGTTTTGCTAAGCAAGCAAACCTTTCAATAGCATTTATTTAAGGGGAGACGATAGTTACAAAAGCAGACATCGTGTTCAAACAAAAAACCATAAGGCAACGAAACCTTCACAATCAAACAACAAAGGTCAACCGTTGTTCGTCCTATCCCAGGACCAGAGAGGGGAGCCCTGCTCCTCTTTGCCGTTCCTTCCCCCTCCGGCCGGTGTGTTAATAATGTTTCTTGTTTTTATTTTCTTTGTTTTAGGTTCTTCTCTTTAGGGGTTTTAAGGCATATCTGTGCCTTTCTGTTTTTATGTTTTTTTGGGAATGGCTTCACCAGCCTCTAAAACTTTAGTTCAATATCGTTGACCGGCGGCAAACTCATCGGTGCGTGTCGTCTCTTTTGCCCCATGTATCACATGCACCACCCCTTTTGTTGGCAGATCTGTACTTTTGTGGCTCCGGCGTTCTTATCGACCTTCTGGGAGCAGATTTGTTCTTCTACATCAGTTCCAACTTCTTCAATGGCTTTGTATCGAGCTCTGAGAACTTCTGGGAGCGGATTTGTTCTTCTACATCAATTCCAACTTCAACAGCTCTGTATTGTGCTCTGATCAACCACAGGGAGAGATGCAGGGTCGCTGCGGTTGGCATCCCCTGCTAAACAGCACCATCAGTTCCAACTTCTTCAACAGCCTGTATCGAGCTCCGATCAGCCAAGGGAGAGATGCAGGGTAACTCCAATCGGCATCCCCTGCTAAACAGTACCACCACCGTACGGGGCGACTTGTAATCAGGTCTTTGGACGGTTTTCTTTCCTTGTAACAGATTTCATCCCACTAATTTGATATTTGCTTTGGTAGATCAAGTTAGATTTGGGGTTCGTAACAGATTTCATCCCACTAATTTGGTATTTGTTTTGGTAAATCAAATTGGATTTGGGGTTCTGTAGGGATGGGGTCTGGCTGTTTGCAAGAGTATACTGTCTCTTTGGTGAAGTTTTGTTAAATACATATGCTTGCGTACAAACAAAAAAGGGTAAAAAAGTAAAAATCAACTAGGGACAAAAGGACAGCTCTCTCCATGAACTCAGCAGCACGCAGGGTGATTATATTTTCTCAGTATAAAGAAAAGAAAACACAACTAAGAAAATGGAAATAAGGCCACATCGCGCTAAGGAAGACACATTTCACTTCTACTGCCTCATTGGAACAAACCTATTTAGATGATGTAGAAACATATACCCCAGAATGCTTAAAAAAAAAAAAAACCTAATCCCAGAATGCTGCAGAACTATGCCGGTCAACTCCATATCCAAGACTTATCCCCATGCATACTTAGCCACCCAAACTATATAAATAAATGGTTAAATACACTTTGCACCTCTTATGTTTGAGAGTATTCACACATTGCACCCCAATGTTTTATTTTTGAGACATTGAGCCCATTATGTTATCTCCCCAACGATTTGCATCTGAAGTGAAATTTGATGTCAAATTAGATAGTAATCGTTTACACGTGACCTTAGTTTCTGTTAGATTATCGTATTACCCTTGAATCTCAAAAAAGTCATGATTAAATGAGCTTCAAAACTTAATAAGCAAAAATCGTGACTTGTTTGAAGCTCATTTAATCGTGATTTGTTTAAGATTCAAGGGCAATACGACAATCTGACAGAAATTGAGGTCACGTGAGATGCACGTGTAAACGATTACCGTCTAATTTGACGCCAAATTTCACTCTGGAATGCAAATTGTTGGGAGATAACATAATGGGCTCAATGTCTCAAAAATAAAACATTGGGGTGTAATGTATCAATACCTCAAACATATGGGGTGCAAAGTGTATTTAATCCTAAATAAATTACACAATCCACAGAATCGCTCTTCCTCTTGCTAGGCTCCCTTGCATGAGGATACCCGACAAGCTGAAAAAAGATGCAAAACTTTAATGCAAAAACTCAGATAAAAGTAGCGAAGGGAAAGCAGCCAAAGCAGACATATACTACACAGTAGCTTTGCTAGAGGTTCCACATTCAAACTTATGAATCAGAATAAAAATCGCATGCTTCAAGTTACATGTCCAGTGAAGTCTTCTTTTATTAAAAACCAAATCACCACAAGGAAAGCTGAATTACAAGAAAGCTCGAGCTTCCTTCCTTTCACCAATAGCTCATCTGCAAGAGTAACTATTTGTCAAACGATGAATTTGCAGAGGCAATAAATATTTCTCAAATGTGACAGACAAAAATGAAAGAGCACTGTTGTTATATTCAGTTTGCAAAAACTGGCTCTGGCAAGTTCCAACCACAGCATCAAATCATAGCACATGCAGAGGCCAATCAGCTGGCAAAACAAAACATCTTATCAAGAAAAATATGAATGGCGCCTCTTTGCAGTGGTTAGCTTGTTTTTATAGTGGCACTTGACGGATTCGGTGTTTCCATCCACAAGTCGCAGTCGGAGATAATAATTTGGCAGTCTCAAGTTATAGTGTTCAAATACAGCTTTCTATGTTACTTCCGAAGTATGATAAATTCCTTTCGTGGATAAGAATCTTCGTAAAAGAGGCACAACTTATGCAAGCAGATCAATTATTTGATTAGATAAAAGCAAATCCTATCTCAACCACAGGGTAAAACTTCAATGAAATAGAGAAAAATATGCAGGAATGTACCAACTCCTCATACTACTGCATGAGGGACACGACCATAATGAAACAAAGACAAGTAGAGGTGACAAAACAACATGCTTAATAACAGGGATGTTCATATATCCGGACATCTCCTCTGAATCACCATATATATGCTGATCAGAAACGTCAATTCTTAAACCACTCCACTATTGCTCTTATTGCAATATAAGCCCGTGACAAGCTGGACATTTTTATGACTATTTAGTCAAGTGAATTCAGAGCCAGTGACCAATCGGTTCTTCTTTTTGATACTCAATATCCAAATGTAATTTACATGTGTTCTTCACTATAAAACTAACAAATTGGCAAATAGGTATAATCCATGTAATCGCAGAAATGATCAAAATAAAAAAAATGTGCCTGTGTTTCAATCCTACCCGAATACTATTGAACACTTCCTAACTTAAGCATCTAAGTTGATAGTTGAGAACTCCATTAACACACTATTGCTGCCACAGGACTGGCTCAAGAATGCCGATACCCATTCCGATGTTCAATTCATGAAAGACTACCTATCTCACTTTCTCCTTTCAGAAAAACCTAATGTGAGAAAACAATTTTCATTCTCTATGAAGGAACAGATACGGTCTCTCCAAAATTTTTCTAACCACCTCCCCCCCCCCCCCAAAACCCAGCCCCCACCTCGAAAAGAAGAAGAAGAAGAAAAACAACGGCACTTAGGTTGCTGTAATCCCCTGCAGGAGAGCGAAGCTCACTAGCTCCCACTAAAATTATGAATTTAACTACCTCAAGTGATGACGGATTAGATCAAACAGGGTTCAATTTTGACGAAGCATTAGTACACAAGGGGAGAATATAAACACAAGATTCGGCAAATAGTGATGACGAGATCAAAGGAGGTCGTTTTTGACCAAAACCAATCATCCTACTAGGAACCCATTTCACTGAAAGGTAGAAGTTGAAATGGGTCAGCGTCAAAATCAGCATAAATGCGAAGATCGAATCGAAAACCAAATGAAACCTTGAATGTGTCATTCTGACCTTCAGTGAGAAGCAGAGGAAGTAGATGGGGCAGCGTGATGGTGGTGAGAAGTAGAGGGAGCATGGAGTCTGTTGTAGACTTGCTCGCCGACGAGGTAGATTCCGAAGGCAACAAGGGCGATGCCGAGGCCAGGAGTGGCGTGGCGAAGCTGATTTGTCAGCATCGGGTGCTTCCTCCACTCGTCCCTCCTCCTGAAGAACTCTCCTGTGGGTCCCAGTGCCTTATTTGCCATTACCTCTCTCACTCTCTACCGCTGTTGCTTCTTCTCCTGCTTTCTAATGGGAATGACGAGAAGCATTTGCTCGGTGGGGGTGGGGGTTCAGGATATACGTGGTTGGACTGGGCCTAGTTGGCCCCTTTCACAAAAGCCCAAGATTTACTTTTCTTCATTTTGTACCTTTTGAGGCTTCGAATTTTTGATGTCATTTTTCTTGTGAACTGAACATTTCTTTGTCACAACTCTATTGCTATGGTGTTTGTTTCTCAAGAAATTTCTAAAGAAAGAAATGAAACGGCTTATTCGAGCAAGCCAAGCTCCTTGAACAACTTCTGTGTAATTTCTTCCATGCCTTACAATATGGGCTTTGCCCCTTTTATTAAATTTTGCTAACCCTACTAACAAACTAACAACTAACCCTGTCTAGCAAACTAGCTTCTCCCAGTACCTTATTTAGCTATCGTAATAATCTCCGTGGCCATAAATGTTAATTGCATTCCAAGGAGAGAGAGAGAGAGAAGTGAGAGATGGCGTTTCTTCTTCCAGTGGAAATGGGCTTTCCCCCTCCTGCTGCTGCTGCTTCGTTTAGTTCGCGTCCATTTTCTCGTTCGCTTTTCCCGAGTAATTGCCGAATTCCTGTCAAATCCATCTCACCACTACTCTCACGGTCCAAGCTTATGTTGCCATTTCCAGGCAAAGTCGAATGCTCCTCCTTAACCTCACTCTGTTTGGTTCCCAAGAAAAACCTTGGGAGTCAAACAGTCTACGTCAGTATTATCGTATGTTAAATTAAGAATGGTGTTGTCTTCAGGTCCTAAATTTGATTTCAGGGAAAAGGCGAGAACTAGGACATCAAGGATCAATCCTTATTGCGCCTCAACGTCTGAGACTGAAGTGAGTTCAGGAATTATGTTGGGAAAAAATTTGACTTTTGTGTTTTGTCAATTATATGGGTAGTGTGGGGTTTTTATTTATAGTTCTCTTAAACAGAAGTCAAGGATTGTAAAAGAGAAGAGCGTTTCGGTGATTCTATTGGCTGGAGGGAAGGGCAAGAGGATGGGAGTAAGTTGTCTTCTTTGTCCTCAATTCAGATGAGCTCGCCTCTCACTTATATATTTTGATCACAGTGCTTTGTTGGTCCCGAAAAACATGCTCTCTGGTCATGAAGAAATTGGCAATTAGTTTTCTGTTTTCTTCTTTTGTCCCAGGTTATCTTTCTCAAGATAGAGGACAAATTGGTTTACATGATATCATAGTTTTCTTCTGCTCTAGAATATACTCAATTTGAAAATGGATTCTCAATTACATAATCTTACTATTACGCCTGCAAATTTCTTTCTTTTTTGTGTGGGGGAAAGAAGAGGAGGAGGGGGAGGGGGGAAGGGGGATGATCCCAGTGAGGCTCAGCAGGACTTTTGAACAATTCATTTTTCCGTTGCCAATGACAATCAAGATGACCTTCTTGGAGTTATCAGGCCAATGCAATGCCCCTGGTGTTATGTTTCCTGTGACCTCACCTTATAGGCTTCTGCATTCTTCTTTAGAGTTATTTATACGTAGTCTTTTGTGTGTCTATATGTCATTAGATCGAACATGCACACCTGGCACATACTTCCATTTCTTCTCTGTAATTTGTTTATTCATCATCTGCCACATAATGGGTCTGTTATGTTTTTGCAAATAGGCGAGCATGCCAAAGCAGTATCTTCCACTTTTAGGCCAACCAATTGCTTTGTATAGGTAAATGACAACTACTTAACTCAAGTCTGAATGTCTAATTCTCATGGCTTCAAATTCTTCTAGAGGACTTTTGAAAAGTGTTCCGTTTGCAACTGAAGTGGCCATCAGGAGCGGTATTAAGAATTTTTGCCTATTGTTGGGTGGGTGGTGGGAGTGAGGGAGGGAAATTTAATGTTGATATGCAACTCAAGACGAACTCAAAATTTATACACATACAATCAAACATATGAAAAATAGTGTGTACTGTAGTAGTATTTGCAAATGTTGTCAACTTTGTTAGTTGTCTGAACTTATTCGTAGAAGAGAGCTTACCGTAATTGTAGATCACATTAAGTTTGCAGAAGTTGTCAAGTTTGATGAAGATGTACCGAAAAAAAAAAGGAAACAAAATTAAATGCGACGAAATTGGTAGTTTGGACCCCAAAATGACATCAACACCATAGTTTAGGGACAAAAAGTGAAGTTTTCCCAAAAACAAAGGAAGAACAAAAATAACTAGCAAACTAGTAATTTATCTTTCACTGTAAACTAGCAAGTTACCTACCATAAACTCATCCTCCTTTCTATGATCGACTCTTGTTTTCATGAGTTCTATGGCTGAAAGGGCCTGCTGTAGTTGGTGTAGAAACTGGAAGAGTCAACGTTAGACCAATAAAGAATGGAGATACTGCCAGTTTGTATTTATTTGCAAAGGAGAGAAACTCAGTAAAAACTCAGGAGAAAGACATTGTAGCAGGTTGGTGTTCATTTTGGTTGGGTTTTCATGTTGAATTTTCTTCCACAACCCACTTTTAATGTGTAGTGGGGTGAACCTTCTATAAAGTTTATGTAATGTGCTCGTAGCTTCTTATTGAACTCTTTGTAATGCTAACTCATTTCTTTTTTATAACCCAAGACTTGAAAAGTTCAATAGAGTTTATATAGGTAAAGAGAATCCAGCCACCCCACACCACCCCAAAAAAAACTCCTGACAAACAAATCTCATCCATTTAATGTATGGTATTCTAATTTACCATTAATTTAGTCTTGTGGATACAATTGTCTGAGATGAAAGCTTGCTTAAACTTTGAGACAAACAACAAATGTGGATGTCACTCTTGAGCGTACTATCTTAATCGGTTGGTGACAATTATCTTAAACAGTCCTTTACAAATGCAAGAGATTCACACTTATTGGAGCGCATCAATTTGTTGTCAAATGAGCCTTCTGTGGCTGAAGATTTGACCTGATTCATATTTTTTAGATCTAGGTGGAAAGATTCGTGAGGTAGGTCTCGGATCTAGGTCTGGCTCTCCAGGGCCTTCAGGATGGTGTACCTCAGTTACATTGGTTTGATTTTACTCTCATTGTTCACTGATACTCGTTTTGAAGAACTTAAATGCTACCTGTTGCAGTTTGCACACTTTCTCTCAATTGATTGAAGTGAAGGAAATCATTGTGGTCTGTGATCCGTCCTACAAAGACATTTTTGAAGGTTTTTTTTTCTCTCTCTCTCTGGGGTGCGGTGGGCTTCCTTTGCATAACATATGTCCTCTATTTGACTATGTTTTACCCTGTTGGCTCTAGAACTCAGAATCAATTTGATTCCATCGTAGTCTTGTTCTGTCTTGTTCTTAGAAACCAAAGAGAATATTCATGTGGAACTTAAATTCACACTCCCTGGGAAGGAAAGGCAAGACTCTGTCTACAGTGGGCTTCAGGTACTGGCAACTTTTTCCTTTCCCCATAAATTTTGCCGACCTTTCTCGAAGAATAATATTTTTGGGTATTGAGAGAGTCCTTCCATCCTTTTGCTGAAAAGGATTATAAATGTGCTCAAGGAAAACCATGATCTTGACATCTCACCTTAAACAGCTCACTGAAGATTTACCCGAAATCGTTACTAAAGTTCTCACTCTGCCGTAGGTTGGACATAGATATCGTGGCGTTGACATGGACTTAGGTTTTGTTAACTCTATCAATGAGTTCACATTAATTCAGAATTAGATAGAATTGTAACCTGCTGCTATGTACCTCCTTTTGCTCATAAGGATCACAAATATTGTGTCAGAAAGTCATAATCCAGAACATGATTGCTGAAGGTTTTAACTGGAGGTGCTAGGAACAAAAGTGTGTTCTCTACCTAAAATTAGATTCAGCGGCTTCCAGAATGGAGTTTGTCAGTTTCAGTTTGCTTTGTGTTCAACTCTTTCCAATCTCTCATGAATTCATGAGGCCATAAGTGTGTACCTGACACATTTAGGACATGTGAACATAGAACAACAGCATCTACGATTAGTAGGTACCCTAATTGTGTAGAAGTAGACATATCCTTCTCAAATGGATCCCTAGTTTTTCTAAACCCAATGTACCATGGAAGAGAGTACAAATTTAAGCATAGGCTTTTGGACATTTTGGTTTGAGTTGTTTCTTCTAAGAAGCTTGCACAACATAATAACTGAAGTTGACTTCACGCAGACCAAAAGCAAGCTGAAGTTTTTGTTTTCCTCCTTTTCAAAGTCAATAGCATTAGGTATTCTAAAATTTCAGAACATGAAGGTTAATACTTTGTTCTTGCTCGGACTCTTTCTTTTGAGATCAAGCTTTGGATAAACTTTAGTCCAAAATGTGGGAATTTTGCCCTAATGCAACTTTGTTATACAACAAGTGAAATAGGTAAGGCTTATTATTGGAGAAAAACTAAGGTTATTGCAGTAAGCATGATCTTTTTAACTGAATCTTGATTAGGAAGCACTGGTTTATTTGAGGTAACAGGAGTAATGGTCATTATAGAGTAGCATTGTGCCTTGTCTAATTTTGGTTGTGCTGTTTAATTAGCGGCTGATGGAGACTCTATAAGATAAAAGAAAGATAGGCTCCTGTCTCATGTTATTAATCTTTGTAATTCGTTGCACAACTTCATGTCAATTAAATTTTCTCTCATTTGTGCAAGTGTAATCTTGCATGGTCATGTATTGTGTACCTTGTAACATATTCCGCAAGGAAGCAACTTTATAAGAATACAAATTTTGTTACTTCTACTCTTCAAAATGAAAATAATGCTGTTCTGTGACATAGCAATGGAAGTCCACGAGGGCTATGTAATAGTTGGTTCTGTTTAGTCTGATGCTGTCTTTCATACCATGTTGAATGATTCCATATTGTTTGCTTATTGGTAATTTGGCAGGCAGTTGATTTGAATTCAGAGCTCGTTTGCATCCATGATTCTGCAAGACCTTTGGTATTGTCAGGAGATATAGAAAAGGTTTGCCTTGGAAAACTTTGGCCTCCACTTTTCTAGTGCATTGGCTCTAGTTTTGAAACTTTTAATGCTCATTAGTTAACATTTTTTTACGAGATATGGTATTTCGTTCTTCTTCAATCCTCACTGTCAGAAATCTCAACTATTTATTCTTTCCTTGCACAACTTGAATCTTGGACTTTAAATAGGCATAAATAGCAATCCGAGCTTGTTGAGTTAAATTACCTTGCGGTGCAAGTTGCACCAGGGAGCTATATACGATTTTATCTTTCTGAATTAGCGTCTGTGAGATTGTACTGTTTATTCATTCAATGAACATAGTTGATTATCTTACCCTTGCTTCTGACCTATCAATAAGCCTTTGCACATTCCCCCTCCAATCTCCCGACACTCGCCTGCAAGGCTTGTTGATCCTTTTCTACTCCTTATCATCCCGACATTTCCTATTTTCAATTGCAGTCATCTCTCTAGTTTTAGTTGCCATTCTTGTACAGCATCTTAACTAATGAGAAGCAAGTTGTATCGGAAGAAAGGATCACCTAATGTGGGGTTTGTTACTGACATATGTGGAGGATTAGAGTTGTTGCATATGTGTCATGTGTATGCCCTTATTTCGGGATTTTTGCTTTTAGATGGAGCGATTATGGAGAAAAAAAAAATTGTATTGGTTTTAATGAACTCCACAGCTGATGATTCCTGAATCTTAAAAGCTTAATTCAGACCATATATCTTGGGAGTCTGGAGTTTCTTGATTGGAGATTTCATTCCGGCATCATAGTATTTGAGACCATTGCTTGAATTTCTACTATGTGCTATGAAAACAGGACCTTACCCATTAGCTTGCTCATGACATCGCCAACTAGAGAGATGAAAGGATTGGAAAGTCGAATTACAAAGAAGTTAAAAACATGGTCTAATATGCAAAATATAGAAATGATCTGCAAGCTGTAAGCATGCTGGGCATTCTATGCAATAGTTTGAGGTTGATATTTATATAAGAACTGTTTGTCATTTTAGCTTACTCGTTATTACTTGAAGGAAGCAAGTGTGAGTATTGGAAAGTAGTTGGCTTGCATTGCAAGGCCAGCATCACGTTGCATATTTGAAAAAGGTTGACCTCCATTCTTTTCTTATGTTCAATCTTCATGCAATGATTGGAAGCAATCATGAAAATTAGTTGCTAGAACCTTTTAGATCTGTAGAGTAGGTCGCAGAAAATGGTGTCTATGAATGTGGTGTGTTGATTCAAAGACAAATTACTCTGAAAAAATGTGAGAGCACATATTCTGTTCTCCTGTATTGCTTCTGCATTATTCATTGTGATCTTCATCTCCTTCTCACTTTTCCTTTTATGCTTCCAAAATTCTGATTTCTTAAGTTCAGAATATGACTTGTAGGGTCAGAGCATGATTTGACTAGTCCGTTGTTTGGTCTTAGGTTCTTAAAGATGGTCGGCTGAATGGAGCAGCTGTACTTGGTGTCCCTGTAAAAGCGACAATAAAAGAGGTATTGATACTTGTGCACCGATACTTGTGAGCAATTTCTAGGCAGCTAGAGCAATATTTAATGGTTGCCTCTGAGACTTTACTCACCTAAAAACTAAAAAGGGATTGGAAGTTAGAAACAACAGTTGAGGCACTTAAATGGTTAGGATAAAAGACAACCATTCACCTAGGTAATTCTGAAATTTGTTTTGTAATCTCTTGCAGGCCAATAGCCAATCCTTTGTTGTAAGAACTCTAAACAGAAAAACACTTTGGGAAATGCAGACTCCACAGGTTAAATGCTGAAAGCAAATGTGTTTTGTATTTATGGTTCCTCTGGTCTTAAATGGATATTTTCTGGTGAAGAGTTTGTTTAATAACATGGCTTCCTTATTATTCTCTTTTTACAGGTCATTAACGTGAGTTAGAAAAGGTTTTGAGCTTGTGAATAGGTACTTAAGAGCTCATTTTTGTTATCACTATTGTTGGTTTCTGTTGGTGTAAATGTGGTTTACATGTCATAAATATGTTGTACGCTCTAATCCTACTTGTTCATTGGCGATAATAGCAAAATAACCGGCAAGTGATAATAGAGATGAATATATCCTGATATGTACAAACCAAGCAGTTGATGTGATTGTTCTCTCTTAAAAATCTGAGAAATTGTACTTCCCAACAGAGAGGGACTTGAAGTCACTGATGACGTGTCTATCGTGGAGCACCTCAAGCATCCAGTATACATTACTGAAGGATCTTATACCAACATAAAGGTAACTGAAACTTGTATGTGATGTTTACGTTCAAAAGCGAATTAGTGTATTTTCTACTTAACATAGACGGCAATCTCATCGGTTTGGATGATAAAACCATTGGCCGAAATATGTTTTACAGGTCACAACCCCGGATGATTTATTGCTGGCGGAGAGAATTATGAGTATGGCCTCTGGAGACTCTTCTTAGCAGTTAGCAGGCCACAGCGTTTGGGCTTGATTTCCGTACACTATAGCGTTTGTTTGTTTTTACCTGTTTGAATGAGCCATTTAATTTCTTTCTTTAGAAATTTCTTAGAAACAAACACCATAGAAAGGCAAGTATGATTCTATGTCATGACGAAACCGCAAAACAAGAGTGTTACAATCTAATTAGATTGACAGTCACTCCTTTATTGATGGCATAAGATATGATTTCTGGATGGAGCTAAAAAATGCAGAAGCTAACCACAATCTTTGCATATCTGTTTCCTAATTCTCGCTCACACCCTTGAATCTTTGAATGGCTCAACTGTAAATAAATACGGCAAAATTATGTAGTGAAAACGAACGGTATATCCTGAAACCCCAACCTACGAAATTTCTCCCACTATCGTCTAGATCTGCTCTCTGTTTTTTTCTTTGGTCTACTGCAATCGCCGAACAAGGAAAACCGTCCACCTTTGTGTGGTCGAACTGGGGTCCCTTTTATCTGTTCACAAAGTACGAACAGAATTCTTCAAGGTTAAACAACTTTCCCTACGTGAACAACAATAACAGCAATAATAGAAGGGGAGACAGAGACTAAACCAACAGCTTACCGTTTCCCTCTTACGAGCTTTGGTTTTATTCCAACAAAAAAGGCCATTACAACCTCCAGTTCCTGACCCTGATTCATATCCCCTAAAGAAACACAAGGATCGTGAATGTTCTGTGACAAATGTTGATGCATGGCCACTCAGCATACGTGCATATGCAAGGGCACGGATAAAAAACCAGAAGGGCGACATGCATTCCCTAGTGCAACAAATCACTTCCCTCACGATGCAACTAACAAACTCTATGGATAATTCGAGTAGAATATCATGGAACACTTTGGATCCGTAAAAGATGCCCTCCTTTTAAGAGTCATCAACTGACATCAACTACTTAAAAGAACAGTGAAGAAAGAGCCGACTTTTTTGTTGGGTTTATAAGTTCAGTCCAACACCAAATTGTCGTGCATCTTTGAAACAGAGAAACCCCTAAAAATGTTGCTTAGGAAGTTCTCAATTTTTTCTTGCATATGAAGTCTTTTCAATCAGGTAAGAGGCGAAGAAAGTTATCAAATCTAATGGAAACAAAAAATCATGGAATACTATAGAAATCAAAGTGATACTCACAGGATATCTTTACTGGAATTGCCCGCTAAGCTTTGATCATGCAATAAACTTGGGGACATGGGAAAATGGTTGATCCTTCTACCATTTGGGTTAGTCTTCAAAAATTGAGGTCATGATTTAATTCATCTTCCCAGTGCTGAGAAGAGAATGCCTTTGCGTTCAAGGTTTCCATTTGATCTTGGGCAGCATATGCCATCTTTGAGGCAAGACTTGATTCTTCTCAGGTTTCAAACGATCTCAATGATCTGGGCGTGCCTTTCTCGTTGCAGTTTGTGAACCAGGCAGTTTCCAGCCTTTGCTCACGGATGATGGATTCTATTCTCTGCATTGGAATCTCCTGTTTCTCTCTCTTTTGCCACTGGTTTGACTGCATTTTTATCCATCAACTCTGATGAACCAGAGCTAGATTGACAGGTTCCATCCAGCAATAGCGAAACGATTGAAAAAGCATTTATTGAGTTTGAATGCACTCCCTTCCTTTCCTGATCAACAGATACTGCTGTGTTGCCTTCTTGAGACCTTCTAGAAACTCAAGCGAACTTCACACCATTTATAAAAGCCTCACTTTCTGGCAAAAGGAATGCACTTCTCACCTCTACATTGCATCTCAGAACCATTTCCATTGCATTTGTGATACTGCTCAAAAACCTTTCCACTCTAGCCTTAATGTCACCATCCCTAAATGCTACGAAAGCAATGAGAAAACCTGCATGCGGAACCATATAAGAATAAAGTACAAAGTGTGTGTGTATGTCAGCACGTGTGGCTTCACTTCCTTCACAACATCATTGTTGGTGGCCTCACAATTTCAAACAAGGAAAATGCAATACACTTTTTTTCTTTTTTCTTTTTTTTGAAGGTTCGTTTCTTTTAGCAACACAATGAATGGTATAACATGGTTGTAACATCACAACAATACCTTGTTTTCTTTTTCTGCACATACCAATGGCATAAACTACATCAGTGTCAATATCAGCTAACAAATTACGCTCACTCAAATGGCAAGATCCCATGGTTCCTTCAGAGAAACCTTCAGAATGCAAGCCATTCAGTGGCTATATGCAATTTGCTCCAGCAAGTAAGAAAGAGTAACACAATACAAACCTAATTGGGAATAAGAGCTGATCACATTCCATCAGACAGAAGTAAAAAAGCTATTTTAGTTGTTAGCTAATATGTAAAAATGAAAAGCTGAAAGTTTTCTATCATTTGAGTTGCAGCCCCGATCCTCAACGAGAGCACAGGAAGGCAACCAGAGTCTATGATAAGGTTGAACAGATTTTTTACACATGTTGTCCTCTCAGTGTTAACAAGCAAAAGATAAGAGTGAAAAACGCTATCAGCTAACCTTCAACTTCAGATATAGACACGAGCTTTCCGTGAGAATCTAGCAGCTGCCTCAATGTCTTGGAATGGCACCTCTCTATGCAATGTGCCCAGACATCATCTAACTTTCTAGAGACGACAACATCATTACATGCGGCAACCAAGGCACCCTCATCTAAGGACTGGCTTTCTGATAGCTTGGAATTGGAACTCAAATCATTAACCCGTGACAATAGTTCCCCTAGATGGTTAGGATTGACATTTACTGCTTTGCGCAAGGAAGCAGGAGAAGTTGGTTTCTGAGACGCATATTGAGCATCAGACTTATGCTTGTAAGCAGTGGTATCTCTTGTAGCACTTGATCTGTCATCTTCCGTGCTCCTACAGCTCTGCCTCCGGCTGCTGCCTGAGTGAGTGAAGTCTAGGGAAGGCATTGAACCAAGCTGCAATAGAGCTGCTGTGAACCATGTTGAACGTTCGCTTGAGACCCTTAGCTGTTTCTCAGCCTCTGAAAGAAGCTTCAAAGCATGCTTTAATCTCTCCAGTTCTGCTTCAGTCACTGAAGCATGAAACCCAACACCCTTGGCGTGAAAATCATGGCAATTTTCATTTCTGAGGAAATGATTCTAAAACAGTTGAAAGAGGCAGCAACATATGCAGCACTAAACTTTCTTTCCTCAGGTTTTTTTCCTTTTTTCCTTTTTTCCATTTTTGGATGCAGATCTTCATGTGTGACAAAATATTACCACTAGAAGATGACAGAGCAAGATAGCTACTAACATATTGTTAATTACTTAAATTAAATGACAAAGAAAAATTAGATAGCATAGGTTGTCATAAAACCAAAGAATATTCCTACAATAGTTAAAATTTCTCAAGAACAGTCAAAATAAAAATATGACAAGTGAAACTCAAGTCACCAACTAGCTACCATAAACGGGATAGATAGCCAAAATTCAATCTAAGAAATGATAAGGTCTTTATACCCACTGCAACTAAGCACATGTATTGGTGAAAGGAACTTTCCAAACATTTTTTTTTTTTGATAAGTAAAATTTATTGAAAAAAGAAAAAAAAAGGCAACAGTACAAGAGACTATACTGACACCTAGAGCATACAAGCTAATCGCAATAGTCATGGAAGCCCTAAGTAGGATGATGCACAAGGTGGTTGGCAGAGGTTCTATTGAGGGGTTTAAGGTTGGGAGGGAGGGTAATAATGGGGTGAACATTTCGCACTTACTCTTTGTCGATGATACACTCATCTTCTGTGGGGTTGATGAAATCCAAGTGCACAATCTTAGATGCTTGTTGTTGTGTTTTGAGGCGGTTTCTGGGCTTAGGATTAACCTTGGCAAATCTGAGGTTATTTCTATTGGTAGAGTCGATGAGATTCAATTGATGGCGAATATTTTGGGGTGTAGAGTTTCGTTGCTTCCGATGACATACTTGGGTTTGCCTCTTGGAGCTAAGTTTAAGAGTGTGCATATCTAGGATGGCATTGTGGAAAGAGTCGAAAGACGATTGGCAAGATGGAAGCGCATTTATCTTTCTAAGGGGGGCAGGATAACACTGATAAAGTCTACTCTTTTTCTGGCCCCCCGCTTGTCGATTTTTCCTTTTCCGATGTTGGTGGCTAATAGATTGGAGAGCTTCAAAGCTTGTGGGGGCGGTGGGATGAGCATAGGTTTCACCTTGTCAGATGGGCTAGAGTTTGCGCTCCTATTAGCGAGGAGGACTTGGTCTAAGGAGGCTACCCTTGTTCAACAAAGCTTTGCTCGCTTGGCTTTGGCGGTTACTTATGAAAGGGGTCACTTATGGAGGACAATCGGGAGTGGAGTATGGTTGTGTGGGGGTTGGTTTGGTTGGCCTTTGGAGGGGCTCTTACGGAGTTAGCTTATGGAAACACATCAGCAAAGGTTGGGACTTTTTCAGAGAATATATTAGGTTTAGTTTTCAGGGAGTTTTTCAGGGAATATAACAGCCACCCAAGCATCCTTTCCAAACATATTAAGTTCATTCTTTAGTTTTTTGTCCAGGGTAAAAGATCAAACCTTAAAGGGAAAAGAGATAACATCTAACGAAATCAAAGGCCTTTTGAGATTGTTATCTAACACGTATTGCATGTCAAATGATTTCTTGCCTTTCTGGACTTTTGCTGATAGTTGACTTGGTAGGAGCCATCAAGCAAGCCACTTCATGATTACAATGCATTAGATCCTGAGGGAAGATTACCACCTAGTCATCATATGGGCAGGGTGCTAGACATGCTTTCGGGCAAGTGCCCTTTTGGCACCTCAAGTTTTTTTTAAGGAATTAGCACTTTGAGCTTATTTTGCCTTTGACAACATATGTGGGGGAAGAGTGGGGAAAAGGAGGGCATCATAGGATCAATTAATTTACTTGCTCTCTGTATGTGTCTGCAGTGTAATCGATCAGAGTCTAGCCACCCACAATAATTGAGCCAATAAAAAATGATTGAGGCCTTTGAAGTGTATGGAGTTTTTCTTTCCCCTGAAATGTTGACGATAAAGGTTTTAAACATAGAGAAAATGAATTGACCTAGCAGAATAGATAGTTGATAGGTCTATATAGATGGCTTACTCCAGAAGGTGAGACAATGTCTTGCAGAACACACATGAATTTCAGCTTTCTATAAATTATGTTAGTTTCCTTCCTTACCTGTTTAGAGATATGTATTATGGACTACGGATGTAATTCCAGAGTGTCTGCTTCTATTTCCATAAGCTTCTACATGGTGAATGACATCATGATATAAAGTACTACTAGGCATTTGAATCTACCAAACAAAACTTGTGTTGAATGATGAAGCGTTGTATCAGCACCAAGAGTTAGGGGAACAGTACTCACAACTTCGTTCACCAAGGAATGAATCACCACAAGCATCAACTGTATTGTAAGTTCCAGCAATGATATCCATGATGAGACTGGCAAGTTGAGACATCAAAACCATTGGATCAACCCCCGAGTCCATCAACTCTCTGGCTCTTTTCACTGTTTCTGCAGTGTCTGACGACATTGCTAGCTCCAAAAGTTCCAGCAGTTTTTCATCTGAAACAACTCCCACCTGTAGAAGACAATACACTGATCAACAGGTTTCTCGCTGATCCATGTATACAACTAAAGAGTTGTACGAAACGATATTGTTTACCTCGCCATAATTTGCTTAAAAAAACAAACATATTTGATATTTTCCCAATCTTGAACTTGAAAGAAGTGTAATAAAACATTAATTGAAGCAGACCATGTCAAGGAAGCATTGGAAATCAAACTCACAAGTTCATTTACAAGAGCTGTAGTAATCCTTTTCCCCAGTAAACTCAACTGTTCCAACATAGTTTCTGCATCTCGAAGTGAACCATCAGCATTCAAAGCAATCAAATCCAATGCATCTGGTTCAACATCCAAGTTTTCATTAGCAGAAATATTCTGCAACCTGCCTATAATTTCACCATCCTTAATTTTGTTAAAAAGGTACTTCTGACACCTTGATTGTACAGTACGGGGTACATTGTCAAGGTCGGTTGTTACTAGTATGAACACCACCCTTTGTGGTGGTTCTTCAATAAATTTGAGAAATGCCAGCCATGTCTTAGAGGATAACAGGTGACACTCATCAATAACAAAAACCTTGTATCGAGAGAAAGTTGATGAGGACCCTGCTGATAGTTTCTTCAATAGGTACCTAACTCTATCGATTCCTTTCTTATTGGTTCCATCCACTTCCAGTAGATCCCTATTCTTGCCAGCAATGAAATCAGTACATTCCCTGCAGTAGCCACATGGCTTGCTTTCATTAGGAGCTAGACAATTCAAGGCAGAAGCAAAAATCCTGGCTGTAGACGTTTTTCCAGTCCCACGGGGACCTTGGAAAAGATAAACAGGGGCAATCCGACCTCTTATAACAGCATTTATGAGTGACTGGACCACAATATTCTGCCCAATCAATTCACTAAAGAACATTGGTTTATACTTCTGGCTAAAACTCCTTGTATTGTCTGGTATGCCTTCCTCTTCCCCTCCCCCATTAAGAGCTACAATCTCTAATCCTCCTTGACTCCTACAGCTGGAGGACCACCTCCTTCCATCCAATCTACTCAAAGCCTCCAAATCAAGCTCCCCAAAATTCGTAGAGAGTTCATCATCGCTCCTCCCAGTTCCTATGGATGAGCCTCCTCTTCCATTGCCAAGCAATGGAAGAACACCTTGGGCACTTCTAGAAGCAATACTCCGCTTGTTAAAAGCTGATGACGATCGACGTTGTCTAGGATATATAGCCTGACTTCCACAAAGGATCATGCTTCCTTTCCTCCTAAGAGTATCCGAAAGTGAAGGAGAGTAACAACTCCCACATACGCCGCGATGTTTCGGTGTCCTCTTTGACCAATAACAAGGAATCCCACATCCCTGGGGACCCGGAAAATCCAATTGATCATCTATCTCATCATCCCCATCATTGATAGAAGTTGTAGTGCCCTCCCATGACCCAACCGTGCTTGGGTTTTGATTATGATACTTCTTATAAGAGCTAGTTGACAATGCCGGTGTACTATATGAATAAGACGAATCCTCTCTTAGGCCATCTTTCCTCAAAAACTTGGACGAAGAGTGAGACCAATTCATATGCTTAAGTTTCAAACGCAATGGGGACGCCCCCAAAATTCGTCTAAACTCCACGGAATTACAATATTCTTCGGTATCATCAGACTGCTCGCCCGAGTCATCGCGGCTTAGTGCTATAGAAGGGTGACCCTGGAGCGATGGTTTCGAAGTGGCTGAGTTCCTAGCAATAACATCTTTATCTCGATATCGCGATAACACATCCAAATGGGTACTGTTTCTTCTCTTCTTTCTTCTTCTTCTTCTTCTTCTTCTTAACACTGGCCGATGAAACAGGATTTGCATCCCTGCATCTGAATATGGAAGAACGGCTGTCGCTCTTTGAATCCCCTCCATTACGTGCATCGCTCGTGCTATCTTCAATACTCCCACCAAGTGTCGAAGAAGAAGACCCATCATCGCCATCGTCATTCTTGGCCACTGCTGCACTCTTCTCACTCGAGGATTTGTGGCTCTTCCAGTTGTACAGGAATACCCTCTTCTCCTTGTCCTTCCCATTGTCATTTTGGAACTGATCAGACTGTAATAAGTTCTTCCAAGTTGAAGAAGAAGCAGTCGGTGCTACAGATCTTGAGGAACTGAGGGGGGATTTCCAAGATGAACTGGTACCTGGATCGCGTAAAACCCTGGCTGCCTTTCGGATTTGAGTAAGCTCCCTTTTCAAGTGGAGCTTGCTTGGATCACCAGCCCTCGTATCTGACATTTCTGTTCTTCAAAAGAACACTACTTGGTTCAGATTGGGAGGGTCATCAAAGTTTTAGTAAACATAAAAAAACTTTCTGCCAGAACCAAAAGATCATTAACCACAAAATCAGAAAGAACGATATTCTATTTTAGGGAAATCGCCAGTGTGTTTGTGTTTTGGTGGGTAACAGTAAATAAATCATTTTTCATAACCAAAAATCCACACCCCGCAAACCCAGTAGGAATGACACAGCATTTTACGCCATTACTTAAGTACTCTTCAACTTATTTGATTGAACATAAATGCAAACATATGTACATGTACAAAAGAGAAGGCAAAAAACACAAAATGCTGGGAATGAATGGATTTGAGCGTATGCGAAGATCTGATCTGATCTACTGATAATTAGTTGTGAGAGTGGAGAGAGAGAGAGAGGATTGAATGGAAGTGTTTCTCTTTGACTTTTCTTTTCTTTCTGGGGTGCAGTGTGGGTGTGTTAGGGTTTTCTTCCTTGTTCGGTTGGCGCCCCACGTCAACATGAATCTTGAATCAATGACTCTGTGGGAGCGGGGATGGGATTTGCTTGAAGTTTATAACTTTTAATAATATAAGTTTGCCTGGTGATCATCGAGGTGATGAAAATGGAAAGCTATATTTGAACCCGATGACTCCGGAATTCTGCTTCAAATCATGCCTTTTTATTTTTTTTTATGGTTGCCTTCAGATTTTTCGTTCATTTAGGTTCTTCCTAGTTTCAACTATATTCCTCACCCGAGTCCGTTCTCGTGTTCAAGACAGCAAATTTGAAGGACACGACAATTCATAAACAGTCTTCTTAACCAGTGAAAAAACACAGGAAAAAATAAATAATAAGAGGATGAATGAACGATATGTATTTGGAAAGAGCGTGCATGTACATAGACAACCGGATTCCATTTAAATTTGTCCAACACTGTCGAAGCTTATAAAGCCTAGCTAGCAGTCTTCTAAATTAGTGCTCCCAAGTCTCCCTTTTGGGTGCTGTGCTACCGCCTCCTTCTCTCATTTCTCATTAAGAGATGATCACGCTGTTCTTGTTCCCTCTCTCTGTCTCTGTCTCTCTCTCTCCTTCACATTCATCATGACATTCATCGTTCACGTGCCTCTATCATTTTTCTTCTTTCCCTGCTAGAATCAAGGCATGTGATTCGTTAGTCAAAGATGAGTATTCTATAGAAGGATCGGAGAAATAGGGAAGATATTGGGTAGACTGAGATGGGGCCGAGTAAGGAAGAATTTTATAGACTGCGACGGGAGTAGCTAACTAGCTAGGCGACCGACGGCTATATTAATCCTTAGCAAGCATTTTCTATAGATGACATGTTGTGCGGTCTTCAAACAACAACAAATGCATGCCAGAGGACATAGCGAGCCTTCACTGATTTAATTTATTAGATTCTGTCTGCTGTCTGTATCCATTGAATACACGTTTTGCCATGCTAAGGAGACTGACATTAATTGCTCTGATTTTGCATCACTAGAAAAATAAACAACTCTAGAGACTTAGGACGACATCATGTCATGTCATGTGTTTCCTTATATTTTGATTTTTCTCAACCAATATCTGCTTTTGTATTATTATAAAGAATCATCCATCATACAAAAATCATAAGAAAAGAACAGGCGAGAGCGAGAGCGAGAGAGTTCAAACAATCCGTAGCTCATACTCCAATTTGATACGTGTTTAGGGAATCAGTCTCTTATTTAGATCGTCACTTCAAATTTTAGCTTTGTAAAGATTTCACACCAGATTCTTGTTTCTTTGTTTTTTTAGCAAATCCTAAATTACAATAGCTGAATAGCACTCATGCCTTTCACATACCGGTGTATATTTTCTACCGGACTTTAACATCCACCATTTGAATATAGATCGAATCCTACCCCTGCTGAACAAGTGTGATATCACCCAGCTGAGACCCTTCCTAATGTGGCTTGACCTCCTTCTCAAGGATCAAGCCATTAGACAGCTATCGGCTGAGCCCTGACTCTGAGTTCACTCTTGTGGGCATATCGGGAGTCGAAGCATGTAAATGACACACTTTGCCAACATACCTTGCACAATAAGCAGTCTCAAACATCTTACACAGCTCCATGCAAAGCTCGTTCACAACTCCCTCCACCGCTACAACTACTGGGTGGCACTACTCCTCCATCACTGCTCGCGCATAGGGGCGCCACTGACGTACGCCCGTCTTATTTTTTACTCGGTGCCCTGCCCAAATGGCGATGTCTTTACCTCCATGCTTAGCTACTACTCCCATTTTGGTGCACACAACGATGTGGTTTCCTTGTTTAGACAAATGCAATGCTCCGGAGTTAGGCCCGGTACGGTCATCTATCCAACATTGATTAAATTGGCCGGCAAGGGCGGCATTGTGTTCCATGCCCATTTAATTAAATTGGGTTATGATCTGGATCATTATGCGCGCAACGCAATAATGGATATTTATGCGAAATATGGGCCAGTGGAGCTTGCCAGGGAGTTGTTTGATGAAATGCATGACAGGACTCTTGCAGATTGGAACTCGATGATTTCTGGATACTGGAAGTGGGGGAATGAAGTTGAAGCACGTAGACTATTTAATGTGATGCCCGAGAAAAATGTTATAACGTGGACTGCTATGGTTACTGGGTGTGCTAAGAAGCGTGATCTGAAGAGTGCAAGGAGGTTTTTCAATGAGATGCCGGAGAAAAGCGTCGTCTCTTGGAATTCAATGCTAACAGGTTATGCTCAGAATGGGTTTGCAGAAGAGGTGTTAAGATTGTTTTATGACATGATGAATTCCGGAATTCAACCAAACGAGACAACTTGGGTTACAGTTATTCCATCATTATCCTCGCATGGTGATCCATGCCTTGCGGACTCACTTATCAAAAAACTCGACCAGAAGAAGATGCGTTTAAATTGTCTTATCAAGACCGCACTGCTTGATATGTATGCAAAGTGTGGGAGTCTTGAGACTGCCCGAGAAATTTTTGATGAACTAGGTATTTATAGGAACTCCGTGACATGGAATGCCATGATTGCAGCATATGCGAGGGTTGGGGATTTGACTTCAGCGAGAGAGCTCTTTGATAAGATGCCAAACAAGAATGTGGTCTCATGGAATTCCATGATTGCTGGTTATGCTCAAAATGGGCACTCAGGAATGGCAATTGAGCTCTTTAAAGATATGACTGCTACTAAAGACTTGAAACCGGATGAGGTGACCATGGTTAGTGTTTTCTCAGCGTGTGGACATCTTGGGGCGTTGAAATTTGGTAATTGGGTTGTGAACATCCTCGATGAAAACCATATCAATCTTAGCATCTCAGGATACAACTCTTTGATTTTCATGTACTCTAGATGTGGGAATATGGAAGCTGCCAAGAGGATATTCAAAGAAATGGCAAGAAGAGATATTTTTTCCTACAACGCATTGATTGCAGGGTTTGCAGGTTATGGACATGGAAGGGAAGCCGTCGATATAATTTCAAAGATGAAACGAGAAGGTTTTGAACCAGACCGTATAACTTATATTGTTGTCCTGACAGCATGCAGCCATGCGGGATTATTGGAAGGAGGTTGGAAGGTTTTCAAATCAATCCAAGTTCCTGCTGTTGAGCACTATGCATGCATGGTTGATTTGCTAGGTCGACTTGGTGAACTGGATGAAGCTAAAAAGTTGATTGAGAGCATGCCAATGGAACCGCACGCAGGAGTTTATGGGTCTCTTTTAAATGCTAGCCGGATTCACAAAAGAGTCCAACTTGGGGAGCTGGCTGCAAAGAAGCTCTTTGAGCTTGAACCACTCAATTCGGGAAACTACATTTTGCTTTCCAACATTTATGCTTCGGCAGGGAGGTGGGAAGATGTTGAGAAGGTCAGGGCTACAATGAGAAAAGCAGGAGTGAAGAAGCCAACTGGTTGGAGTTGGGTGGAAGAAAAGGGTACAATACACAAGTTCGTAGTAGGAGATAGATCGCATGAACGATCGGACGACATCTATAGGCTCTTGTCAGAATTGGGAAAGAAGATGAGGAGGTATGGGTATACGGCAGATAAAAACTGCGTGCTGAGAGACGTTGAAGAGGAAGAGAAAGAAGAAATGGTGGGAACCCATAGTGAGAAATTGGCCACTTGTTTTGCTCTTCTTGTTAGTGAAGCAGGGGAAGTAATTAGGGTGGTGAAGAATCTTCGGGTATGTCGGGACTGCCACACAGCCATTAAGATGATCTCCAAGTTGGAGGGAAGGGAGATAATTGTGAGGGATAATAATAGGTTTCACCGTTTCAGTAATGGGCAATGTTCTTGCCGGGATTACTGGTAATGATAGACAACACATCGGGTACGAAAAAGGACGTATGCGATGGTGCTTTTCAGCCATTTATCATTATCATGGGACTTGTTAGATTGCTGTATTCTAACGAGACTATCTATAAGACTACAACCGAAGGTTAGCGGGCAAAGGGGAATGCGAAAATGAAGAAGCCATAGGCCAAACAGCATATAAATACACAGTATAGAAATACCATATAAGATTGATATCTTAAGCAGATACCGGTAATAAAAGACAATTGAACAGTTTCATTTTGCAATGCTACAACGGGTCTGACTTTCGGCTGCAATTCGTACAAAACATTCGGGAAGATTCAAGTCCAGTGGAATCCAAAACAAGCCATAGGCCGCCCGGTGCCATACTAACGTGAAAAAAAGAAAAGTTCAGACACAAGATGAGATGCACCAAGAAAAAACAGGAAAACTACAGTCATCGAGTTAGAAATTGCCATTCGCTATTTAAAACACAATTTTCAGTAAAATGAGACAGAACAGATACCAAAAGTAGCAAAACTTGAAATCTGAAATTCATTTGCAGCCATCCAAATTCATCAACTAAAAGAAGATACTGTCTGTCTTCCAAATAGTAACGAAAAAGGTATAGACCTTTTCAGTTTTGTTTGATTGGTATTGGTCTCCAAATTCAGAATCTAGATTTAAACTCTAGCTCTCTTGTTACTGCAACTTGGGCACTTGTACTGCTTGATATGCTCGGCCTTTGCAGGTGTGATTTTTACACATTTTCCATGGAACCATCTCTCACACACATCACAGCAGATCCAGAACTCATCAGTACCATAGTTATCCCCACAGGCCCCGCAAGTTGCACCCTGTTCATCATCTTCTTCTTCTTCTTCTCCGCTCTCATCCTCTTCTTTTGGTGGTGGAGACATCTTCACTCCCTTGGCCTGGGGCTCAGTTTGCCGGGACTGCTTATAAGCAACATCCAAACAAAAAACTGTGAGAAAGTTACACATAAGGAACCACAGGAATAGAACCAAGCAAAAAAGAACAGCTGTCACATCGGTGCCTTCCTACCGCCTTTCCACTTGATTTACTTTTGCTACTGTTGTGAGTAGCAGATTGGTCTTTTGGTTGCTTGACATTGCCTGTCACAACTTCAAATATGGTCGGAAGTTCATTTATCATTTGGAAAAGCCTCTTCCTGTACATTTCAATCCAAAGCAATATCAGAATCACCTGCTTGGCTTTATAGCACAAAGGGCTCCCTAATCATACATGACTGCAGCAATGGTAGCTCTTTTTATCTCAGCAAACCACAGTAATGTTTTGATCTTTTCTTTTTTTTTCTAAGTCAGTAATGTTTTGATCAGCGAAGCTTTCACTTTTCTTTTACATACTCAAATAATTAAGAGTTAAATTCCATTGCCAAGGATACAATGAGAAGCCCTAGAACAGAAAACTGAAAATAAGCTTCCAATGATGACCTTTTTGACCTCAAGAAATTCTACCCTACCCAGTAGAAGAAAAACAAACAATGTTCTTCCAGGAGAATAGATTTTTCTTTTCGGTGAAATAGTCACAAATGAAAACACGACTACGACAAGGAAGCCCTAAACAATAGCAATGCTACAGTAAAATAATTATTACATTCTAATACTTCACATCAAACCAGTTTCATATGTCAGGAAAAAAGGAACCAAAACACCTTTCTAAGCTCATGCAGCAACACTTCATTCATAGAAAGCGCTTCAATTGCAGACTAACAACATAACCCTTTTTTTTTTTTAACATTTGAAGCATAAATCTGAAATACATTGGATTTCATCTATTGTGTTTGACTCTTTATTTTAAAAAAAAAAAAGAAAAGGAAAATAAAATGGTATTTGGATCTTTAGAACAATCCATGTGCAAAGAATAACACCAAAATTTAAGTGAATAGATCTATCTATGGAAAATTCACTATGAAGAGGCTATTTCCCAGATACACAGATTTGTGGTATTTTATTTTACAATTATTACACAATCGCATCAATTTAAAAAGACATACGTTAAGGATATGTCAATATGCAAGGTTCCTCCAATACCCACCAAAAACAAAGGGGAGTTGCCCTACCTTAAACCTGGACCGTATACCTGCAGACTGCAGTGTCATTTGTACATTTCCTACCAAAAGTAGAAGGCAAGGGAAACAATAACATACAGATAAGACCTTTCACCCACTCTAAGGTGTTCATGGAACAAGGACAATCAGTGTGTGCGGGAAATGCTAAGTCCAAAAACAACACATACTTTGCTGGTTCCATATGTTGGTGTGTACAAGGATCAAGGAACTTATACAAAAGAGCTACTAAAACCAGGGAGTTGTGGAAGCAACGTTATAGGAAAGACTTGGATCACCATGAATCGTATATTAGTAGGATCTCACTAGTAAATTTCAATATAAAACAAAACTACCCAAATTTGAAAACAATAATGCCTCCCAATTCATATACTTTACATCACATACAAACAGTATGCATATCACATAAAGAAACGCAAACTAAATGACTAAGGCTGTTTAGTAAATAGACATGCCACAAATAAAATAGTCAAAGATAAGGTTTTCAATCTTTTCTTTTTGGGTCGATGGAAGGAAAAGATCACAAGGAACAAGGAACAACTCTTCTTCCTAAGCTAAAAGACGTGGAGACAGGCATGCGTACTGCAAAGCACACAAGTTTTCTAAAAGAGCAAATGCCAAAACCAACATGTAAACTACAGCCACAATTGCAGGCATGCATCCATGAATGCATTCATGCCTTTGCATTACTTTTCAGTCCCTTTTTTCACTTTTTTTTTGTTTTTTTGCTTGGGTTTAGTCATGTTGTTGTAACACTTGCACTCTGTTTGCTGATTTATTAACTAATCCCCTTCATTTTATCATGATCCTTCTATTACTGAAAAGATTGGCAATGATGCACCCCAAAAATAATAACTATCCATCTCTATGTTAGGGAACAGTAAACTCACAAAATATCAAGACAGGCGATATGGAAAATATGCTTAAACCCTCCAGTGGTAGCAGAAAACAGAAAGCCAAGACAAATTGAAGGAAAAGATGTTATCTACAGAAAAATGGATTCCACATTGCCTGTTCTTCACCTCATTAAACCAAAGAAATCCCATAACAGACTAAAGATAAAAGCTTAGGACTTGAGGGCTGATTAATGTTACAAATTGCATACAATAGGTATGATATACAGTTTTAACAGCTCTTTCACCCATTTCTAGCAAGATTACAGCCAATAGGCACCCTACTACATTATGAATTCTTGCTCTTACATGGCCTCCTTTCTCCTTCAAGTACTTTAGCCTCTTTTACACTGCAACTGAATAGGGATTTGGGTTTTCTCTTCCCCTTCTTTCCCAGTTGAGAAACATGCATGACAGATCAAATGTTGACAAGAGCTGATAAGTCTGTCAAGACTGCATGCCCTGTTATAGAAGGCCATGCTCTACCGATAACTTGACGCGATAGACAGAGCTAATCCCAATGATTTCTATAAACCAACAAGGTAACCCCCCATTTGCTGCTGAGTTCACAATGATTCATCTGGGAACATTTGCTAAAATCACTGCTATCAGCCAGCTTTCAATATGGTTTTATTGTGGGAAGGAAATAAGCATAACTACTCCAAGATCATTTTGCATAGCCATGATAAATAAAATTATGATGATTGCATAAAGTAACAGAATGAAACAAATATTATTACGCAAAGAAAGGAAATCTCGAGCATAAGAATTGACAGCCAGGAAGACTTGGATCAATATTACATAAAGCCAGCATGATCACACCTTCTGCTTCACCAAATGATACAAATTCATGAACTAAGAGAAATGATAATTCATACCTTTCGTTCTTACCAAACCCAAAGCGTGCACCAAAATAGAACGCGACCGCAAGCAACCATGAATCACTGTGAACTGCAACCAGGGATAACCAGTCCTTCTCTTGCATCCCATCCCTAGCAAAGTTTATACCTAATGCTGGCTCAGGAAGCTCAGGAGGTACTTCCTCAACAGGCAGATTAACATCCCATGTCTCATTTGGAAGTCCATACAGGCACAAGTTCTCCTTCTCTGAAAGCACAATTAGTATCTTAAGAAACATGACAGAAGCCTTGCCAACTAACACTGCAGGATAAGTCCCATTCATGCCAAAATGATGAGCTTTTTTTATTTATCATTACAACAAAACAAATGCTGAATAGCAATTACGATAATTCATGGGTACAGCATAAAATGTCAGTGTTGTTTTCACGTGGAGTGATGCTTCTGGGAGACTTGGATACATGTTCAACAATAATCAATCAAAGGTGAAAGAATGCTATATTAAAAACAAAACAATTTGTAACAGCCATTAGCAAAGACCACCAAAAGCCGAACAACCTAAAACTCGCAATTTTGTACAAAGCTGAGCGCTCCAACTATAAACAAGTATAACATCAATGGCAAAACTAAATTTATATTCTGTATAGTGCTTCTTCTTCTTTTTTTCTTTTTTCCTTTTCTTTTCATTTTTTCTTTATATGGGACTGGTAGCAGGTCAAATTCCTTATTCACATACAAAAGACAACAAGGTCTCATAGATCAAGTTCGTTCACAGTCATTCATCAGGCCAAAATTATATATGGGAAGTCATAATATGTGAGTACCACATGACCAAATGCATAAATTCTGTAAACACAACTATTTCAATTACTGATTGTAATGACCTTTTCTCTCAATAAGAAGCCGTGGCTTCTTGGAACTGAAAATGAACTCATTAGAAGTGTTTTTAGTTCTTGAAGTAATACATACCCAAAATAATACTTGACATGACATGCATCTGTAACCAGCTGCACAGAAAAATCTATATAACTCTCTCTCTCTCTCTCTCAAGCGCAGACACATAAGTCCTGATGGAGACGTCTATTTGGAATGAAAATTATACTCCACTGCTGGAATATGACATCAACGAAATCGTATTGTTTTCACCAATAGCCAAAAACTCCCATTGCTTTCGTTCCACATTCAAAAAAGTACTATACAGACTATTGGAAAATGCAAGAGAAAAATGAACATCACGTTAAAACCAGAACGACATGGTCGACCCACAGAGTAAACCAAGACATTTATCAACAAACCTTTCAAAGGATATTTTTTTTTAGAGAAGTCACTGAACACAGGACATCAACAACTGCAGAGTTGAAATAAAGGAATAAAGGACGAGAATTCCTAACGATTGCACGTCACGCATAATGAAATATATTTCAAAAACAGAAGTAGAAGGAGAAGGAGAAGGAGAAGAAGAAGAAAAATTCAAACCCACCGGGATCGCACTGCTGGTAAAACTTGTCAACATCTGCGACATTCGAATCCAAAAAGAATAAATTAACAAAAAACCAACATGTATTATTTCAGAAAATGGAAAAAAAATTGAACGCAAGTCCACACTCCACAACAAAGCAGAAGAAGGAAGCGGAGAAAATTGAGTACCAGTAGTGAGGGCCTTGATCAACCCAGCACGCCTGCCTTGAAGTCTTGAAAGACCTCCTCCACTGTTCTCGGTACCGGATGCGGTATTCCCTCCATTACCTATTTCTCTGTCCAATTCCCCTAACGCAACGCAAATGCCGGTATGCTTCTAGAGAGTTGGAAAACCCAGACGAATTAGGGTTTCTTTTCTTCTTCTTCTTCAGCTCTATACTTCCAATTTGGGAAAAAGCGGCAGCAAGACTTGGTAAATTCGGAAATAGCAAATTGGGAAGTCTCGTTTGTAAATATGATAATGATAGGATGAGACGAGGCCTAGCTAAGGCTGAAGAGAAAAAAAGGAGGGGTTGAGAACCGAATGAGGGTTTTGTTGTTAGTCTTGGATTTTGCTTTACTTCTATTTCGATTAATTAGTTGGTCCTCTCTCGACCCTATTGGTCCGCTCTAGCTCTCGGAGGGTCACTACCAGAAAATTTTCAATAAAAAAAAGAAATACCAATGTGTTTTTTGTGTTCTGAATATCCTTGAACTTTGACTTTGAACTTTTAACGATGTTCTTGCTCTCTAATCAACATCTCTTTTTAGCACTCTTATCCAAAAAAATAAAATAAAAATAAATAAAAATAAAAAAAAAAGAAACCAATATTCATTAAACGACACGTCGTCCTCAACCAAATCCACATAAAAGCCCTCTCCCTTGCACAAGATAACGGTCACTTAGCTTAACAGTGAGAAAACGACGAAGATGAATGGAGCTTTCCGCTGAACCTTGCCGAATGTTTCATGGAACACTGCTATTCATTTTGTAGTTTTGTGTTTTCAAGTTCTCACTCGGTGTCTTGTTCTTTGCACCATCCATATTATCTTCTTCTTGTCCACCTCAGGTACAAAGAACTCTTTCGAAACAGCAGAAAGAGTTTCTTTTTGGTAGTCGCACACCGTCTGTTTGATACAAAGCTTCCCCCCCCCCCCACCCCCCCCAAAAAGAATTTTCATGAGTAAAAACTTTTGGTTTGTTTTTGGTTACGCTAAATGCGACTGTTCCTGTACTTTTGGATAGAAGTTTACAGTTCCCATTCTTCTATACTCTTTATCGATTTTGCACTCAGTTTTATGTTGCAGTTGGATATGTTGAGGCTTTGGTAGTTAGGAGCGGAACTGCGTGTATCGGTTTGTATGAATAATAGCTTGGCTATTAGGATACCCAATATTCGGGTATGTCTTGCTCATGGGTGCGAGCCCTTTCGTTCCAGAAGAGGCATCATGGCCTTATTGGTCTTCTTCATAGAAGTGCTTCTCTATCCAACCATGTGACTGAACCAATCCAAAATTGCTTGAAAGAGAGCGTCCGCCTTCATTCTGTAGCTCATTTTGGTCAAGCTCTAAAGGCCACATCAGGTACATGATCTAGCGTTGGCATCATTTCGGTGACTATAAACTGTGAAAAGGCAACTCTGCGATTGATGATAGTTTTGTTGTCAGAACCACTATGTAGGGGTGCCCTGACCAATGGCTACCCCAGAACATCTTCGGTTTTGAATTGCTGCAGCTTGATCTTGACTTTGTGTCCTTCTGTTGTTCACTCTGCCATGGGACTTTGCTCGCTGGCTGAAAATGCTGGATTGGATTCTGATTCATCCGATGATGCAAGTGCTAATTCTGGGGATTCAGGGTTTGATTTCAAGTCTAATGATTATGATGAGGTCACTGGAAGGGAAGCTAAATCCGTGTTTAGAAAACCAGTTGACTTCACCGAGGTTGATGTTAATTTGCTTCCAACGGTAATAATTGTCGGGCGCCCAAATGTGGGCAAGTCAGCATTGTTTAACCGGTCAGCTTCAAAAATTGCTCTGGAAATGCAAATTTAGTGTTCTTTGGATGATTTTAATTTGTTTTCTTATTTTTACTTCTTGCCATCATTTATTGTTCCTTTTTTGGGAAATTTTAGCTTGATTCGGAGGAGGGAGGCTCTTGTGTATAATACACCAGATGATCATGTTACTCGGGATATACGAGAGGGTGTTGCCAAGTTGGGTGATTTGCGATTTAAAGTTTTGGATTCTGCTGGCTTAGAAACAGAAGCATCCTCAGGGTCTATTCTTGGCCGCACTTCAAGAATGACTGCAAATGTGCTAGCAAGGTCTCAGTTTGCAGTCTTCTTGATAGATGTGAGGTTAGTTTGATGCATGAGTTTTGGCAATTTTTTCAGTTGTGAACTCTTCTGAGTATGGAAGTATAATTTCTATGTTGGGATAATACAAGGATGAACATGATAAGACAACAAAGAATAAAAAAGTTTTATGTTCAAGGAGGAATAATTTGTACTTTCTCCATTTACTCATTTTGTAACACGCATATGCCAGGTTCTGTGTTGTAAAGATAAGTGCGATGAATAGTGCAATTTGAGGTTTTTAAATTTGGCATCCCTGGTCTGGGCAGGAAGGGGTGTGTTGGTGTGTGTGGGAGTGGGTGTGGATGTGTTGGATTTTGCATCTGATTACTGAAATGTATGAGGATTTGGGATGCTCGTGTGTGTAATTTTGTTTTGCTTCAGTTCTTTTGTTCGGAGATTTCAACTATTTTCTTCTGATTTTATCTTGTGATTAGGGCTGGACTTCACCCCCTTGATTTGGAGGTTGGAAAGTGGTTACGCAGACATGCTTCTGGAATCAAACCTATAGTGGCAATGAATAAATGTGAATCACTTTATGATGGTGGGAACTCTCTTAAGGCAGCTGCTGATGAAGCGTATAGGTTAGGATTTGGGGATCCTATTGCTATATCTGCTGAGACTGGACTGGGTATGACAGAACTCTATGAGGTTCTTAAGCCTGTGCTTGAGGATTATATGCTTCGAGTCTTAAATGGTAAGGCGGCCTTCTTTTCAGATAGGATTTGTTATCCCAATTTGCTCTTGTGCAAGCAATGTTTTCATTACTCCCACATCTCTAGAATTCGGACCTAGTAAATAATCATGAGACTGACATCTTGCATATAATTTCTTATTTGAGTTGTTATTTTTTCCGATTGCTTTTTGCTAGTTTCCATCTTGCAACTTCTACTTTTATTTTTAAAATCCCACTTTGGACTTTTCCTGCTCCTAGATGAAGATAGTCAGGAGAATAGCAAGGACTGTACAGAGGTTGAAGAAACTGAGGTGCCATTACAGCTGGCTATCGTAGGACGACCTAATGTTGGAAAGTCAACCTTGCTAAATACATTGTTGCAAGAAGATCGTGTTTTAGTGGGCCCAGAAGCTGGCTTGACAAGAGATTCAATTAGAGCTCATTTTGAGTATCAGGGAAGAACAATATACCTGGTAAATATCTTTTTTGCTTGGTGATCTCTTTTTAATTAGATGCTATTGTTTCTGCATTTTTTGTTGCTTAATTTAATTCTCTCGATCTATTTGTTTGTTGATTTTAATTTTGTGCTCTCTTTTCGATTATGAGTTGTCACTATGTTTGAATCTCAGAACAGATGTTGGATCTTTTCTCATGCATGGTCGTTGTTAACAAACTCTTTGCAAGTGGTGTTGGCAATATATAATATCAACTTTCATCACTGTATTTTCGTACTTCAACTCTGACAATGTTCTCAAAGTCTATCAATTTATTTCTATGTTGAGTAGCTTATTTGGTCGGTGATTTTTTGGCTGATTTTTTTTTTTCATTCAATTCTACTTTTATTATCAAATATTGTATTGCTAGTTGCCAGTGAGACTTGGCCACAGTGTGTTCTATAGAGCTCAGTGGCTGTGGCTGTTATTTTATAACTTTAGGATGTGGATCTTATATTGAATTATTGCAAGTGGTTTATTGTTTCTTTCTATTAGTTACAGCAGGTTGGTTGGAGGACAAAACAGGAAAAAGGACCATCATCCAGGTTGATACATTGTGACAAAACAGGAAAAAGGACCATCAAGAGCAAGTGCAGTCTAATGAGGGCTCATGTAATTGCTTTGGTCCTTGATGCAGAAGAGGTGTGTCATTCCATTATGTTGTTCTGTCCTCAGTTTGTATAATGTTGTGATGAACCTATGCATGTATGATGGTATAGATTCCTGTTAAGATGCCAAATTGCAGTTTCACTAGGATATCACAATCCACCTAGATCTTGAATCACTTGCCAAAATGTGGTACCTTGTTTGAAAAACCCAATTCTAGCCATTTTATGATTATTCCTTTAGTCTTTCTATAGTGTGAAACATGGAACCTAAAAAGTCTGATAACTATAATGAGTGTCTTTTTTTTATTGAAAGAGAATGAAAAGCAACCCCCCCCGCCCAAAAAAAAAAAAAAAAAAAGTAGAATAAGTAAAAGAGAAAGCCTTTAAAAAGGCAGCACAAAAAAAAAAAAGCCTTAAAAAAGTTAAAGGCTAGCAGATTAACAACAAAACATAGATTCTATGCTTCTGACTGCTTAGTTGCTACTGACAGATTTCCTTAGTTACTTGGACAATTTGTGGCCTTTGAAGATAATTCACTGTTTGTTTGCGGCCCATAACAATTACTTTCCCTGTAAGTGGCTCATTATGCTCCAACAAAGTTATTATTGATAACTTCTCCCATCATGCAACATTTTGGAGTATGTAGGGTGCAGTGATTGATATTCTATTCTGTTACCCATCCTTATGTGAATGTGTGTCTTACACGCTTTGAATCTTGTGACTTGGAGGACATTCCTTTGCCATATCTAATACGTCTTTTCCTATGATTTTCATACAACTGATTATTAGATTGCCAATGCTAGACGAAGTATGAAACATGATGAAGTAGTTATTGCAAGACGTGCCGTGGAAGAAGGGCGTGGGTTGGTGGTGATTGTGAACAAAATGGATCTTCTAAAAGGGAAACAGAATGACAATATATACGCTAAGGTTATGGTAGCTGTTCCTCAAGAAATTCAGACAGTTATACCCCAGGTTTGCCAGTTTATGCTAAAGCTACATAAGTTATTGCTCTAGGTTCCTGCTATTATTTTATCTATGCATGTGCATCGTGTGCTTTTGTATGTCCAGCATGGCATGATAGGCCAGTTATAATTGCTATCTGTTTTTGGATTCTGTTTTTTTTCTTAAGTAAGTGCATATATGTAAATGTGAACTAGGAACATGGCGTGTTATTTTGTTCCATTATGAGAGATGAAGGAAGGAATCTAGATTGAGGCCCTTTAAGCCGTCTGGTGGAGCTTGATGTAAAACTCGACTCGAGTGCTAATGAGAATCGTAGCACTTTTTGGCTTCCAAGCTCAGATTGCTCATGGCTCATATAATTTTAACAATCAAAATGATTCTCACCCTTAAATCTGTGAGGTGGAGTGTTAAACTAGAATAACTATATGCTAAACCCTTCATAGATAATTTTGAAGGTCATGAATGAGTGCAACATCTCACATTATTTTTTTTCTAGGTGGAATCAAATTTCATAACAATATCGAGAACTCTAATCATCATTTAGCCTAGTTGTTTTGAAATATCCAATAGATATGGCTAGTGGGTCTTTGGGTTGTGACAAAATGGTACCAAATTTGACCTAACAATGTTGTGTCATTGGGGTACTATGGAGCATAAGACTTGGTGAGGACATCGGAGATTTGTGTAAAAGGACTATAGTACCCCATTGGTAAGTCTGACTTGGTTGGGTGTATTGCAAAAATAGTTGCATGGATGCCAAGTTCCATGTGGGATTCTACTAATGGGATTGATCTTTTTATCAAGGTGCTCCAATTGTATCAGTACCCAGTGTTTTTAAACTATAGCATATACCTGGTTAGCTCGTCCCCCATGGGATGTTTATTAGCCAGAACTAGGCAATATAGATGACATTAAGGTGCTCCAATTATTATCTCATCTATTCTCTTTAAAGTACAATGTAGCTGAGACAAATAATACTATGATACACCACTTTGTTATGGATGGACTAAATTCCAAACTAGTTGGGTGGATTATAAAAGTTGTAGAGTGCTGAGTCCCACATGGAATGCTTAGTAGACGGAACTAGGCAATATAGATGACATTAAGTTGCTCCAATTATTACCTCATCTATTCCTTTTAAAGAATGTAGCTGGAGCTTGCATATTTGTGGAATCATTATAGATGGTATCAAAGCCAAGCTAGTAGCACCATGTGGTGCTTGAGCACTATCCAACGTAAGCCCTAATAATTTGGGTTTCTAAGTGATCCGAGGAAGCTCCAGTCGTTATATAAAGTAGTCCTTTTGGATTATAGCACATAGGTGGTTAATGTGTCTTTGGATCGTGACATAGAGAGCTGACGCCTTGCTCAAGGCTGAATCTTTGGGTAGTCTGTTTTCTCAAACTAGCTTTTATGAGTAGTAAAACTATGTTCTCTTCAGACGATGCTAAACAAAGCATCAAAGAGATTAGTGGATTGAACTCTATATTTTTAGGGAGTATGAGATGTTGGGAAGTTGGGAAGACAAGAATAACTTTTGGCATTGAAAAGTTAGTGGATTGAACCCTGACATCCGAATAATGACAAATTAGGTAATTCCCCAGTGACGTGACTTTGTCAACAGGTGACAGGGATACCAGTTGTCTTCATATCGGCACTGGAAGGAAGGGGCCGGATAGCTGTCATTCGTCAGGTCATTGCTACTTATGAGAAATGGTGTTTAAGATTGTCCACAGCTCATCTCAATCGATGGTTGCGTAAGGTAAGTTGCAAAGGCCTTTTAATTTCTTCTATATGAAGACTGGAAAGTTTTAGTTTGGTTGTGAAATTTTCCTCTATGTCTTTCGGTTTGGTTTGAGCAGGCATTCGTGAAAGATCAGGCGTCAACCCAAGATCAAATACTCACCCAAGAGGTGAAAGGCCCGGCCACCCACTTTTGTTGCCTTTGTGAGTGGGAAAACACAACTATTGGATACAGACATCAGGTTTCTAACAAAGTCCTTGAAGGAAGACTTTGACTTGGGTGGAATTCCCATCCGGATCATGCAGCGGTCTGTTCCACCAAGAGCTACTGGTAGCACTAGCAAGAGCAGACAATCATCTGGCAGATTGGCTGAAAGAATATTGTGACAAGAGAGGTGTCTCCAAGTAAGCATAATTTTCCTAGGGAGATACTTTTGGTCACCCATGTTCTCAAGTAGCTCTAAGTCTGGTCAGATGCTGGAACTAAGTAGTGTTTACAGTAGTAATTCTGAGCCTTTGCCTAGAAAAAGATAAATTATGTGCCTTTGTTCTCTAGCGTTGTTGCTCTTTAGTTTTTGTTTTACACTTTAAAGGAATTTTTATGACTAGAATTTGTAAATTGATAGTAATGAATCTAAGGAGTGAAATGGTAATCCTTGCTTTCTCCAGCTAGATGCCGTTTTTTTTAAAGGAAATTTAAAAATCATTCAGTGTTTTTATGAGGTTTTAAAAACATGTCTGAGTTTTTAAAATTGACGAATCACTAAATTTAGATAACGCTTACAATATTACTCATTCCGTCATATTTATGTCTAAATTTTTAATATTTAGACACATGGCATGTCACATTAGCATATATTGACACTTGACATGTCACGTCATCAATTTTGTTAAAAATCACGAAATGTAACAGAGCTATTGATTTTGCAAACATGGTTACACCCATGATTTGTCAATTCTAAAATCTTGAATAGTATTTTAAAATCTCCTAAAATTCTAAATAGTAATTTTTAAATTTCTCTTTTTTTCTTTAATAAATGTTTTTCCACATGTGGACACGTAAATCATCGCTTGGACACCTAGACTTGGTACGAAATTTGGAAAATTTTCAATTTTTTCGTAAAATTAAGATGCAAAATAAAATTGGCATTAACTTTTCCTAAAATTTAGCAGTGGACGTAAGGTGATGCAAGTATCAGGCCTAGTTCGGGGGATGGGATTAAGAGTTGTTCTTTTCCGTCTATTTAAGGCTCATTGGGCTCGCATCAGCGTGTTTGAAGATTTGTTGATATTGGATATTTGGCTGTAGCCCAGTACAACTAGGAGTATGCCACTCATCCACAATGCTTACGAGATCTTCTGCCGCCTTCCTCTGCTCTCATAATGCCCTAATACGCGCGTCCCGAGGCCTCTCCGAGTTGGAGGAGAGCGGCGCGCGTTAGCTCTTCTTAATTAGATCAGTGCCCCTGGTTCTGTAGATACGTAAAGTCAAGCGTGCGATCTTTTTTCGTTACTTGGGTCCCAAGATGTCCAATATCATTTCCCTCTCAGAAATTTCCGTTTCTAAGAAACTTTTCTTTATTAAGCCGATACCTTTAAATTAACCCACGTCAAAACCTTGGGGTTTTTCTCTTTTCGTTCTAAAGTTGGCTTTCAGCTTCTTCTTCCTTCGCTCTCCGGCCCCCTCACAGATGACTTTACTCGTGTCAGCTAGCTGTTCCCTGTAAGAGAATTTCAAACTCGTTCAAATCCATCCAAACAGGCCCAGCATCAACTCGATCGATGCTGATGGTATCCTTCATACGCATCGTTCTGAGCAATATTATTCATTTAATATTGGAACCGGATTTGGTATATAGAACTACAATGGGAAAGCCCGGAGCTATTCGATCGTAAGGCATTCCTTGGGAATTTGGTATTCAGAACCAAGATGTATCGCCAAAAAGAAGCATGCCAATCTAGCTACGTGGAATGAATATATCAGAACCATTTGAGGAGTCTTTAATTGCGAGTGTGAAGGACAAGTTACAACCAAATAATTAAGGACGAAAGTGTGGGTTTACTGTTTAGGAAGGTGCACGTGTAATCTCTTTGCACAATGTGCAGAAGATCGGGGTGCATGGATAATGTGCCTACGTCTAGTAAGTGGTATAAACCTTGAGAGCCCTGCTTGCCTGATCTGAAGAGAAGCAAGTGAAGGTTTCCTGTGACTGTAAGCTTAATCTGAGGATCTCTTTAGTCATGTTCTTGACGAGTCAATCCACTGTAGCAGCAAGCTTTATGCATATTTTCTATACTTTATGCATATTTCTGGAAAAGAAAATACTATCGGCCATGATAGATCTTTTCTCGGTGTAGGGACATTAGTTCAGATAATTTAGGGGAGTCAAATTAAGAGAACTTCTTGAGAAATTTTTTGCTCAGCTAATAAGAGGGGAAATTTAGATATTTCGGGGAGGTGAAGGAGCCATTTTTATATTTGTAGGAGAGATTAAGCGTGGAGATGGGGAAGCGGGAGGGGGTGGGGTGGGGTTTGCTTTTATGGAAGGTGGCCACTGTACTTCTAATAGGTCTAACATCATATTCTGCAAAATTTTGGGTTTGCGAGGAACTTTTTCTGTATTCTAATTAATGAGATCTTCTAGGAGATTTGGGAGACTTTTAAAAAAGAGCAGTAAACCACAGGGTGTTTTACTTGAAATGAATTACTAGGGAGAAAATATATTTTTTACTCACGAACTATCATAGGTTTTATACTTTACACTCTCAACTACTATATTTAAAATATTTCATCTTCTAACTACCAATCTTAGATACTTTTACCCTCTATTAAAATTTTAGATTAAAATGACGATAATTCCTTGACACTTTTGATATTTAAAGATATTGTTATCAATTCATTAAATTTCAGAGGTATTATTGTCAGAAGGAGTGTGCGAAGTGTATAAATATTGGTAGTTAGAAGTTAATGTGTCAAAGTGAGTAATTAAAGGATGAAAGTGTATAATTAGTATTGGGAAGGATAATGTGTTAAAAATATTTAGAGTGTAATATGTAAAAATAATTTATAGATAGAAAATATATTTTTTCCTGTATCTATAATCGATGTGAAGTAATAGTCTATATTCCAAGCAAAGATATCTAGGCCTCATGAGTTGGCTGAGCATACGGCCTTTTTAAAATGTCAACACGATTTTAAATAGATATGCTGAAGGGGGATAAGAAAAGCGGCCAAGAAGTACATCTAGCGTGGTCATAAAATTAAAGCACAGGGCATAACGCACACCCTGGCATTGCATGGACCTCTCTATAAGCCGCGAACCCAGAAAAAGCCATACCAACTATGACGTACGTACGCATGCACGCACAAGAGCCCGGCCGCTAAGTGTGCACTGTGCAGCGATGCGGGTCTCCCAATAAGATTGCGATCCCAATAAGAATAGCAGTACCGTTTCAACGCCCTGCGCTAGCTCTTTATGCGTACGTACGTGTTTGTATGCTTGAGATAGAGATCAGAAAGGGATCAGAGAGCTGGTACCTAGCTAGCTAGGTGCATGTCTAATGGTTTAAATCCTGTTGGTTATGATCGAGAGGTAGGGGCATATTATAAGGTCCAGCTAGTATACGGAGTATTAATGAAGAGTGATGGGTCAAGATATACCTCATATATAGCGAGATTTGAACCCTCAAAGTTGTTCTGATCTCCAAAACACCAAAGACAAAGATAAATTTCTTTTTGGGGGGTTAGTTCGTCCCCTCACCTACCAAAAAATAAGTATACGCAAAAATATAGGACAATTTTTCCTGTCTCCGGTTCTAAACGTGTTGCCTTTGTGGAATGGATCCACATGCATGTACCTTCTGCAATATATAATATTCTTCAAGAAAGGTTGATATCCCTTCATTTTCCTCCGCATAGTTTTCATTTGCTTGTATCAATCATGGCATCAATATCATCATTTCTAGGGTTTAATTAACAGCGAACAGTTTGAATCTCATGCGTGTATCTGAGAGTAAGTGATCATCAGAGCTAGGTATTCACCTATATATAATATATTCCTCAAAATTCACATTCTCGGATATCTAAAGACCAAAACTTTGGACGCAAAACAAAGGGTTGTTAACTTGAAGATGTGAACTAGACACTGTTGACAGGAATAGATTAACTTATTTAGGCGCTAATCAATTTTTGTACATATCTCATTGTCATTTCTTCAAGAGCAAGACAGACCCATTTAATTTGAAAAACCGAAGAACTTGTTGGGTGGTATTGGACATTCTCAATCCCAAAAGCCAGCTCAAGAGGTGAGGCTTTCCTACACTTATAAACTGACCACCAACCCTTTTTTACAACTGATGTGAGACTAACCTTAACAATCTACTCATCACACATCGGGTCTTGGGTTGAGAGGAAACAACCCGTTTTTTCATGGACTATTGGATCCGAGACTTGTTAGTAAATTTGAGCTCTGATACCAGTGTTGGGTGTCTTGGGCCTTCTCAACCTCAAAAGCTAACTTAAGATGTGAGTTTTCCCTCACACTTAAACTGACTACCAGACTCCTTCAAACCGATGTAAGACTAACCACCAACAGAACTAACAATATAAATCTGTCCGGTTGAGAGAAGGTTGAAACAAAAGAAGCATGCGGCTACAAACGAAAACTTGATCGAGACTAAACTAGCTAGGATCAAGTGTCCTCATTTAAACCCAAACCCTAATATAGCGACAAATCATTTATATTGATCTTTATAGGTCAAATCTAATTAACAACATGAGTAGAACTTAGATAAATCACTAGAATTTAATAACATAAACGTATATATATCTACCTACGTGCGGTTTGGTCACTTGAAGAGATCATTGGTGTACTCTCGGTTTGCCTCCGCTATTGGATTCCACTCCCACAGTCTATCTGAGAAGCCGATTGGAAGCACACTCGGTAGTGGGTTGAGTGCCACTGGTTGTGAATGTGGCGGGAAGTTAGAGAATTGGCTGGGGTGATGATGGGCGTTGTAATAGTGTTGCTGCTGACTGATACTTGAAGCTTGTTGATAATTTACAAGTCTATGGAGATCATCCACAACAGTGGATGAGAGAGAAGACGAACCAGTACTGAAGAGGGTGGCACAAGTGGGGACTAAAGAGGAAACTTGCTTTGACTGGTGCAAGAGCATTCCTTCTTCCTCCATTGCAGCTGGTAGTCGAGGGTGGTGCCAATCGGAGCTCGATATGCATTGTGCTTGGAAAGGCCGAGAGCTGTTGTGACATCTGAATTGCTGCTGCCATCTGTTTCATTTATCTTTTCCACCTCAATTTGCTGTGATTGTCCTCCAAAAGCTTGGAAGTTTTCCATGGAATTCTGAACCGTTTCATGCTGTTTTCTACCAACTGAGTCGCTCTAGAAGAGGATGCCCTCGATGGAAGAGAGCGAGGGAGAGAGGGGTGGTTCAACCAGCTCTCTTGTATACACGGCAGAGTGATATTTCTGCCTAAAAAAGAGAAAAATAACAGTGAAAGCAAGGAAGGAAGAAGGAATTGGCGATGGCTCACATAAATTCATCACAAATTAAGGGGCCTAATGAAAGTTTTCCAATAGCTGGCATGATCAATTGCAGATATCAGAGGTGTTCCATAAGCGTCACAGCTGCCACCGGATTTGGTCTTCATGAATCATGCGTATGCTGCTAATTTCCGTCATGAAAATTATCGAACCCAACTAGATTAGGAGTGTTCCTGGAAATTTCTTATCTTTATTGTTTGGTTTTCCCTACGCATATGTGCTCCCTGCAGTGTTATATACAGAATGATATAGATCCATTTCTTCGAACTGAACCCTTCAGCAAATCATCCTTGCAAGGAATTTTTCAGAAAAGAAGAGACTGCACCAATTCAAAATATAGAGAAGGTCTACGAACTAGGGTTAGTGAGAGAAAATTATAGGATAGACTTTACGATTCGAGCTAGATACTTCCTTTTTCCCTTTCATAGCTTGTGGCATGGAATGGCAACCAGTGAAGATGGATACAACTTGATCATCATAGGCAAGTAAGATCAAATAAAATTATCAAAAGGTCTTACAATAGTACTCTATAGGAGCTTCTCTAATTTCAATTCTCATTTTTCTCCTAGTTTCTGATATAGTTTCTTAACGCTTTTATAATAAAGGTTTCTACCTTTTGATATCGTTCAGTTTCTTGTTGTGGCAAGCGATACTCGTTCATGATCCAACTGGTTCGGATGGGAGCTTTCCCAGAGTAAAAAACTAGGGTTTTCTTTAGCCCAATCGACCGGAGTTCTCAGCTCGGATCATCGGTCAGCTCCAGTTGCCTTCCAATAACCAGAAGTGGTAACACGGTTAGGGCGATCCTACGATACTTGCGGTCTCTAGGAACATAGAAGAACCATTCCTTCTCTCCTGCCAAGGCTAACCATATATAACAGAGACATGGGGAGAGTAACATGAAATTAATTAACCGAAAAAAAATTTATGCGAAATACATATTAAAGAGGCCTGAGATAAATGAATGTACCCAAGGATAAAATTGCACATGCTATTATATAAGGGAATCTATAGGATCCTTTACGGAGAGGGAAAGTATACCAGGAAGCTCCCAAGGGTCATAGCGATAAAGATCCAGGAAAGTAATGAGTTCAACGTTGAAATCTACCTTAGCGAAGGTAGAACTCTACAAGCTCTTCCTCAGTGGGGTGGAAGCGAAACCCAGGCATCACCATATCATGCTCATGATCATCAAGGGTCTCGTCGTTGCTTTTTTCTTCCTGACTCATCTTTCAGCTTGCTGCAACTGCCATAAACTAAGTAATCCAAATCGAAGGTAGTAATGAACTATTCTTTGGCTTTGGCCGCCTCCGTCTTATACCCTGAGATAGAATAACACCGTACGAATTGAGAGGTGCAAGTGGTAGGCAAGATAAGAGACGGTTAAAATGTCGTACCTAGCACCCAAAAATTTTGGTCCTCTTTTTTCTCTTTATTTCTCTCTAGAATGGGAGATCAGCAAGAAGATCAAGAAAGAAAAGGGGGGAAAAGAAAGGAGGGGGGGAGTTAATAGAAAGATCTACATAGCTTTCAGGCCCTACATGGAAGAGGTGTGCGTTAAGGTGCTTTAAGATGAGAAAAGGACATCTCGAAATTAGGACAGGGTGGCCACAGGCCCTTGGCGGTGCCCTTGGACCTTTCTTCCACCATTAGGGGGGGGGGAATAAAAGCTCCTATATATAGATATATAAGTGTATAAAATGGACCTCACTCCAAATTATAATGACATACACATATATAGCTTTAATTGGTCGCCTAAATGACTATATATACATACACCTTTTCTTACCTGCACACCTTTTATATTTTCTCCTCATGATCCTTCTCGAATCGGGTTATTTGCACTTCACTTCGAACTTAAATATGGCTAGATATGGCTTATGCATATATATATTGGATTAAATAAACTTACTTTTCCTTTTTGGGTGGAAGTTATTTGGTTAAATTCGATTTCAATTAGGTAGACCTCATATAAGTAGTAGCAGAACTACTTTATATATATATAGATATATAAAACCTCGTGATCATGTATCACAATTCCATCATATATCACATTAGTACTACTCAGCTCTAACAAAAACACATGCATCAGAGTTACCAAGATTACAGAGCATTCCTGGCCGGATTACACATAATTTCTATAAGGCAATTGTGATTTATATAATTTTCCAGGTGATTATATACATATAGCTCGCGCACATTATAACGTCATATTATCAGTTTCTTTTCGTCTTTTTCCTGATAAAATGTCTATTTCTTTGAAATCAAGGATATATATATATATATATATATCAAATCGAACTCAACTGAGCTGATCCAATAATCTAGTTTTTTTTTTTTTAGCAGGGACCCATTAATTATTGTTTTGTTTATAATTTTTTTTGTTTTATATTTTTTCTAGCCCTCATAATTATTCTTTTGCCTTGGGGGGGCTGGCCGGCCGGCCAGCTTCATGTGCTGTCTAACATGTACACCAGCTTCCACGTTTTACATCAAGTTGATTAATTAGAAATTTTCTGTTCTTTTGAAATCTCTCTTTGAGATGATCTCTACCTCTTTCTCTCGTACCTCACACACCCTGTGGGCATGTAGTTGCATTGACTTTCTCAAACTACTGCATATATACGCTAATCTTATAATGGGACAAGTACGGTCGACGCTTAGGGTTGACAATGTTGCATGCAAGCAGTGCTAATGGTGGGGAGATAGAGTACTGAATATTGTAAGGGCTAGTGGGTACTACCTGTGGTCACCAAGTTATATATAGTAACCAGATCAGAAGTAGCTAGCTGGCTAGGTGAAACCCCAGTACCCCCCACAAAATTAAGTGGCTTTTTGGGGCCTGTAGGCTGTAGCAATGGGGAATGTATAGAAAGCTATAGCGGAAGATCACCGATGTCTTCACCCTTGAAAATTGAACCTGGCCTATATATATATATAAGGGCCAGTATGATAAGAATATAGATTTGTTCAACTTCCATAAAAAATCAAATTGTTAAGTGCTCAGTCACCAGAAACAATAGATTTACCATATAAATGAGATGTATATCTTATTCTGATCATGCATGTAAGCATATGTTACCTTAAATTATAAAATTACGTGAAAATAGCTAGCTAGCCCCAAAAAATTAAAGAGATACTGAAAGATAAAAAGGGTATAGACGAAGGACTTATAAAGAAGGAGTTGTTACTGAATCTATATATTGCATATTATCTCATATGAAACAAATTAAAAGTCATGTCCTGATCAATAAGCTTACGGTACGTAAAATCAAGATTTCCAAATTATAATATATAGAGGGTGATCGCTTATAATTGACTGAAGTTATTCCCTTGCATACACAATATAATCCAAGAGGGTCATTAAATATTTGCGGTAATTAAACAACATATAAAAGGTCCATAATTAAAGTCGTGACTTCACCAAAGTGACTATAGTATAAAGTTCTACAGAAGCGTCAAAGCCAATTGTAGCACTAATGCATTCATAATCCGGATCGAATTGATACGGCTAATATATATGCAGCCGTTATATATATAGCCCACCCTTAACTCTAGAGCACCAGCTCATTGCACTCAGTACTTAATATCACATTTGAGAAATCAAATAACCATCCAATTCTAAAAGACATTTTTAATTTCATAAAAACAAAGTCGCGGTTACCCATATCCTGAATAAAATAATACCGTACGTACGTGCATGGTCGTTTTTATGTTATCATGAAATGAAACGACCCATATGTATAGATCCCACACTGCAACTTGCCTTGATATATCGTCGAGGAATATATATTTGTTTTTCCTTCTTTCTGAGTAATAAATATCCCCCGTTCTCGGCAGAAGAAATTTAGAAAATAGAAAGAAGTTAAAAATTGCAGCGCATTGGTCAGTTGTAGAAAAGTTAATGGTAGCTAGGGATGGAGACGGTGGAGGTGACGGTGTGGGGCTTGTAGGGAGCAAAATTCCTGGCAAAGCATGCATATTATAGCTAGGTGGGGATGGGTTGGATATATAGCTAACTGAATATTGTACATATGGGAATATGTGGGCGGTGGATGAGTCAAGAGAAACCCGTGACCACTCCCTGGCCTGATGATGACAAAAACAAGGCCTTCTGCTAGCTCTTTGCTTTTATTTCCTCTGATATCCTTTTCAGATTTCAACCAATTATTTCATGAAGATTATTTTCCAGTTCCGCTGGCATTTGATCAGTAGTGCTAGTTCCTAGTATTGCATTAGAATTTTCTTATTAAATGGGGGCTTTTGTTCGTCCATCCAAGTTCTGTTAAATAGTCTTTATTTGGCTTTTTTATGTAAAAAGCCAAACCGTGTCGCATTAGAGGACTAAATACATCAACATGGGTCCTAGGAATCCAAGAAAAAGAGGCTAAGGTTGTAGTACTCTCCCCCTCCTCTCTCTCTCTCTCGTGGTTATCGACTGAACAAGCTAAAGCCATAATCATAATATATCGCCAAGAAGGACAAATCTCCATATATATGGACGAAATGTTACTTTCGTCGTTTCTTTGTTAGTCTTAAACGTGGAAAAAAGGATGCCATCGAGAAAGATATCATGACTTGACTCTTGCATTGCGGGAGGCTACATACAGCATACAAGCACATAGAAGAGCGCTCAAGTCAAAAAAAAAAAAAAAAAGAGAAGAAAAGAAGACAGAAAAAACCAACAAAGAAAGAAAAGCTAGAGATCAAGAGAACGAACTTTCAATGACAGTGACACCCAGTCTTATCGTTACAGCTTTATTAATCTAACAATTAAATAAAAAGAAGATCTAGCCTCTGCATCAGTGACGCCGTGAGAGAGAGAGAGAGTACTGGAAGCTGGAAACAGACTAAAGTCAGTGAGTGATACAGTAAAGGAGTCCTATCCTCCCAAATAATACGATTTGGTCACCAATTTGGCGATATAATTGGACATCGATTTACAGTTAGGTGATGAGCGTTAACAAGAATGATGAAAAGTTAGCCTCATAATTTTCACCCACTTCCAATATAAAAATAATATGCATGGTTAGGCCAATATATATAGATATAGATATTGACTTCGTGTAACTACAATATCATTTCTTCATTGTTAGAAAATCATATAGTCTGAAGGTGGTATCTAGGCCTATCAATTTCAAAGTGGCCCGATCATTTCGCTTGCCATGTTGAGAACAATCTCATGTTCTCCTATATTATACATGATATAGCTAGGAAAAGTGGTCTTTACTGGAAGATTGTAGCTGGCCGGCCCGGCCGTTGAAAGTGTCTCTTACATTACAAATTAACCATTGACCTCATGAGTCATGATCGATCAAGTTGTTCTTGCCTTTTTCCCGAACTGTACGCCTATATATTACGATAGCATGACTAATGCATGATGGACGACAACTGGCCGTATACGTTGGATTTGTACGTGCCTGAGATCAACTGAACGCTAATCAAGGAAATGAAGATGACAAGGACATAATCAACGGAGAAATTATCAGGAGAATATTGGTTAATGTTCACATTGCGAATCTCCTGTAGCGACGTTATCTCATATATATGTATACAATTTCATAAACTCATCGGCCCCATCAATGGTTAAAGTACTTACGGATATTTACGGTCCACTAAGCAATAGTTTGGAGAGGATCCTGATCATGCATTAATATTGTTGTTCCACGGATGTGATTTTCAAACAAAAATCAACGGTTTGCTTCTTGACACTGATCATAATTAAAGCCTATAATTGTACTTAACAAGCTTTTCTGTAAACAAAAACAAATTACGATCACATATGCATGCGTACGTTCAACTTTATCTAGCCAGCTAGCTAGTTGAATCGATCCTAATTTCTTAATTATACAATATATGATTATAAAATAATTACTATTACTATGATTCACTGATTGATTTCATTATGGAAGTAAGACTTAGATTAAAGCTGAGATATTGGATATATGAGTATGATGCCCCAGACATTATCTTTAATTTGATCAAGTTGCTGCGAGAAGAAGATAAAGATTTATATATGGTTTTGGAACAAAATACTAAGTTTTTACGAAAGTAATGTTTAATAATATTATTGTCACTCGCCAACAAACCTTAAGACAGTTGACCAATCATATAAAAAATAAAGTGATCACTCGCTTGAAATAAATACATACCATCTTGATAAACTTAATATATGGACGCAAAATTAAGTTTAAGTAACAAGATCAAATGGTCACACTAAAATGTGGTGCAAAAAATTAAAGCCGCAGAATTCTAGCATTCACAACACATTTGAAGCTTCATTCAAACTAAATAGATTTTAGAGTTCTTTAAAAAAAAAGTGCATTAATTGAAACTTCATTCAAACCAAACCGATCCTAAGAATGGTTATATATACTAAGGTACGAATCAAAACTTATCAAGCAAAACTAATCTTAGCTTTTGATCCATTCGCAATTCATCCAGATGTAAAATTAAAGATTATGTCTTATGTCATACTAATTAGAAAAAAAAAATATCATAATACATCTCATATTTATGGGCTAAAATCAAAATGTCCCCTGTAAATTGTAAAAAAAAAGTCAATTGTCTTCTGCTGTTAAATCAGAAAGAAAATGATGTGAAATGACAATAATGCCCCTCAAAGATAAAATTACTAAAACCATTTAATTTTTCAATAATTTTTTTTTTCAATTTTTAGAGGGGCATTATAATCATTACACATCGCTCTCCGTTTGATTTAATGACCAAATGAAACAAATTTAAAACTTAAGGGGACACTTGAATTTTTCTCCATACAATGGGAACTACATGCTGTTTTTTTTTTTTTTTAAAAGTATCAGTCTTATAGTTGACTGCATTTGGTTAATCTTCAATAACTATTCTTTTATTTCTATATGTACACATCACATATTTTAAATTCTGAAATTACTTATTTTATCATAAAATTATACTATGATTTGGTAATGGTTTTGTTTAAATTTTTAATGGTTAATTACACTTAACACCTCAAAATACCATGTTTCACTTTGCACCTTAAATTACCACTTTTGACATTTCACTCTCAAGCTATCATCCCATAGTTTGCACCCTCCATCCATAATTTCTGTCAATTTAGACGAAAAACTATTGCATGTCTCACGTGACTTTTTTCACATGATCTTTATTTTTGCCCTTCGTTTAATTTACACCAACATCCCAACCAAAGGTACAAAGTGAAAAAGCCATGGTAGTTGAGGGTGATAAGTATAATTAGCCCTAAAAAAACATTTCAATATTCAATAAAGTTTTTCGATCTAATTATTAGCCTCAAATTCTGTGAAAAAACACAAAAATCCATAAAAACTCTTCTCACAAAAATTATTCAAAACATATTTTTTTACTCTTACATTCTCCAAAAGAATAAATTTTAAAAACTTTCTCTTTCCAACTATCATTTCTGTGAGCCCCACCATTCTCACAAATACCTAAAAAATCATATCTCAAAAAAATTTCTTAATCATTACAGAAAAAACGTTTTCAAAACCAAACCAAACATGGTCATTAGAATCGTTATTTTTTTTTGGCAACACAATTCTTTTTCAAGGTGTTTAAATGGAATTCTTTAATATGCCAACAAGTTTGACTACTTTCAGAATCCTATTCCGCAAATTTCTAATTTTTAATAAAAGATATTAATTATTTTTTGAGTTTTTAGGGATATTACACTTATCACCCCAAACTACCACCACTTTTTCACTTGGGCACCCTTTGGGAATGTTGGCAATAAACAAACAAAGGGCAAAATGGGAAGATTAAAAAAAGTCACGTGAGACGCACGTGATTGGTTTTCTGTCTAAATTGACAGAAATTATAGACGGAGGGTATAAACTATTAGGGCAAGGTAGTTTGAGTGTGAAATGTAAGAAAAGTAGTATGTTGGGGTGTAAAATAAAAAATGTATGATAGTTTGAGAGTGATAAGTGTAATTACTCCTTTTTTAATCTAGGAAATGGTTGCAATGAACCAATATAATCTCCCCCCTAGATTAGGTGAGTTAGCTGAGGTTGAATTAATTTCAGTTAGATTGATCAAAGGTATATCAGCAACGGAAATCGGAAATATATTTATCCTGGATGAAACATATATAACCGGTAGATAGGACTTTCAGAAAGGTTTATTACGTACCCCGTTGGTTTAAACTGTAAGGTGTGAAAAGCACAGTTCAGTTACATGTAATTGGACAAGCACGGGGCGGTCGGAAAGCTCTATTAATGTATATATGCATTTTCATAAAAATATAATTCAGAATTAGAAGATGATCAGGCGCAGGGGGTGGCTCTCTTTCACATCTAGGGAGTCCTAGGCCTGCGCCAGCAGCTAGCATACACATACATTCACGTGGGCCAGCCACTACCTAGTAAGCAATGGACCCGTATGGATCAGTTGAGGGTGCATTATTTATCCTCCACACCACACACACATGCACAAGGAACCCGTGGCTTGGACCATTTTGGCGGTCGTCAACTCTTGCATGGACATGTGACTATGCCACTATCTGCTGCATATATCAAAGGCCGGATACAGGTCCTGACAAAATTGATAACATTAATTCATAGAGGGTGGATGAAAATTCTATCCAATTTTCGGAAAAGAAAACAATAATCAATTTGCCCCAATCCCATATCCAACAAAATATTGAAGCGTGAATGCTTGCATCAGCATGGATGGGATGGACCCACACTTACACCAATCACCGACCAAACGGGACTGGCCTAATTGTCTGATCATGATATGTGGCTGTATTTTCAACCGTCCAACCGGTCTAATTGTGCAAAGGACACATACGATTTGTCGTCGTTCGTCGGGTTCTAAAAACACGTCCCATTTAATGAGACCCACACCCACCAAAGCCCGGCCACTTCCGGCCTTTTTGCTATCCCTGTAGTACCCCTCTTTTTCTTGAAGGGTACGCCGGCCTGAATGTTATAACCAAATAGGTAGATGGGGAGTGAATTAAAATGATACAATTTTACCCAAAGCTATAGATATCTTCGTAAATTTAATTCCATTTCTCATTTCAAACACGAAATTAAAATACTGATTACCTTTTGATTTTGAGTAAACCAGCTGCTTAATATACTACGAGATTTCTGCCCCACATACTTAACAAAAAGATATGATATTCTAATTGTGATTTTTGTTGGAGAACTTTCTTTTGGATCCTTTACTAGATTTCGTCCATCAATGCGATCGAGGTTTGGATATATATTGTAGGTAGTATACTTTGAATTTCAGATGCTACTTTTAGCTAATTGGGTTGTTAATTAGCAGCTGTCATGCATGACGGTGGTGACAACATTAATTATTGCTTGGAACCGGCTTTCATGTATATGGAGTTGCTCGATCTGTTTCTAAACAAATGGCGTAACTTGAGATAATCTAGTTCCTAATTATTGGCAAAGTATTAAAAAAGCCTTCTCGAGTGCTCTTTCGTCCTCGTGCATTTGATCATCTCAGTAAATTAAAATATATATTTCTTTTCGATAACTTCATGAAGCTTCTCATCATCATCTAGGGTTTACTAGATTGCTGTGGTATATTCCACCACCACCACTACTACTACTTCTTAAGTCTTAACAGTAATATTAATATTATTGATCTCATCTCGAGTACAGTTATATATTAATTAATGTGAATTCTTCTGGATGAGATTTGCTTAAGTACTGTGTATATTGGTAATCACTTATTACACTGGAACAACCGGCTGGCCGTGCGCCATTCATGAACCTCTCACAAACACAGTACTGCTCATGAGCAAATGTTTATGATTATGTCGCAGGTGCATGCCATAGAAGGCACGTCGCTTGAGTGTGTCATGTGTGTGTGTATATATTATTGTTGCCCTAGGAATTAATTTTTGAAGAATATATAATTCATCATCTTTAACGGCCATCGGTGAAGTTGGTAACGCCATAATGGCACCTCAAGGTATGTTAGTAATCCATCCCATATTGCAGATATGCAATTGAGCTGAGCATGAGGTTCGACTTTCGAGCAATCGCAGTCCCAACCCCACCAAGATGCCCGGACCCATTCATGGTCAGACGACAATATTCAAACAGTAGAACATTAGACCTGTCAGTTGTAAAACTCAGCAACGGTTCAGAATCTGCTGACTCTTATTTGTGGGATTGCATATAACATAACAGATCCACCGGTGGGATATAGTACTGAATTAGCATTTTATGACTTCGCAGACCAAAGCGGTGGGAAGCTGGGGACTACACCGGGGTATCACAAACATGCATGGGACTGGGAGGGTCCACCACCACCGTTGGATTTGTATCCATTTATTGGGATCCATAATTAACGAGTCAAAATATTGACCTTCTGACCCCACCCCCTGACTGCCTGACCATCCATTTGACTCTCTGACTTCAAATTTAATGTTCTCCGAGTAAAAGGACTAGGAACTAACGTCTTGCCGGTGTGTTCGAACCTAAATCAGTGACTCTCCTCGCCTGTCTCTCTCTCATTTGGAGATCGATGCTCAGCGTTAATTGTCTTGTCTGTATCTTTCCCCCACTCACCTAACCACCTTTTGTTTTTTAGGCGTCTTTTCCCCCCCTCCTACTTACTGACCAGGCAGGCATCTCGTGATTCCTTTCTTTACAACCCCTGCAACAATTTGACAACTCCTAAATACACAGCTTCCCACAATTTGAGCAATTATGGCTCTATGTCCTTTTTCCGCATACGTCACTTATGCTACGCTTCCCCGCAATCTGCAATATGGTTGGTAGCTGCCATGAAACATGATCTGGAGGTCTTTACTCGCTACAAAATATACTAGTCTTAGTCCTCTGTCTGACAGGCAGAAGACCCATATGATAGATACTCTTGCAGCGGTGGCAGCCATTCCATGTTTAATGACTACCAAGGGAGCGTGGTAATGTTCGCAACGAGAGTACATCCTTCGACAAAACTGGCGAAGTCAGTCAGTGGCCCTGCCTCTTTCTCTCTTCAATAGAATTTTATTTGAATAGGGTCTACATCTCCTCCATGTCTGCAAAGTTAGCTACTGTCAGGCCTAGTTGTTGGGTTTCTGACTGACGTTGAGCTAGAAACGACAACGTTCTTCGCGGAGCACATTACATTCTTCCCAATACAACATGAACATGACATGGTCCGAAAGACTTTAGGTTTCAACTTTTGATGGTGCACGTCGTACCATAGCTGTTTAGAATCCCCTTCCTGCCCCGTTAATCGTTATGCAGGTTCTTCAAATTATCTTTTTAGATTAGTGACGCCTACTTTTGCAAGTACAGCCTACCACGCAAAAGTAAAAAACTTCTATCATTATCAATCTCATTTCTCCACTTATTTTATTAGTTTTAGGAAGAGGAACTGGGAGATCAAAGAATGCATGATTAAATAAGGGTACCGTATGTGTTTCATCACATGGCATACATTTAGGACCCCTGTGAATACATGCTGCAGCCGCTTAGAAAAAAAAAAAAAAAAATTAGAGAATACATGCTGCAGCCCGTGCGCTGCCGATTCCCCCAAAAAACTTATTGTTGGAAGAGCAAAACGGCAGTGCTGATTATTGCACTTATTGTTCGGGGAATCATGATGCGAAACATACATAACTTGGAAGCGGTTTCTCCATGGTAAAGACTCTGCCAATGCTCATTGGATTCTGTCCTCGTGGCACACGGTTCCCAGCCTGGAGCTCAATTAGAGAACTGCTTCCTTCTTCACCACCCACCACATTCTTAATAAGTACTCTCTCACATACCTGCACCAAGAAGTCACGTGCCCTAATAATCAAGATGCTAGAATAAGAATGGTCCAAGGTAAAGGCTACAGTTTGAAAATGTGACAGGGTTGGACGTAAAAGAGAAACATAAGATCAACCTGATCAGCTACTTTGAGTATCCGACTCATTTTTGGATAGCTGCGTCTTCAGATCTCTAAGAGCATCTACAACCTCTGAATCAAGATTGTGCTTTAACAATCTACCTTGAAAAGAAGTAGATCTGACAAGATAAACCCTGGTTAACCATATTGACAATGTAAAGACAGCCAGAAGAAAAACAGCAGCTTGAAACCATAAGCTCACTCTCCCTCCATTATTTTAAGGTTGAGTGACATTTGCGTCAGATCTCATTTTTTGTAAAGACCTTGAATAACCAGCAAAATCTCGGATAACAGATCACGATGAACAGGACAAGGTTGATGAAATTATTAACAAGGTTCAATTAGGATCTGGCTTTTAAACCTTTTGAGTGTTTCAATAAGAATCCACGTAAAAGATGTACAAGATCAGAAAAGGTAAACATGTACATAACTAGATTCCCTAACATATCTTCAAAGGACCTGAAACTCTTTGTTTTTCTCATTATTGTTTTACAGTGGTCAACTAGAACTAGTTTAGTTCTTCCTGGGCGTGGCGTGAAGATTCTCTGCAAGTTAAAACCACCACCACACTCCCTCTTGTTTTAACATCGATGGCATACAGCTTCTGAAATGACAAAATAGCTAGAGCCATGCAGGTCAAAATTCCTGTGTGGCTAAAAGAAATCAAAATAAGAAAATGGGATTAAATGGCTACATTCCGGTCAGGGTAGCACAAGAACAGCGTCCTTCATGTAGAGGTGAAATGGAACTCAAAGAACACTCAGTCAGTCCACTTGCATCTAATATATAAGCTCGTCTTAGATGATGGTTTTCTATATTCATTGATGAGAAGAAAAGCCATGATTGTTCATTAAAAAAGTCTCATTGAGCACTCCTACAAAAAGAGAAGCCACTATATATTAAAAAAGTCTCATTGACTCTCTATATAGTGACTTTTCAGAACTTTGTATTGGAAAGAGAAGTCACTATATTCAAGAAAGCAAAATGCAAAATGCAAACATAAAATTACACCAGTAATTCCTAACATTTTTCATGCACAAAACTCAATTGAAAACACGGAACAAACCTTTGTTCCTGAAGCATCATCTTAACCTCCCTCTATGATGCTTTATCTAAACCCAAACCACATAGACAAAATTAAAATAATTGATATACATCAACCATAATCTGTCCTAGAAAAGTGTTGTCATCAAAGAACAAGCTGAAAACTTCTTAGCAGGAAATAAGAATAATACAAGCATTGTAATTAAAGTAGGAATGCTAAAATAATTACCTCCATTGTATCCTGTTTAATCATCAATTAGTAAAATGCTGAAAAGAACAATACTCATTGAATTTAATTGTATGTAGTGACTAAACAACAGGGAAGTAACAGAGTATGACCTTGGATAGAATAGAATGCAGAAAAATATTCATGTAATGGATCCCAATTAGTTTAGGAATGAGTTAAGGAGCCAACATCAAGTGCAGAAGGGATCAATGCTTAAATAATTTGACTTCTGTAATCCATTACACTATGAAGTCAGTTTTTTGTATCTACTACAAATATTGAGAGCAACGTATCCTCAATGCAATTGGACTATTCTATCATCTTAGACAGCATAAGTGTACAAATGAAAATGTGATGAATTTTTTCAATCAATGTTGTAAAGTGCAGTAAAGCTCTTATCAAACTGACCCTACATAATACTAAACGATGACTACAAATCGTGTCATGAAATCCATAAACCGCTAGACGGACCTCATTTGTCAATCTGACCCTATATCACGCAAAGCTTTCCAAATATGTGCAGTAAAAATTATGGTAATAATATAGTAAGTAGAATTCCCAAACTTCAGCACATTACATATAAATGTCTCACATCAGAAACCAATGCCTTCCTACTCCAAATTCACTACAACGAAGCTCGTCCAGATCACAAGAGCTCTCACCAGATCTAACTCTGTCTCTATCGGGCTCTAGGGTTCATATGAAAAGGGGAAGAGTTTTTGGTTCACCCGAAGTTTGCAAAATGGTGTGCTTTAGAGTTTTAACCAAAATGCTGTCATTTTGGACTAGAAAACTGAAGGCGCAATACATTGACAATTAGGGGGTCTGCTTAGTTGGCTGATGACATGGAACTTTCGTTAAGAGGATGGACAGAAGACTGATGGAAGGGTTTTTTTTTCCTAAAAGGTTGAAAATATAAGGTGTTAAATTTGAAGTTTAAAATTAAAGGACCCTATTAGCCCAAGGTTGTTTTGTAAACAATCCGTTTTCGATTTTGATGATAATAAAAATTCTAAGTGTTTTGAAGACTTTTAGATTTTATTTTGTCAATCCACTATTTTCTAAAAAGTGTTTCAAAAGATCGAGGTTATCTCTCTCAAAAGTCCTAATTGTGCTTAAACACCTTCGCATAAGTTGAAAAGGTCAATTTTTTTATTGTAGGTGTTTAAAGATGTTTTGAAATGGAATGGACACTTTGTAAGTTACTAATTTTTCTCTCCAGCACTAATAGTGTTGACACATCACACTGATACCTGAGTGCTGTTTTTAGGGTGTCGACACGTTGCACTGACACCCGAGAGCTTGTTTGATGGTCTCGACACATTTACTAGCACCCAAGACCAACTTTCTTAACTTTTTGGTGTCGACACATGTAGACTATGTGTCGACACATGCTATTATTTTGCAGAGATTCCAGTAACGTTCCCAACTCATTAAAAATCTCAAAATGACTTAAGTACCCCTCCAACGTTACAATTAAGGGTTTTGAAGACCTTGAAAACAAGAGGCTATAAATAAACAAGATGGAGATAGAAAAGACAAGAACTTACATCATCATCTTATGACCTAACTTCTAGAGAGAGAAAGAGCTTTGAAGAAGAGAGAAGAACTCACCTCCAAGAAAGCTAGTGCTCACACCTGCCAAGACTAAAGCTTTCTACTAGAATCTTGTCTTTTTGCTCACCTTTGTACTTTAAATTTGCTTATTTGGCTTAGAGAGCCTTTCTTTATTTTCTCTTGTACCCATCTTTTCTAAAATACTTGAGTGTTGGGAAACACTTGGTCCTTCTCGTGAGAGTAGAAGAAATCCCTTGGGTTTTGGGATTTGTGAAGAAGTCGAAGTGTGAGCCCGTTAAACGCTTTGTAAAGATTACTTCGCACCCATGAAGCTAAGGTGCATTTGCTATTTAGTGAATAGTGAAGAAAGCCCAAGGAAGTCAATAGCTTGGGGGTGGACATAGGCAAGTGTTGGCCAAACCACCTAAAGTATCGGTGTCATCTCTCTAACTCTTATTCTCTTTTATTTGTTTTATATATTTGTATTTGTGGTGCTTTTCACTTTATTGATTATCTGCTTGAATCTTTATCGAAAAAGTTTTAATTTTTATTAAAACTCAATTCGCCCCCTTCTTAAGTTGTTTCCTAGACTCACAATTGGTATTGGAGTTGAGGTTTTACATCCTTAGATATGACAACCCATGTTAGCTCTTCATTGGTTGAATGTCAATCCATAAATAGACCCTATTTTTTCAATAAGACTTGCTATAACTACTGGAAGGCAAGGATGAAGATATACATCCAAGCCATTGATTACGAGCTTTGGAGAGTTATCTCTAATAGTCCTAAATTTTCTAGAGATAAAGAGGGTAAGTTCAAGGAGGAAAAAGTTTGGGATGATGCTGATTTGAAACTTATGTCTGGTTGTGATAGATTGAAAGAAATTTGGGATGAACCTCAAGAAGCCATAAGGGTACTAATCATGTTAAAGAGAGAAAATCAGTATGCTTGTTCATAGCTATGAGCTCTTTAGAATGAAATATGAAGAAACTATATGGTTTTAAATCTCTTGGTAAAGAATATACTAATGTTGAAATGGTGAGAAAGATCCTTAGGTGTCCTACCAAAAGCTTGGGAACCCAAGTCACTGCATTCAAGAAGCCAAAGATTTGACAAAGCTATCTTTGGATGAACTCATGGGATCTCTCATGACACATGAGATGAATCAAGTAAAAGGAAGATGAGGATGAAGGAAAAGGAAAAAGAAAAAGAAGCATCGCCTTGAAGGCCTCATATTCTAGTAATGATGAGTCATCTGAAAATGGTGAAGAAATGGTCTTGTTGACAAAGAGATTCAAGAAGTTCTTCCAGAAGAAACAAGAAGATAAAAGATTTCCAAGGAAGACAAATTTCAAAGGAGATAGCAGTAAGAAAAATAAAATTATTTTCTTTGGTTGCAAGAAGCCTGGACAAATAAAGACGGATTGCCCCAATATTGAATCCTACAATAAATATAATTATTTCAAAGGTAAGAAGAAAGCCTTTTTGGCAGCATGGGGAGAATCCGATGATAGCGATAGTGAAAGTGATGAAGAAGTTGCCAATCTTTGCCTAATGGCAAAGGATAATAAAGAGAGTTACAAAACTCTGGCAATTTACTCTTTCTCATTTGATAAATTGCAAGATGATTTTGATGAACAATATCTTGAATTGAAAAGTGTTTTCAAAGTATTGTAGTCTTAAAAAGAATCTTGAAGTTCTAATTTAAGAAATGATACTTTGAAAGGCCAAGTTGTTTCCTTGAAGAGGATCTTGCAAGGAAAATCATAGAAAATCATAAAAGAAGAGTCCAATAATTTAAAATCTACAAACATTGATTTGGAGAAGGAAAGTTAACTTTCTTACTCGAGATCTTGCAAGATTTACTCAAGGAGAAAGAAACCTTGATATCCTTATTGGTTTTCAAAGATGTTGTTTTAACAAAAGTGGGATTGGTTATGATTCTATTGGTGATCGAAAGCTATATTCTGATATGATTACCAAATCCTTTACATCTCTCACTATTTGTAATTTTTGTGGAAAGAATGGACACATTTCACACACTTGTCCTACTAGAAAGAAATCCACAAATGGAATAAATTTGTGTGGATCCCAAAGGACAAGGTGAAGGGATTTGCTTCGAACACCAATGAACTCAAAAAGATTTGAGTACCAAAAATCAAGAAGTGATTCCTTTTGTAGGAGTGCTTGAAGTCAAGTGAACAAAAAAAATATTGGGTCCTTGATATTGGATGCTTCGAGCAAATGACTGGAGACAAGAGTTGGTTTAATTCTCTTAGTCTCATAGAAAAGGGTCAATCACTTTTGGTGATAAAGGCAAAGGGAAGATACTCGGTGTTGGTAACATTGGTATGTCTCTTAATCCCATAATTGAACATGTATTTCTTGTTGATGGTTTAAAGCATAATCTCTTGAGTATTAGTCAATTGTATGATAAAGGAAACTATGTTATTTTTTAATAATCAATATGTCTTATTGAGAATATTGAAAACAAGAAAGTCTTGTTTGTGGGACATAGATATGAAAATGTGTACATTGTTCACTTAGAGAATAAACTTGTTTCGGGTTGCCTAACCTTTTTTTTGAAAAGGACAAAATTTGTGCATTGTCAAAAAGGCAAACAACCAAAACTTCTTTTAAACCCCAAAATATTAAGGTCCACATGGGTTCTATTCCTAGCTCATAAGGATGAGGCCTTTCATGCTTTTGAAAAACTTAGCAAGAGGATTCAAAATGAAAATTTTTTTGTTATTTCTAGCATAAGGAATGATCATGAAAAAGAAGTTGAAAATTCCTCTTTTACAAATTTTTGTGGTGAAATGGCATTAACCATAACCTCTCGGCTCCTAGAACTCCTCAACAAAATGGTGTTGTTGAGAGGAAGAATAGGACAAGAGACCCTACTATGTGAAAACAACTTGCCAGATTATTTTTGGGCTGAAGCGGTTAACACAAGTTGTTATGTTATGAACCGTTGCATGATAAGGCTATTCTTAAGAAAACTTCACATGAGCTTTGGAAAAATAGAAAATCCAACATTGATTAGTTTACTTAACTGGTGAAGTGTAAGTGCATTCAATAGCAAGATCAATAAAACTTTAGTTGTTGAAGAAATTGTTCACATTGTTTTCGATGAATCTAATGCTCTTGCGAAAAGTGATGAGGAAAATATCATAAATCTTGACAAAGTGGTTGAGAAGCTTGCTATAACAAAGAAAATGATGATACACACATACATGTGCAAGAATCTCAAGAACCAAAAGAACAGCAACAACAAGACAACAATGGATTACCAAAAACATGGAAATACGTCAAAAGTCATCCAATTAGTCAAATCATTTGTAATATTGAAAATGGGGTAAGTACTCTTTCTTCTCCGAAACATGCTAATAATTTTGCTTTATTTTCTCAAATTGAGCCTGAGAATTTTCTTGATGCTAAAGATGATGAAAGTTGGATCCATGCCATGGAGGATGAATTAAAATAATTTGAGAAAAATCAAGTATGGCATCTAGTTCATAGACTCAAGGATTATCCAATTATTGGCACAAAATGGGTTTTTAAAACAAATTGGATGAATCAAGAAGAGATTGTTAGCCAAGGTTGTTTTTGTAAACAATCCATTTTTTTGATTTTGATGATAATAAAAATTCTAAGTGCTTTGAAGACTTTTAGATTTTATTTTGCGAATCCACAATTTCTAAAAAGTGTTTCAAAATATCGAGGTTATCTCCATGTCAACAAGGTCTAATTGTGCTTAAACACCATTGCACAAGATGAAAAGGTCAATTTGCTTATTGTGGGTGTTTAAAAATGTTTTGGAATGGATACGACACTTTCAAGTTGTTGAAAGTTCTCTTCAGCACTGATAGAGTCGACACATTGCACTGACCCCCGACAGTAATTTTTGTAGTATCGACACATTGACGGATGGAGTCAATACATTGTACTAACACACATGAGCTTGTTTGTTGATGCCGACACATTGAAGACTGGTATCAACACATTACACTGGCACCCAAGAGAACAATTCCAAACTACCTTTATCGTGTCAACACATACTGCGATTTTACAAAAATTCCTGGAACATTGCCAACTCACTGAAAAGTTCCAAAATGACTTGGGTACCCTTCAACGGTACAATTAATGGTTTGGAAGACCTTTGAAAAAAAAAAGGGCTATAAATAGAACAAAATGGATAGCCAAAGACAAGAACTTACACATCATTTATGACCTAACTTTATAGAGATAGAAAGAGCTTTGAAGAAGAGAGAAGAAGTCACCTCCAGAAAGCTAATGCTCACACCTGCCAAGACAAAAGCTTTCCTACTAGAATCTTGTTGTGCTTTCCACTTGCTTATTTGGCTTAGAGAGCCTTTATTTAATTCCTTTGTATCCATCTTTTGGAAAACACTTGTCCTACTTGTTGGGTAGAAGAAATCCATGGGTTTTGGATTTTTTGAGTTGAAGAGTTGAAGCTCTTGTAAAGGTTACTTAGCACCCGAAAGTAAGGTGTAATTGTTATTGGAGATAGTGAAGAAGTCCTTAGGAAGACAATGTAGGCAAGTATTGACCGAACCACCTAAAAATACCGATGTCATCTCTCTAACCCTTATTCTCCTTTATTTGTATTTGTGGTGGTTTGCTCTTTATTGATTATTTGCTCAAATCTTTATCGAAAAAGTTTTAATTTTTATTAAAAATCAATTCACCCCCCTTGGGTTGTTTTACAGACTACAGACCAAATGCAAAAAGGTATAAATCTAGTGACTAAAATGCCAAAATTCCATTTTTTTCTAACTTGGGGTAATGTCATTGTTCACCCCCTAACTATGGGTCATTTTCAAACTTGCCCCTAACTAATAAATGACAATTTATGTCTTCTAACTTTTGAAAATCATCAATATACACTCCCATCCAAATTAGTCGTTATGACACACTCTAAAATGAGCAGTGCAAAGACTATTCCAAGTATAGGAGTTCTGTTGTGTAATAATAAGCCCAAAAGGCCAGATGTCTCCTCAGAAAAATAGATTAATTTCAAACTCGTGTAAAAACAAGGAGAATATAAAAAGAGTTTATTGAACACAGTTCAGATTCATATTTTTAGATTTTTGAGAGTTTGTAACAAAATTAAAACAACGTAAAACATAAACTAAGAATATAACATGCGTTAAAGTAAATGACGAAAACATAAATAACAGTAAATAAATGATAAACGACGAAATTAAATGCAATAATTAAATGACGATAATTAAATGGCAATAATTAAATGACATGGAAAAAAAGAGCACAATATTCTTGGATTAAATAATATCGTCTTATTACCCAAGATTCAAGTTAAAAGGAAAAAAAAACAACGAGAACATAATCCAAAATTGAAATAGAAATTAGAAGAAATTAAAGAGCAAGAAACTTAAATCTAAATCCTAGGAATTGAAATAATGGAGCATAAACGAAACTAATCTAAAAATTGGGAATAAAACTTGATGTTGAAACCATGAAAAAAAGAAGAAAAGAAAAGAAGGAAGGAGAGAGTAATTGCTAAGGTAGAAAAATAGGAGATGAAAGAATAGTGATGGTGGCAAAGAGAAAATTGAAGGGAGAAGAGAGAGAAGGAAAAAAAAGGTGACAAGGGAGAAAGAGAAGAGAGTGATAAATCTATAGGAGAGTTGCGGTAAGGAGAGAAATAGAAGGGAGAGGAATAGAGAGAGGAGAGGTGCGGCTACGTTAAAATAAAGGAGAGGAAAGTTGAGAGAAAGGTTTTGTCTGTATAGGAAGAAAAAAATAAATGAGAGATGAGAAGAGAGAAAAGTGCTGCTAGAAATAAAATAAAGAGTGAAGTGTGGTGAATTGCAAAAAGGAGAAAAAAAAAAGACAAAATAGGGGAGAGGAGGCATGTTCGCTTTTCAATACAGCTAATTGGGTGGAGGAGAATAAGATATGTAAATGATTTCATAGTATAAATTGAAAATGAGAGTTGAAGAGACGACATGTGTATGATCACTACAAAAACAATAATTTAATAATACAACTCGTTAGTGACAAAATTTTATATAAAAGTCAAATTTCAATCTAACTATCTTTAAACCTAGCCTCTTCCCATTTTATGTCGTTTTTGTTTCCTTATTATGACAATATTTCAATCAACGAGGTTTGTTACACATTTGGCGCTCACAAAAATTATTTTTGTGATGAAATCGGTCTGATTCATAGGAAAATTTTTTGTGCTGACTTCTACGCAAATTTCTCATTTCATAATTCTTATCTGATCTCTCTTAAATGAAATAGCGAGATGACGAATTCCTTGTTCGACTACTAGTCTGCCTCTGGTTTATTTTTTCAGAATCTTGTTAGCCGTACTTCTCCTGCGGCATCATGATCTCGAATTAAGTATACCAAGTCAATGTGTATCGCAATTCTGCGGCTTGATTAGAATGGGGCATAAAGCTCTATGACCTGAATCATATCGAGTGCATAATAAATCTTAGTATGTTTCAGTTTCACCTCTACTGATCTTCTGTTACATTCTCTTTGTTCTACACTGATGTTGTTCTATCACTTTCTTGAGATTGATTGATCCTTCGCTCTTCTGTTATATTGATATGTTATTCTCTCTGTATAGCACAAGCAGTTGATCGATATTTTCATTTCATATGCAATCGGAAAATTAATATTTTTCCTATTGCTGTACCTTTTGGTCGAGTAACATTAAGACTCGACTTTTATCCTTCTAGCTCCTTATTTGTATGACTTGTATGAGTATATCTCTATTTCTCTCACAATCGTTTTTCCATACTCAATACTAAGTCTGTTATATTTGGCATCGCCTTGCAAAAGTTCGATTGGACTCGGTTGTATAGTGTTTAGTTTAAGCACTAACACTTTATTATTATTTATGGCGTTATATTAATCTATTAGGTGGTATTTGAAGCAGTTTTGAGATTTCTTGACTGATCGATTCGTGTATTTCATATAAAATATTATCACATAATCTCGAATTACTTGGTATTGGGGGATTTAATAAGTTCTTCTGGATATAGAATCAGTGGTTTTTGTTTTTTTTAATTATATATAATATTTTTCGAAAATATTATAATATTACGGTAATTTGCTTTTAGAGAGATTGCAAAATAATCGCAGACATTAATTAGAGTCACATGATATTATACATAAACTATTAAATCCTACGTGAATATAGAATAACTGTAATAGTTGAACCACTCGAATTTTAATTATTTTTAAATTGTTCCATTAGCACTTATTTTAACATATTGTCATCTAATGACTTAATTCATCCGGAAATTTGTTGAAGTTCCCTATTGACAATTCTGGCAATAATTATTCAAGTCAGTTGTGATGTTGCTACTTCATACCTGTTTTTCATTATTAGGCATTAGTCGATGGTAAACTTTTTATCTCTCAAGCGATCGCTTTAGATATTTTTGTCTTGTTAAGGTTCGTCTTTGCTCTTTTGTTTGCATTGCATTACGTTGTCCTTCGGGTATGCGATATGAAGTTCGTTTTCCAATACTAAAGAAGATACTCTATCGTTCTTTGAACTTAGTCTATCTAATAACTCGTCGTTTAATTGATATTCTAATCTCGCTGCTTTCCTGCATGGTAGTTCTTTGATTTGACGTGTGCCATGAAAGTTCTCAACTTTTGCTATATCTTCGATTAAAATTTTCGCAAATTTTTTTTCTCTAGCTATGAATCTTCGAGTCCGTATACAATTGCTTAGCTATTTGTTGCTGATTATGGGGATATTTAATTTAATCGTCGTAGCATAACTTTAACATTCTGGTTGGGATAAAGTGCCTGGTAGGCTGTCTCACTTTTGTAGGATGTATTTGTCCACCTCACCAAGTACTTGAAATTGTGACTCGCGAGTAAGTGATCTATGGAAATATTGATTGCAAATATGATCATAGGTAAGACAGTTATAACTCGTTCTACGTACTATCATCTTTCGATAGTAAGAGACAATCTAGCGGGCATAAAAGATGTATATAATAATATCAGAAGACATTCACGTTAATTATAAATCTATCAGACTCAGTGGTTCAAGCTAGATTGAACAAAAATGAAAAGGAACTTAAATATTATTTCTCTTGCTCCTTTTCTGAGTAGTCCATAAAGCCATCTTTGTATAATAGTGAATAATTTTTGATGTGCTGTATTTTTATTTATCACTATAGATTTGTGAATTTGATTTCTGACCACTTTTGTGTTTGGACGTTTTGTTTCGTACTTTCTGTAAGTAGGATATCAAGGTTATAATGAGACCACATAACACGGAGGGTGGTGTTAGAATATAATGGTCATATTTATATATTATGGGAGATTAAATTGATAGAAAAAACTCTAATTTCTGTGCATAAAGTAGTGCAAATTGTTTGTAGTTGCAGAGTGTTCTTAGAATTATATTGCTTAAGTTCGTTTGTTAGATTTAAAGTGTGTTTAAAATTTAAGCTAACGAACAACAATCTTAATATGCAAAGCACAATCATATATAAAGGTTTAAAAGCATACATATGAAAAATTAGATAGTTGATTTTAAGATCGATGACGCTTATGATCATCTAATAGTTTTAAATTTTTTTTCAGGTTAGAAGTAATTCGTTGCAATCATATCAATTTGGGATCATCTAAATAATATAGGAAATTTTATAAATTGGTTCTTGAATCTCCTCCTTGTGGAAACGATACTCTTTTTTGCCCTATTTTACATGTCACAACCCATGCACTTGTGGTAGACTCATATAGGGTAACACTAATTATACAAATATTCAATTCTAATCTTACGTCTAAGTAATGTCATTATGGTTTATCGACTCGAGTGCGTCCTTGAATCAACTTTGTCGAACTCATGACATACTCATGTGTCTACAGTCAAACTTTAATTGAGAGTCTTACTTCTTCTAATTTTGCTCGCTAGCTGTTTTACGTGATGAGTGAGGTGTTTATTTAACTAGTTTTACAATATAGATTGTAAACTCTTTTCAGCAATAGTTACTAATTATAACCATGAGGAAGGGATTTTTCTTTTTTGAAACTCCACGTATCCATAAGAATGCTTCGCTAAGTGGAGGTCACCCTAACATCTACATGATATAGCTTCATGTTATTAGGTGTGGGGCTTCCAGCACGCCACTACATCTCTCACTACATGAATTTGATTTATACAACTGAAAAGGTAACGGAGTTTGAGCAGTACGTTGACGTGGCGAATACATTATAGTCATTGACGAGGACATTATCAAGTCTCAGCAGGAGTGTAGTACTGTCTGATTTAGAGTGCTGCATGGATAACTAGCAGATAGAGATTAGTGTATATGATAAACGAAATCATTAGCAAAAATAACAATGAGTGGGTGTGAGAGTTTTATCAGTCTTAAAGATCACAGATCAGTTTGTGCAGTGTTTAGGTTAATATCATACAATTACTTGGAGTACATTAGTTAGGTTGTTTAATGGAGAAGTAGAATGACGTCTCGTGAAAACCAAAATATTCCAAATCTTTCGTCGATAGGTTGTGGCAACAGTGAAGAGACATTTGACTTTCTTAACCTCTCTTTCTCGAAGAGACTCTTCTCTGATATCTTTACTGAACCAAAACCTTCTAAGATGACTCCAAAATGATGTGTCTTAAAGTTTGGTCTTTGGGCTATCGCATTTTTTGTATCATATATGCTAGAATTCAGGCTACATTATTAAATTTTATTAATAAAGTTAGTCTTTGTCGTTCCTATAACGTAAATATAAAATGTTACAACCTATACCTATGAAAAAGTTGGTTCTTAACTGACTTACCACTTATTATGTGGAACAATCTGGATACTCTTGAACTCAGTGAGTGGAATGTTGGCATATAATTGAATGTAGTGCACGACTAAGAGTACATGGTATCGGATGTAACAGGTTAGCGCAAAGGTTAAAGTTGAGTCATTGCAAGTGAAGCAGCAAAGGTAAGTAGAGGAGGAATTCGCGTTCACTGGGCTTCTTTCTAGCGTGACTTTAACTCATGCACATATATTGGGATTTGACAAAGTAAAGGTAAGATGTGGGTGATGTAGAATACCAGTCTGATTCAATGTGGCAGGCAACATCAACAAACAAGCTTCATGTGTTGTAAAAGTAGACTAACTAATGTAATTGAGACATTATCATCGAGAGCTAATCAAACATTACAAAGAGAATGATTACTTCGATACTTACTATAAAAAGAGAATATCTTGATTTAAGGGCAGGATTACTAGCGTGAATCATTGTGTCACGATCTACTTGCAGTAGTGCCGAACGTAAGATCACTTTCACACTTCAAACAGTGTAGTTCCTACGCTATTCCCAAAAAACATTTTATCATAAACAACATACTCTCTACGTAATAATGCAATTTGTTCTCTCATTTTTTTTCTTTATCTTTGTGCCACGCTTGCTCATCTCCCTCTATAAATTATTAAATTGATGCTACATATATAGGCTTTCTTGTCTGTTTCTCCGACATGTCGAAGATAATTGGCATTTACAGTGACTTCAGTGCATAACTATTTTGAAGGCACTCTATTTAAGAATAATTCTTTGCCAAGCGGATTAACGCAGAATATAAGACTCTATCATGAAGATCTAAATATCTTACAAGAAAGTCACATATGTTGAATTGTCCTCTTGATTAGTCCTATTCATGTCATAGAATGTGTACTCAACCATGAGATTTTCGTTTGAACTTAAACATAAAAAACTTAAACCATTTGTCGGACTTATACACTGGGTACGGGAAGTGCATTATCGCCATTTCTATCAGAATTGTGTCATGCATCTCATTCCAAAATTTCTCTTGATTGATTTAGGTTAAATAAACTGACTAAAAAGATTAAAGTATAAGATGGACAAAGTATGGAAAATTAATCAATTTATGGAGAATATTATTACAACTTGATGATAACATACGAACTGTTGAACTTCCTTGCTTTTGTGGCATTAAACAATTTAGTACTCTCTAAAATTAACACATGTTGGTGTAAAACTTCGTTCTTTACTCATACTTCTATTAAAAGTTCTCCTGTTCAGATATCACAGAAATATTTCTTCACCGAATCAATTTGTGGAGAACCAAAAATGTACCACACCAAAATCAAATCTATATTAACAAGATCATATGTCTAGGGGAGTAATGATACGCACATGTAACTCCATTCATGGCATTCATTTATTTACTTAACAGTTGATCGTTAGATAATTTCGGACGTATATATCTTCTTTGTCGTTGGAATTTCTCTCCGGTGACTTGTATATTTTTGCGTAATTAATTCAAGTTCTTTGCTCTGTTGGTTACTTTTCCGGTGATTCCTTGTTTGCTTGACATGTTGTCGGTGTTGGTTTGTGGCAATTATCAATTTTTGATATGGGCTTTCAATCGGCTTAGAGTTGTGGTTGCGGTGTTTAGAACAGCACTATAGTAAGATATGTGTGTTCTTAATTCGTTTTTATTGGGTCAGGTCTGATGTCTTGATTTTGCCACACTGAATTGATTGTTCAACTATATATTGAGAATACTTTTCACCGTTCCGAATTATATGTTTTTTTGTTTAACCAGATAGAATTCATTTTATGATTGATTACATTACAAGGTAATAACAGCAAAGGATTTTCAGATTAAAAAAAATATGCTTTTAATAAATATAAAATTCTTAATGTTCATATCTATTCTTATTACTAACGCCGGCTCAGATTACTAACATCTGCATATTAATATGTCCAGTTATCACATGCTATTACAAAGAATTGATCCAACATTAGTGGCTAATGAGGTTCATATTCTACTCTATGTGTCCATAAAAATGCTAACAAATGGTAATTGAGATTAACATGAACTATATATATAACTTTTTAGAAGATTTTAAGTTCTATTAATCTTCATAGAGTATACCTGTCTAAGTAATAGATGTATGATAGATCGTCTGGTTGTCAAATGTTCAGGGTTCAAATACTCCAACAAAATAGTTGAATGCTTTCAGTTAACAATTTGTTATCCTATTGTATGCAATGACGGCTTTTGGAGAATCACTATTTCTAGTTTCAAGTGGAGATCTCTTCTCCTTGAGCTCGACACATCATTCCACTAGGTAAATCACCTTCTGGTATACTTCTTTGTGATGTAGAAGTCTTAGTTTTTTCAATCCTTAACGGGAGCATCGTCACTATAGGTTTCACCCTAGAAAGTTTGTGTTAGGGTAAGCAACATATTGTTGATTACCATAATCGCTAATGTCAATAATACATGCTTTATGCTTTTAATACAAACATGATCGGGCAGACTAACTTTTCTTTAACAGATATTGTTTTGGACTATCTCATAAGAATCAAATCTAGCAAACTGTATATGCTATATCTGTAAAAAGTCCAAGTACATATAAACTATCCTCGCTTGTACAATAATTGTCTAGAATAATCAGTTTTGTAATAAAAATATTAGTCAGGTGCAAAATGTATTTTTAATAACGTCAAATTATTATTCTAGATGATCTTCAGTGATTGACTCTGATAATAGGAGAATATGATTTACAAAACTGCTGTGTAGGTGTAAACATATCTATTAAATAAGGGATTTAAAACATGAAAGATTTTGGGTCACTTTTGTGCTGCTGCATATATCGCAAAGTACTCTTACTCTAGCTACAATCGATGTATCATATGATTTTGATAGTAACATAACATAGCAATAGAAAGCGCTCTACATGCAAGATATCCAGAACTGAAAAATCTTAATTTGTGATCACTAATCTAATTGGGAAGAGTACCACATCTTTACTTCATATTTTATTTAACCTAAGTTCCAGGAGGATAATCAAGATTATTCTTCTCTCTGTTCTATATCAGATATTATATTATGTCTATTCATGCTCACTATGAGAGCATATCAATTTCATGACTTATTTCAAAAAACACAATTGAACATCAAGTATGGTAAGTTCTCTTTATTCTAAACATCACACAATTTGTACAGTACTTAAATACTCTACTATGGTATTATGCCACCTTGATATGATTTCATTGGCTATACTAAGATGAATTATAACAGTTCTCCAAATCTAGCGATTGTCAAAGTACATGTTTACTTTTAGAATGTGCAAAAAGTTTCGGTTATGGCAGTCACACTTAGATCTCTTTCTATTTACCAAAGTGGATTGACCCCTTTCAGACTAAGAGATTAACCAACTCTTGTCTAGTCATTTGCTTCGGAAGCATCCAATAAGACGCAATATTTTTTGTTTCACTGCCTTAAACAACCTACAAAAGAATAAATCTTGATTTTGTACTACAAATCTTTTTGAGGTTCATTGTTCGAAGCAAATCCTCCCTTGCTTTTGGCGAGTCCAGCGACAAATATATTCCCATTGTGGATTTTTTACACCTGTCAGACAAGGGTGTAGTGAAAACTGTGTTCATTCTTTCCACAAAATTAAAATGAGTGAGAGGAAGTAAAGGATTATTGGTAATATGATTCAGTAATAGTATAGTCTTTCGATCAACCAATACAATCAATAACCAATCCCATTTCTGTTAAAACAACTCTTTGAAAACCAATAAGGAATCAAGGTTTTTTTCTCGCCTTGAGTAAATTTAGCAGAGATTCGAGTAGAGTTAACTTTTCCTTCCAAATCGTTGCTTTAGATTTAATTAGTTTGCTCTCCTCATAATTTCTCATTCTCTTTTATGACTCCTTGCAAGATCCCTTAACAAGGAAACAACTTGCTACTCAAGTTCATTTCTTAATAGAACTCAAGATCTTTTAAGACTAACATACTGAAAGACTCTTTCAATCTAGATATTCATCCAAATCATCTTGCAATTTATCAATGAGAAAGCATAAGATTGGCAGAGTTTTGTACCATCTTTATTATCCTTTGCCATTAGGCAAAGATTGGCAACTTCTTCATCACTTTCACTATCACTATCATCGGATTCCTCTGCAAAAAAGGCTTTCTTCTTACCTTTGAAATAATTATATTTATTGTAGGATTCAATATTGGGGCAATCCGTCTTTATTTGTCCAGGCTTCTTGCAACCAAAGAAAATAATTTTATTTTTCTTACTGCTATCTCCTTTGAAATTTGTCTTCCTTGGAAATCTTTTTCTCCTTTCTTCCAAAAGAACTTCTTGAATCTCTTTGTCAACAAGACCATTCATAAACAATTCAAACAAAACGTAGCGTCGAGAAGATAAAGAACATGATAGAGAATTGTTCAGCATATAACTAGAGGCGATGTGCAGTCTATTTTCCTTTTTTCACTCATAGTAACTATTCTGATTATAGCTGATCATGCGAAACTGTTTGCTAGCTTGATTTTCATGATCATTTAATGTGTTCATCATGAGGAAGAAGTATTCATGAGTTCGGCATGCCATATTCAATAGTCAGTATTGTTTAGAGAATTCTTTGTAAGCTTTGTTGAGTTGTGACAGATAGAACTAGTACTTTGCAGTCTCTCATAGATGCTATTTGTTGGTTGTTGGGACACCTTAATGAACTTTGCATTCTACGACATCATAGTGATTAATCGTTAAAAGTTGAGTAGAAAGTGTAAGCGTTTGTGCACATGTGAGTAGGATTGAAAAAACATATAAGACGTGACTTGTTCATTTTACTTGATGGCTATATAATGAGACACTTAGCATAGTCACTGTGATAGGCATGAATCTAAGGTTAGTTACGGAGTGTTTTGTTTTGCATTCGAGGTTTTGGGACCACTTGTGATTTACGATAACCGGTTATATAGGTGGTGATAAGGAGGTTGGGTGGGTTCATTGCCGCTCGCACACAATAAATTTTGATTTTCATTACTCTTAGGTCAATGACTGCACCACTAAAGTTGACAGATAATAAAAGCATCGAGATCTTTCGATAACTTGTTAGTAGCGACTCTTCGCACGCATCTCACCTATATAAACTTTACTATGCTCATATATGTTTTGCGACTAAGTAGAAATTTTTATGGTATACACTGCTTTTTATGTATTGTATATTCACTACGCTCAATCGAATAGCGCTACGTATATCATGCGTGGTTCGCTGAGTTACTATATCTGGCAGGCAACCTGGTCTTAGTCTAGTGTTATTTAGGGCAAGCTTCTGAGTTAGGAAAAAGGAAGTCATAGTATGAATTGTTTATTAGTTTGATCTAGTTTCAAATCAAATTGGGATGAGCTTAAACATGGGTGTTCGAAATAACACTTTAAGCGTGTAGAAGTAAAAATAACCTCAACCGCCTATGCGTATTTCACAAGTTTGATAGTTGCCCATAGGAAAAGCAACTGTTATAATATTGGGAGAGGCAAATTTGTGTGATTTAAATATATATATAAGTTAACAAGCTCATTTCTGCATTAGGGATGAGGAATATCGTCAGCAGTAATAATCGTCAAAGAATTTGAAACAAAATAAGAATTACACTAAAATTAAAAAAGACATGGAGGTAAGAAAAATATAAGAGAAGGAAGAAGAATTGCATATTGGATAGTCGCTTCACCGGGATTTATGAGTCAGGTAGAATGTGTGAGACCTAATCGAGGGTTGCAAAGTGACCAACTGACAGATCACGAACAACAGTCTTATAAAGAGACATTGTACTCGTGTATATCACTTGGGTGCCTGACACAATTTTCATTCGCGAAGGCATTCTAAAAACCTATTAGTAGTAAAATAAGATAATAATTAAGATTACTGAATTTATCTATCCGTGTTACAGGTAAGTTTAATTTGTTTACATCAATGGCGGATACGGTACTTCTTAAATCTGTCTTCCTTCAGATGACCACATGAGATAGAAACTACTTTGCACGCCAAGGAGTCTGGTATCATTTCTTCAGTAGACTATCGAACAATACAATAATCTCAGATTGAGATACTTGAGGCAAGCGATATACCGAAGCGTTAATATGATCAAAGAAGTCATTAAGTTAGGTAGTCAATAGTCTTGTTTATTAAATAAAGAACTTTACATAAAGTTGATGGTCTACTCGGTTCAAAAAACAGTTACCGTCTATCAAAATCCATGTACACTCAGGTCTAGGAAGGTACAAAGAGACAATGAAAGAATGAATTTCATTTGTTTGATTAAAGTATTTTTATGCATTGACAATGAAAACTACCCCATAACGGTATGACCGCTATTGTCATATATTTGGGATCAAAACCGGACTACAGGCCTCTCGGTAGGTGACCCATTATATTCTCATTGGGCCTCCAAACTCCTGGCATCGATAATCATATCACTCATTCTAAAGTGGGTTACAAATAACAACAGATTGAAGAACTGCGGAGTAGATATTATCTTTTGTAGTTCACCTTCCCTGCAGATTCACTGATTGGGAAATTTAGTAGAATTAGAATACTTTATCACGACTATTTATGCCTTTTCGCAATACTTGCGACATATACTACATAAATGCTCTGTTTAGTGTAGATTAATGTGAGAGTGTGGGGATCACTGTGGAATTCATATCCAGACGAGAACTTGGTGAAGAGCAATAAAAGTTTCCACTGTTGGTATTATATTTAGGAAGAGGGATCTAATATGTTTTTTATACGTGGAGAAATACAATTGTTAGGCAAATTAATAACTGTTTATGATCTAGGTTGAGTAGACTACACTGTCGTCAGTAAACCCATTATGGGGATCTCGCACGCAAGATGGTAGGGCAGTTCCGAAAGGTATAGTGTCTTTTGGTAGAAATGGTACTAGGCACTTCCCGGTTACGGTTCACGGAGGTTTGGATGGTGAAGTTGATGTAGCAGACCATTCAATACGATATGAAGGAGCTCAGTCCGATTATCGAAGGAGAAGACATATAGGAGGCGAGATGAGACATTCGACTTGTTTATGAGACTTCTGATAGTTTAAACTTAATGCTATAGCATATACAGAAACGCAGATTGATTACTATATGGCACAAATCGTAACACTATCATCGACCAAGGAGGTAATTATTAATGCAATTGATAGGCCGAAGAAAAGTCGTATAGATAGTAATGATGTTTTAGAGGAAGATGAAGCGGAAAACTTACAACGAAAATGACGCGAAGGACAATAGAGGACCGAAGATTCCGTTTATAAACAGCGCATTCTAGCCGATCTAAAAAACCAAAGTATGAGGCTATCACCGACAATAATTTGTGCAGAAAGAATTAGATTTTGATGTATAAATATTCTGTTCGAAAGTATACTGTTCTTTGTAGGTAGGTTGAGATATTGATTCGTGAGACCTTATTAGATTTTTAACCTTGTTTGTAGTAATATTTCCGCACCAGATTCTTGGAATCACGTTGATATGTATGATAATGATCATTTTAAGTGTTGTAACTTGACAATGTTGTAAATGTGTAATTAACTCGATTGGAGAGCGGAGAAATATCCGTCGATTTTGCTTTACAAATATACTCCTAGCTGTGCTGGTCAGTCTAAATTTTAGTTGCATGTCACTTCTCTGCTCATCCGGGAGTCCGATCTGAGTCTTTAAGTCCATGCACTCTTCACTCTCTCGACGACCAGAATGCCTCATGAGTAGGTATGCAGTTGTCCTAGTAGTTGTGCAGTCTGTAAGTTATATTGATTTCATAATTTGTTATAATAAATTTTTATATAATCATCTTAAATTATTAAATTCTCGATTCAAAAACTACACTTTGCTTATTATAAATTGTTTTAATGATACGACTTGCTACATCTTGTTACAGCTTCACAAAGCGGGTAGGCTCCAACGCGGGTAGCTTTTGAGAACGGGTCACTTGGGTTGTATCTACGAGGAAACTGCTAATCGAAGTGAATATCGCCTAGAAGATGGTACCGATAGTGGGAGATTATGTCTTTTAGCTGTTTCAGCGTTTCATACCAAAAATGACAGCATTTTTGGTTAAAGACTCTAAAGCAATTTTGCAAACTTCGGGGTGAACCAAAAACCCCCTTTTTCATATGAACCGAAGCCCGATAGTAGACGAGTAGATCTGGTGAGAGCTCTGTGATCTGACGAGCTTCTTGTAGTGAATGGGATAGGAAGGCACTTTGGACGTAAATCTAGAGGAGATGTGAGTCACTGAGTGATGCTAAGTAGTGCTGTAAGATTGATTTCTCGAGGTAATCTAAAGTTCATGGAACTAATGTTTTCAATGTAATCTCTATATAAACTTCATAAACATCTGCATTCAATCACACTGGCATGATTAATCTCATATGGTACAACAGCTTTGTAGCGTGTTGTATTTGATGGTGAAAGTCCAGATTATCAACATTGGTAGTGTCTGCGGTAGTACTGGTCATGTATGGTATTTCTGTTATCACTATACTATGGAAATCATTATTGCTAGGAGATCAAATTACTCTGTAAACATTGCTTACACTCGATGTCAAGTGATAGGTCGATGGAGATGTTCGAGTTCTAATAATACATAGCTATGATGGTACATCGTCCGACTATGCTCACGCCAAACTGGACATAGTGCATGTGTTATTGTAAAAAAGAGTTTCAGAGTTACAGCATTTTTCATTTTTGTACACTTTGGCTTGATCAAGATTGGAAGAGAGAATAGTCCAATTGCAAATTTGAGGATACCTTGCTCTCATAGATATACTTATGGTGAACATGTAGGTGATGAGTGTACAAAACTGAATTGTCTTTGTGTATAGCGATACTTTTTCGACGAGCGTTACGCATGTATATAGGTGTAACGTAGTATTTTAAGCAATATGAAACCTTCGTTTGGCATTACTATATTTGTAACATGCTTTTGGGTCATGATATCTATCTATTACAATCTTACATTATTCCATGAATAAACAAACGCGAAGTCGAAAGATATATTCATGTTACGAGATAATTTATTGATCACACATTGCATTTCTGCTTATGTAACCTAATAGTGTTAATTGCTTCTGTTACCTTTCGGTCGCTTTGTGTTTTAAGGCGCCAAACGAGTGAGCAATTGATTATTCAGATTGGAATGATTTACGGTTCTCATATGATATATATTTTAATAGTGTTAGAGTACCCACGTAAGTACAGATTCGGACCAGACGGTAAAATAGTATTGACTTAGGACATGGCAGTCGTTGACAAGTTAAATTATCACGAAAAGCTAGTAATAAGTAGCTTGTAATCTGTTTCTTGCTCAAAAGAAAGGATGGATTTCAGATTTTCTACGATATCTGATATTAATCACAAAATTCTTCTCATAACAGAATATTGTGATGATGGATGATTCGCACTAGATGTTTGATTATTAATTGCTTGTAATTTTGTTGGGTTTTTGGCGCTTGTAAGAAAAATATATGATTTAAGCAGATTAGTACGTGTGAGCAGGATGGATTTTTCATTGATTGAAATTGGCTTCTCAATGAGTTTAATCATGATGTGTTTGGCATTTAATGTTTTCGTTACTTAGAATTTTAAAGATACTTAAAATTCTAGACAAATGAGCTAAGAAACATACAAAATACTCATAATCAAAACAATTACTACTTAGAAATTGTGTGAAATAAATTCCCACATCATATTGATATATTTGTAATCTTTGAAATTGTATGTCAATAACTTTATGCTATTTCCATATATAAAAATCTCGACAGTGGAGAAATCAATCCAGCAAAGATGTATAAGAAGAATTATACAAACAAAGATGACATTTGGACCTCGGAAGGAGAAGAGAAATTTATGTAAGTCGCTTTCATTTTAATCTAGTTGAAAGATGTCTGTATAGTTTATCTATTTTAATGTTTCTGGTAATTATTGTCTTTTTTTCAGGAACGGATGGATGTCTTCTAGCGTCAGTGTGAATCTGAAGTGAAAACTTACACTGAAATTGAAGTATATTCCAAGATATTGGGCAAGAAGTCGTGATATGTTCGGGGATTAGGACGCGCTTTAAGCCTCCGCCTTCATCAAACAAACTTTGCGAAGGCAAGGGATGAGATAGAAGTGATGAGAGTTGCTAGAGAAAAAGACTTGCAAGAATTTGCGAAGAAGCAAGCTGAGATGGAGGCCACGCTGAGGGACACCGTGAGGAGCAGTGGGTGGAGCAAGAGCGCATCAGTTGGAGCAAGAGGAGCGCATGAAAAAGGAGCAAGAGCACATACGAAGTGAGCAGAGGAGCTTATGCAAAAGGAGCAAGAAAATCAAATGAGCTAGAGAAGAAAATGTCCTCTGTAATGGAGAAGAAAATGAGCGACATGTCAAAGCGACTATTCAGCTAGTTTGGGGGCTCAAAAAGGTAGATGCATGTATATTGTAATAGCTTTGTGATTATGTATTATTAAGATGTTATTTTCGATTTAATTATGGACCATTATGTTATTATTGATGTTATTAATGTGAGTATTGTATTGTTATTATAATAGTATGTGTTATATAATATTTTCTATTATTATTTTTTTTAAAAAAAATTGATTTTGTTATTACGTTTGATCGGCATTCCAGCAATCGAACGGTTATTGTGAAAACGATTGATCGTGAATACCACTATTCGATCGCCAATATTAAAACGCCTAAAATAATGATCAATCAGTAATATAACGATCAATCGACTCCGTGCAAGCACCATCTGTCGGTATTATAAGTGACCGATCGTTGGAGAAATAGCCGGTCGATCAATCATTATGTAACACCGATCCATCACTTAGAAAATAATTGTTTCATCGCTAAAATAACCAACCTATTGGTTTTAATACAACGATCGATCATCCAACTCAAGTGATCGATCAGTTAGAAAAACATGTACGATCGGTGGTACTGAAACAATCAGTTATTTGTATCGATTGATCATCATTACTTACCATTCGATCATCCTCAAATTGGCGATCAATCGTGCTTAGTTACTAATCGATCATTCCAAAACAAAGTCTGACCGATCGCGGATCAACACAATCGATCACTTCTATTTCATTGATAGATCAATAGATTTAGTGATGAAAATTTTCTATCACAAAAATTTTTTCATAACAGAACCTGAATTTCATCACAAAATACATTTTGTGATGCGTCGGATAAGACAGCCGATGCTAGGAACTATACTCGTGAGTAATAGCATTTGTGTTAGGTGATGAAATTTTGACTTTTAGTGATAAAATGTTTTGTCACTAAAAGTTATTATTATTTTTTTTTTTGTAAAGAAGAAGTGCATTTTATGTGGTTTTAAGTATGATGCCTTCAGTGATACAAAGTTTTGTTCGTGTTTTTAATTGAGTTTTTGTGCATAGACAAAATGTTTAGGCAATTACTGTGTGTATTTTTTATGTTGCATTTTTTGAATTTTGACTTCCCTGAATATAGTGACTTTCTCTTCCCAAACAAAGTTCTGAAAAAGTCAATATATAGAGAGTCAATGAGACTTTTTTAATATATAGTGGCTTCTCTTTTTGTAGGAGTGCTCAATGAGACTTTTTAATGAACAATCATGGCTTTTCTTCTCATCAATGAATATAGAGAACCATCATCTAAGACGAGCTTATATATTAGACGCAAGTGGACTGACTGAGTATGCTTTGAGTTCCATTTCACCTCTACATGAAGGACGCTGTTCTTGTGCTACCCTGACCGGAATGTAGCCATTTAATCCCATTTTCTTATTTTGATTTCTTTTAGCCACACAGGAAGTTTGACCTGCATGGCTCTACCTATCATATAGTTTTAACTAATGGATAAACGAATTTCACAAACTCTCGTTCTCTTATTTTTGTACCTCAGTAGATCCAACTGATCTCATATGACTGGTCTTTCTCTATTCTCAATGTCCATTTCACTTTCAAATGCTCTCGGGTAAAATAATGTTAGGTTTTCAGTACAATGCATCAATTTTTATAGAGTTTCCTTATGCTTATGCGTCATCATCGTAGTCTTGTCAACAAATAATCTGCCATGAATTCTTCCTCATCTTTCCTCATGCTTGTCTTATCAACAAATACTCTTCCTTATCAACAGCTACTCAAAATGCTTATTTGGCTCGTAGAGTACCAAGACAGTTTATTTCAAGACTTTTTAGGTGTTAGATCCATGCATAAACAAAAATTTTCTCCAAGTTATTTGCTTTACCTAATATTAATATTGTAAGCAAAGTGTACAAAATAATGGTCAGATAGTCATGATGAATTGGTTGCCCCTATGTCTAGAACTAATGTTGAAACTTGTAATGGTAACAAAATGATGGAAGAAAATATGGAAACCCCATGTTGAGGAAGTTGCTATCCTGGATGAAAATCATCAATTTTTACATTCACAAAAGAAACAACTCTATTCACCCTTTTTAGTCTATATTCACAGTAGCCTTTCATTTTATGTTGGAGCTAAAAAGTGCTACTATTTTAATCGTCGTCACACGACTAAACTTTGTTTACTTAACGGTACGGGCTTCACTTTCGCACCTAATTTATTCGATCTTTTTTTGTGTGTCACTTGCTAATCTCAACATCAACTTTCATATCTCTATTGTTATTTTGTTCTAGCATGCACTTTTTCTCATCCTCATCAATTCTCATTTTTTGTGTTATGCTAGTTGCTAGAGCGAAGAGCTTTGTGCTCGTCACTTTCCTGACTACCCCTAATTATTTCTAAGTGGGCCGCAATATTTCTTACATCCTCTTTTATGTACTCCTCACTTACTTTTCTCTTCCTCTAAAACTTTTTCCTGTAGATTATTGACACATTACATTCCCTCACATGATTTTTGATTTACATCGATCACGCTACTTTATCTCTTCGTTCAACATTGTCGACACATAATGTAAGATTATATGTGCTTTTAATAAATCTTTTTTGTCTCATATTATTCTCATTTCTCTGTTTATTTTTTCTTAGAATGTTTTATAATTTACTCTATAGTTTGTATCTGACCTAATAATGACGTGACAGAATACAATGTTTAAAATTACTGTTCTTCACTTCGTGTAGTGTATATTTTGTTAGTATCAACATTCAACTTGAGCCAACGATTAGATATTTCTTAATTCAACAGGCACTGGATCAGTCTTCTCGATTTATTTCTTATCTATTTTCTCCATGGTGTGTTTCTCAACTCTATAAGTTGTTTTCATATTCCTCTTTTATATGGAATGTGTTTCTGTTTAGCGTCATTAATTTTCTCTAAATTCCTAGGGAAATTATAGATTTTAGTTTCTTGCATCTTATAATTTTTCTAATTTCTATTTCATTTGTGAGAATATTAGGTTAGTTACTTAGGTTTGTTTAATCTGTTTTGCTCACTTTTTCTTAGATATCGTATTATTACACGTGAGATGGTTGTTGCAATATATAAGTAATTGACGTAATAGTTATGGTTATAGATGCGCGAAGCATTTAACATTCTGGTTGCTCTATATTTTGATTATTGCGTATGATCGAATTGACTAAATTTAAGCAACTCTAATAAACTTATGACGGTGGCGAGTTATTAGTTTATATAACTTTAATCGTTTAAATATCACGAATACAACATACTTTTTGTCATCTCCAAACTAGTCTAATAGTGTAGGTGTGAGTTATGAGTCATATATGATTAAACATTTATATCCAAACTTGTTTCATATGTAATTGATATGCAGTGTTATCTACATATTCTGCATTGTTTAGTAATTATATTTTTAAACAGAAAGACCATTTACCATGAGAGAATATAGAAAAAATTAGATCTGAACTGTGTTCAAATTAACTTTTTAAATATATTCCTGTGATATATTTTAACTCTTCGGCAAGTTTGAAAATTAAATCTTTTATTCTTAATGGAGGGCGGAGACTAATATAGATATTTGTGGTGCTATAATTACAAATGACTCCTATTAAATTCGGGATACTCTTTTGCATGAGAGGTAAGACTTACAAATTTTTAGAGTGTGTCATTAACGACTAATTTGGATGGGAGTGTATATTGATGATTTTTTACATATTCACACAGAAGTTGTATTTAGCGATTAGAGAACTAAAGAGTTTTATGTCATTTTTGTGATTAGTGATTAGGAGGGCAATGTTTTTGAAATGGCCATACTTAAGGGTCAATATATTCCATAATGTCTGGGAGTGCAGTAATAATACAGAGTTTGTACAAAATGCTCAATAAGAATCCACCAGTCATCGTGATGGAGTGAACAATGGAACAATTGAACGATAAATCCAAGATAGTGCTATATGAGTGGGTGTTAGAGACTACACACACACACACACTCCATTAGCGCAATGAGTTATTTATATGACTGCCAAATTTTGGAAACAATTGATAGTCAAACACCAAAGTTTAAAAGAAAAAAAACTGGAATTTGGCATTTTTAAGTCATGATTTTAATACTTAATTAGCCATATAGGAGTATATAGAGAGTACGTGTAAATTCTAACAAAAGTGGGAGAGGTTGTGAATGAAGTATTTAATTTAATATATAAATAGACATTTGTTGATAAAGTGATTTTAGGAGGCACGATACTTAACAATTAAATGAGCAAACCACACATACAATAAGATATATAAGTGAAAGGGATGAATATCCGATTTAATGTCGATCTCACTGAGAAGGATGGAGAATCGGGTTGATAGGTATTATGGGTGGGTGGATTGTGGAGAGAATATAATTAACAAAGTAAGTGTTGCAAGAAGAAATTTCAACTACACTTTGCCTCAATACTACACCACAGACTATTTAGTTCTTTCATATAGCTTCTTCAGTTGTAAGCTATTACTCGCTAAAAATATAGAAGTAACATAAACCCTTACGGCAGTTACGGGTAGCTTAAGTTAACCTTATATGAAAGATTCACTCTCTTCGAAGAGAAAACATTCGCCATAAAACACCAATGAGATATTAGTCTTCTAAACAAAGCCTTAAAAAATCTGCTTTGACGGGTAGGAGATACAAAAGATGTTACCCAACACGACAATTACAGAAGAAGGAGTTTATATTTAAAGAGAAGGATGAATACAAGTAAATATAAATAAAGAGGGCATCTCGCTACACCAAGATTTAATTCACACATGATGGTGGGGTTAAAAGTACAGGTGCTAAAGCAAAGGTAAGCAAGATGCTCATAGGTAGGGGATAATACACCTTTTAGTGGTACTTGGTGTAGCGCTAGTAGAAGAAACATCCTAGTTCTTATAGATAGATAATGATCACATCACTATCTGTGCGTTCTCATATAGTCTATACTATTCTTTTCTTCGTAGAAACAGTTAAATGGTTAGGGCTCCTATAAATAATTGACATTGTGCTAATTCTTTGGTATGCTAGGGCTATCCCCATTTTGTGACGGTTCCTATTTAATAATATATTGTTTTTTACAAGGTTGATTTATATATAGATAAATGATAGGATTGTGGTGTAACCCTCAAATATATATATATAATTCGAAGATAGTTTTGGCCAAGAGTGGGTTCACAGAGCGAGTATATTTGTATAATCGGAGGTATAGTGTATATTATAGTAACGAATAAGATAGGATAGTGTGTGAGAATTAGAGTTCTCGTCGGATTTGAGTGACAGAATAAATAAATTAATAATAAGTATGTCCTGATAAATTAAGTAGCACAAGTACCATGGTTAGAGTCTGTAGAGAGTATCAACTAACTAGAGACTCTAATTGTGGTTTAGTAGATGTATGTGCAATTCACGGTGCAAGTGTGTGTAATTCATAACAATCGTAAAAAATCCTTAACTCGTTATGGGGGTCATGCAGGAATAAGATGTGTCGACTGGCTAGTCAGATGCTGAAGAGCTAAATTCTCAAACAACATTGATGTCGATCTCTCATTCGCAAAAAATTTTTAAACAGCACGACGCGAAAATAAAGCAGAGATATGACAATATCTTCCATCTATGTTGCAAAGGTTGTGTTTTAAAAGCACAATTTGACCTCTGACAATTAATTGGGAAGATATCGATATCTTGTTAGGAGGATAATTTTAAGAGAAATTTGTGGGGAATTCTGCTAAGATAAGTTGCTTAAAAAGACTGTAAAAACACGTTTTAGAACATTTTTATTGATATATAACGTAACATAATGGACTCTCATCTTTAAATAAAACTTCCTTATAGCGTCTAAAATAGTCAATCTTTCTTGAATATCTATTTGGGTCCATTAATAATGTTGTTTTTGTAAAAAGATTTGCATGGCTAATTATGTGCGAATCTGATGTAAGAAATATAGCTATTGCCTTGTAGTCTACTGAACTAAGAATGCCATATCTTGAATTTTTTTTCTTCAATTATTATGTACTCTCTCCCTCTGCGCAAAAATTTCATCTCATCTTTAGCATCAAATAAAATATTCTCAAGAAGCTCAATTTGGAAAAAGTTAAATAAGAAGTTTCTCAGAATCAGAATGCCTTGATTGGACAAGATTTAGAGAGTCATCTTGTTACTCGCGATGGAGATCAATACATACATCAAATTGATTTGATTGACTATATTGGAATATCTTTCTGTAGTATTCATATATAATATTGGTATAGATCTCGACTTGTTTGGATATATGTTTGTCTGAGTTACATAAGCTGACTATGTTGGTTTTGAGATTCTTGCACATGTTGTGTGTATCATCCATTTTCTTTGTTATAGCAAGCTTCTCAACCACTTTGTCAAGATTTATGATATTTTCCTCATCACTTTTCGCAAGAGCATTAGATTCATCGAAAACAATGTGAACAAATTCTTCAACAAAAGTTCCTCTTACTTGAATGCCGTCCCTACCAACAGCCAGCTATCAACAACACAGAAGTTAAATAAACTAATCAAACATGTTGGATTTTCTATTTTTTCCAAAAGCTGCAATGTGAAGTGTTTCTAGTAAGCAATGAAGGTGTGTGTAATCACTATGCAAGGCCAGTTATCACTTAATGTTCAAACACACGTTGTGTTAAAAAAGATAGGTTCTTTTCGCTTAACCCAATATATCTTGATAAGGCCACTAGTTTGTGTTGTTTTTACTACACACATAGCAGGTTACTAGTCATTCTTCAAGGTCCATTCCTTCCTCTGCTAGTTAGTAGACAATCGTTAGGACGCAATCTTAATTGAGGAGTTCTTCAGGATCAGAATGCTTTGACCGGGTTATCGTTAAAGAACACAGTCGCAATAAATCACACTCACATTGTTGAGATAGTATTAATAATTATTATTTTCTTTTTCTAATTGCATAATTTTAGGACTTATTTACTAATTGTGTACTCATCTATGCTCTCAAGAATAATAAATAATGATATCCTTTTATTCACATTTGAGGTTACCTGTCTTCTTGGACTAATTAAATTGTTATTCATAAAAGTCGTGAAAGAGCTTTTTGCATCTGTAAAATGAGGTTCTGGAATACTGAAATCATTGGTGAGAGCTTATTATGATGGAGAGCTTTATTTAAAAAGTAAGTATTTGTAATTTTTTATTGTCTTTTTCCACCTATTAGCTGATTATAGAGATATATAATATATATATTTCGACACGTTGCAGGACAAATGATATTATTTCCTTTATAGTAAAATACCCACTGAACAATTTATTTACTACGTTACCAGATCGCATAACAATAGTTTTCATTTTATTCAATTATCTTGTTTTCAACAACCGATCTGTTTGGTTTATCACTTCAATAATAATCTATCACTAGAACCTTAGTTTGATTTATCCTAAAAAAAAAAATTTCCGTATATACCTTTATACCATAGACGTAAGTCTACCGGATTCAATGACTTGTGAAATTTTATACTATAATTTACTAGTCCTAATTATGGGATCTCCTAATAAAGTACAGTAACATTAGTTTAAAACTTCAAGATCATACTGCAAACACCGAGTATCTTCTTTGCATCATTATCATACATACGATGAGGAGGAACACTAGCGCGCACATTTACTTTTCTATGAAATTGAGCTAGAGAGCAATTAATATCTGTACATCCCATATGAGTCTACATATTTTTGCTTGTAAGACTATACAATAATAAAGGAAAATATTTTGACCCATTTATGAGATTTTCATTCTTGGTATGACTTTCAGAGCAACTAATCTAGCAAAAAGGAAATAATCTTGAGATCTTTTCTATGAGTAAACTCTAAATAACTCTTGTCAATAAGCTACTAAGCAGCGTTAAAAAACAGATCCTCTATGACCTCTTCACAAAAGTCTTTTCTTATGAAGGTTATTATATGTGTTCGAAAGAATCAATATAATATATAGATATTGGGAACAATCTGCTACGAAATTTATTTGCCATATAATATGTAGGATCTTCTTTCCTCTGTAGTCGCGTCAACGAACATAGTGTCGATGATGTGTGTTTAATCCCTCATCTAGAAGGTATATTCTATATCAAATTTATATATTTGTGCGATGACCTGTAGAATTTGGATATTTGGGTAAAACTCCATTGGAATGTTACTTTTTAACACATTTATATAAACAATCCAGAATATAGCTTCGAAATAAACAAATCTGGTAGAATCTAACCAATTCACTTTTGTTAAAACAATTTTTTGAGACTCACTAATTGCGCGTATACTTCCAAGGATATCCTCTTTGCTGCCTTAGAGTTAAATTTTCTTCGCAAAAATCTCTGAGATAAGGAAACAGTTAGCTTAATCTCTTCAATCGATTGTCATTTGCTGAGACTTTAAATTTAATATTGACTCTTTTAAGAATGATTTGCTCATCAAATTTTACTTTTAATGACTCTTATAGGAGAGATTCCTTCTATCAACGGATTAATAATATCCGTTGGTTTCTCCAAGAATTTCGATTTCATTTTATTTAGAATTCCAAGATTCTTTTTTTGAAGCTAGAACTGACAGACAAACTATGCTTTAGAAACGAGAGGAAGCGTCATTTTAAAAAAAGGTTAAACCGATATTGATATCAGTAGTTCAAGACTTACCAAAAATCATTCTCTTGTTCTTATATTTTAATTATAGATTTGAAAAGTCAGTTTATTTTGGCAGCAAGGAAGATTTTTGTAAGTCTATTTTTTATTTTTTCTTTGATTTAGGTCTACAAGACTAATTTTGGCAAATTTCTCTACATCCACTTTCACATACATATTCACTATTACATCTTGATTCTTCAGAATCACGCAAATGTTCTTATCTTTTACTTGAAATAATATATATGTAATAGTTTAGGATATCAATAATTGGGTGGCCATTAAATAAAATCTTACGTCTTTATTTTGTGTCAGGCATTTATATATGCAATACAAATGGATAAATTTATGTATATTCTATATCATTGATACTGATGTTGGTGTTTTTAAGTGCAACTTTATGAAAGTTTGTCATTACATTGGAAGTTGTTTATTTTCCAGTTACTTTCCATGCATAAATCGTCTGGGTTAATTCTTCTTTTGTTCACAACCAATCCGATTCAAAAGATTAGAGAGAATTTAACATAAGTTGCAGAAAGGATGCAGAGCGTTCAAATAGTCTGAAGTATTGGCTTTCAAAGTTAAATCCCTTAGATTCTTTATTGTCCTTCACTTTCAATCCTAATCCCCTTACTTATCATTTTTTATCCATGCGAGAAATGTATCCATTGTGCTTCAAAAATATATGCCAATGGAGCATCCCTGGTGAGACGCTTTGACCCGGGCTCATTGTATCTCTTTTTTGGTGTAAGCTAGCCAACCAGATTAGCTTGGCTCATCTAAATAATATAGGGAGTTGTGATGTTGGGCTTTTTGTCGAATGTAGAAAATTATGATCAAACGTTAGATTAGTTTATTCAGATTTCAACCGAGTATAACTATGAGTTTTATATTTTCATAACTACAAGTGAGGGTCTATTTCCATAATTGTTCTTCCAGAAATTCTAGTACCATTACACTAAGTTTCCTAACATTTATTTGGCTAGTTACATCAGGTGGCAACCAATCATCTGACCTATTGACTGTATCATGAGCTACCTATTTATATGCTCGACACTTTGCCTTACAATAATGTATATTAGGATTGTCAAAATAAACTTGGAGGAAAATTTTTTTCTATTGTTAATCTATGCTGGATCGTACAACCTAAAAAGTCTTGAAGTAGAACGATTGGTTAACTACGCCAATAGCTATAGTTGAGTACTTTGATATAATAGAGTTTGTGTGATTAAAGAACCACACTTTTCACAATCCTACATGAGCAGTGACAAGTCTTATGTCTAAGAAATTATGGGAGGGATTATCGCAAGGTTCAATTCTGGCCCAAGACACTTTAGTTATCAATATGATGCTATGAGGATACTCACGATGACTATCTTGGCCATCAAGGTCATTATAAAGGAAGACGTCAAAGTATATTATAGGAAAATATTGGAGGTTGGCATTTTTGGTGGGCAAAATCTGATTAAACCACCTGAACATGATAATTGAGTTAAATTAATCGCGGATTGAGGCTTATGTGTGAATAGAGAGGTGTACATAAGGATGGATCAGTATATCGTAGCAATAAAAATGAAAAACAAGAATCAATATGGAAAGTATCATGGTTTGAGGATCCATAACTGATGTAGCAGTTAAATCGAAAGAGGAATAGGAGAAGAACATGTAGAGGGTAGTTTTAAATATTGAAAAACTACGTTTAATCCAATACTCAGTTTAAAACTGGAAATTACTGAATAGGGATTAAAAGCGAGCACATCGAAACTGAGTCAAAACTTCCTTGTGTAGAACGTAAAGAAATCAAAAAACAGTAAATAAATTTGGAGATTAAATAGCTATTACATGAGCACTGTCAAGTAGAATGGAAGCATCGAGTAACACGCGTCCTTCATGTAGAGGTGGAAAATGGAACTACCAAAAGGGCAATATCTCGTCAGTCATTGCCACTTGCGTTACTAGATATTGAGTATAGTGGGAACCCACCGTCTATAGAGAATTGTCTCTCTTTATTCATATTGATTGAAGATTATAGAAACAAGTTGGGCTCATGATCTGTTTTCACTCTTACATCTGTAAATAGAATCCAGTCATTGTAGGCAACCATTTAAGCTCCTTTCCAATGCGTACGGAATAAATCTAATAAAAAAAAGCGGTATGTAACCGGGCTAGCCACTATAATATTAAAAAAGTGACTCATTGAACCCTTCTCAATATTATGTGGCGCACTTATTCAGAACTTCTCTAGCTATTTAGGATCCACAGGACAAGAAATTACACTACATACCAATGTTGCGAAAATGTGAATAGCCATAACTAACTCGCTAAAATGCAAACGATACAAATTCTTTACACCCCACAGTGAAAGTACAACTAGACATATCTCTTCATGGCTAGCTGAATTCGTTACAACATACACAAATTCGTTGAAAACCGACAAACAAACCTTTGTGTATCTCTGGAAGATAGAAAAGGATGCATCGTATTAACCGCCTTAAAAGAATGAAATAGCATTTAAGAAAGTCTACATACGCCCTAAAGCCAGCAAAAGTAAAAGAAATCAAATTAAAAGATATAGTATTACATGATTGAGTTGAGACAACCAAACAAGTAACGATCGTATTCCTAATGGATAAAGGAAAGTGCTTTAAGTCTTGCAATCAAGAACAACTGACAAAACTAGTCTTGTGTGAGAGCAAGCTAGTTAAATCTACTTACTGTATAAGGTACGAAGCATTGGTAAGTAAATGAGGTTAACTTTCCTACAGATATTACTTACCTTGTATTCAATTTTAATCATAGAAACATTTCAGTAATCGATGCTTGTATAAGAAGAACAAAGTTAAGGCATAAATCGAAAGTGAGAATGACTTTTACAATGTATCTTTAGCTGATATCAACAAAGGGAAGTTTGAGACTTTTATTTAAGTAGCACCTTGTAATGGATAGAATAGTACATGACGAGAATAACTATTATCAAAAACGCTAATAGGGAAACGCAATTATTGTGTAGCGAATGACGTTAAGGACAACATCAAGGATGCAGAAGGGTTAGATGATATTGATCTGGGGAGAGTCCATTACTCTTAAGGTGAAGTGTCAGTTTTTTGAGATAATTTTACTAAAGAGATGTTGGGAGAGCACAAAGGTATATCTCAATGCAATTGGATCTATCTTATCATTTTGGACGCGGCATAAGTGTACAAATAAAATGATGGATTGATTTTTCAATCAGAATGGTTGTAAATGCAGTAAAGCTCTTTATCAAACTGACCTACATAATCATAAACGATGATAAAATCGTGTCATGAAAGTCCATTAAACCCGGCTAGAAACCGGACCTCAAATTTTCAATCTGGAGACCACTAATACGCATGAAAAGGTTTACTACAAAATGCAAGAATTAAGCGATTAAAAATATGCGTATGATTAAGTATACACGTAATAGGAAGTACATGTGTCGAAACAAACTTCAAGCACATTCAAAGAAAAGTTGTGTCAGAACGAAGTACAGAGTACCAAGTCGGTGCTAGTAATACTCCTACTGTATGTGCTAAAGCGATCTCACTACACATAACAAGCTCTCGCCTAGGTAAAAGCTTACACCAGATAACTCTGGTTTGTAGCTGGCGCATATGGTAGATGTACAGAGGGGAGACAGAAGTTTTTGGTTCAGGACCCAGAGGATAGTTATCAGAATATTGAGGTGTGACTGTACTAAAGTAGTACTTATTTAGTTCCAAGGGAGACTAAATTTGTCATTATTGAGGAACGTGTCCTTAGAATAAATTCTGTCAAGAGACCGCATATCACATTATGACACTGATCCTAGGGAAATAACAATTGTGACTTTTAACTTATGCAGGAAGTGTGATTTAAGCCAATAGAGTGTGTGACTTTGATACAGGAGAGAGCTATGTCGATTACACATCTTTTGAAAGTAATTGGTTACAGAAAGTACGATGATTGAGGAGAATTTATAGATATTGTATACGTCGTAAAAAGTCAAGCTAAATATTATAAATTGGTTTTATATATTGCATAGTTACAAAATTTCGAAAACAGGACTTGGCTTCAATAGCAACCAAACACGCTTGTTTGTGGCTAATCAAAGGTGTGTCTTCGATTTTGATGTATGAATAAACTAATCAAAATTGAATATATCACTTATAGATTACTATTGATATTCTATCATAACCTTTATTTGTAAAACAAAACCTGCTTAAATTCTCACTACAGTTCAAGTCTGATTTCTCAATGAAGATCGAGGCTCTTATACAACGTCGCTCACTTCCTTGTCATAGCGAAGCTAAGGACTCCTAATTGTCTAAATAGTAAAGTTCGTCTTAGCGCCTCAGTTTTTTCTATCCACAAATGGTACATCGTTAATTCGAACCTAAAGCACACAATAGTTTTAATAGAGGTCACTAAACTTAAGGTTGTGAACCATGAAACTCTTCTTCCTTATATTGATATGAAAGTTTGAAGCTAATGAGTGTTTGTCGAAATGCGAGTATGGGAAGCTTCAGATGTTTAAGAGTTGGTTTAGCTAGGAAATATCTTCTTGTGATCTGCCAGCTTCGTTTGTAGTGGAATTGTTGGATGTGAGAAAGGCATTAGTTTTACTAAGATTGGGACTCTATTTTAGTAATGTAGAGGTTTGGCTTGGGAAGTTCGCTTTGGCGTATCAACTTTGTCACTAACTTACTATACGAAGTTGATTATGATGGTCTCGACTTGTTAGAGTGATATTCTATAGACGACTGACCATTCAAGACGAAACTTTGTCGGAGTTCTGACACGTGTGCAGATCATGCAAATCAAATTGTGAGGTCCACAGTAGTATTTTGGCAGAGAATTCAGTCGATAATGTCAACTATTATGAAATTTGAATTAGAACATTTTAGTCACTCAGTATATCAGTATGTAGCGGTCATTTATGGTTTATGAAAGAGCCTTTAGGAATAACAAGGCACTGTTATCACTATTGATTGAAAAGATTGTGAGCGATAAAGACAAATTTTCATGAATTGTCAACATAATCAGTTTTCTGTCAAAGATGATAGAATGTAATTGGACCATTGAAGGATAAACGTTTGCATTCTCATGAACGCTAAGTAGTAAAGTAGTGAGTCGATATTCAATTGAAAGAAGATGAAGAAACTACTCAGCTACCTTAAATAATGTCATAGATGTGCAGTACTAGCTTAAAGAGCAAAGACAATAATGAATGCTTATCCATATTCTACGAGGACATAATTGTTCTTTTGATTTGCTCCCTGTCTGATTGAGCTTTTTGCTCCGTAACTCATTGCTAATAAGATTTGTGGTGTAATACTCATTTAATTTTGGGACATATTTATTTCGGTGCATTTGACGTAGATGTTCTTCTTTATCTTTTTATCCCTTGGAGTATCACTCTGTTAC
>RXIC02000005.1:2012-186015 GCA_003952965.2 Morella rubra
TGGCTGTGGTGGATGTTGTGGTTGTCGGCAGCTTCTGTGGTGGCTGTAAAGGTTATCGGCAGCTTCTACGGGGGTTGTAGTGATCGAGTGTAATTTGCTTTTGGTGGCTGGGTTCTCTCGGTGTTGTTGGGGATGTCGGGTTGTTTTTCCCGTTGACTACTTTAGAGTGAGACACAACTATTGTGTTTTGTTTTTTGGGCCGATTGGGCTGTATTTGGTTCCTTTTGTGGGCTTCGTTTCTGCTTTTCTTGGGTAGGCGTACTTTTCTTTTATTTTGCTGCCGTGGATTTGTTTCTTTTTTTTGTGGGCTGAGTCTATTTTTCCTTTTCGAGCTAGACTATTGTAGCTGTTTTTTTGGCTGATTAAGTGATTTTTTTCTCTCGTTATTTCTCTCCTACAGTATTTCTTCCTTTTTCGATATTTTCATGTCTAAAAAAAATACTATTGTTTATTTTACTGTCAAAAATTACTCAACTCAGAGTTTCAGTTTAAGATATTTTTTAAGGGAAATAAATTGTAGAGTCATATTTATGATTCTACAAAGGTTTCCATGCCGGGGCCAAGAGATTGGCTCAATGGGAGACTCGGGATGCTAGAGTTACGATCCCCAACCAACTTAAGTTGGTTTAATAAAACTTGGGCCCAAACCGCCCCATGCTGCCGCAACCAATCTTAGTCAATTTTGATCAGTCTCAAACGGGTCAATCCGTCTCTAGCCCATAGTGTACACCCCTGGACTGGGCATTAACTTTTGAAAACATGCCAAGAATCGCTTTTATTTTTTTATGTCCTTTCCCGTTACAAGAAAAGAGCACTTAGAGCACATCCAATTAGATATTGGTACACTCAAGAGAATTTACTAGTTAATATTGCACTCGTTCAATTAATTGCTAGAAGTCTATGACCAATTAAATGTTTCTTTTTAATATACGCTAGCGTGACTTCAAATTTAAAAATGGAGGATATTAATTTAAATGCAAATGGACTCACATTATAGAGCAACGTGGTAAGTTTATTTTATGATTTTAAAAAAGCATATGGCGTACGAGTACGTATGAAGTTTGCTTTTGCACTCCCAGTCCAGTAAATAATGGTTTCCACCTGAATCAAGACCACTGAGTCTAGTGTACAAAAACTGAATACAACAAATTTTCTCGTTATATAATATTTAGTATCTAAAGCTTTCTGACAAATAGATCTAACAGGAAAGTTTCAAAAAAGGTTAATTAGATGTTTTCTACCATAAGTTACCACCTGCTCGTTTTACCCATAAATTTCGGCTCAACATAACTTGGATCCCAATTTAACGCTATACTCCAGTTACACCTTAGTAAAAACGACTGACATTAATTTGAACAAAAATCCTATATCTACATCCACTATAAAAGGCTCAGCCCTTAAGGCACACTTGTATACTCAATGGTGCAATAATTAGATTACAAATGAAGACTTTATTTATGAGCCTCTGGATCACAAGCTCCCAATGTTATAAGACAAGATAATAGGTAGATTTGATTTTTTTTTATTTATTTACATAGCAGCTGCTTGAGTATTTTTTGTATAATTAGGAGTATGTCTCTCTTTTTGGTGGGGAGTGTGTAGTACCTTTTTCACCCCTTTTGTATTTTTCGTTTGTCAATATTTGAATACGTTGTTTACTTTCCATTGCTTTTGTGTAACACCGGATAGTTCATGTTTGGTAGTTGATTTATCGGATGTAAGAATATTCTCGACAGATAATTGGTTAATATTGTATTAAACTTGGGCCATTTTAGTGAAGTACCTATTACTTTGCTTTGCTTTCTCATGAAACGGGGCATTTATAATGACGTGTAAGCTAGAGTTGTTCTAATTTTTAAATTTAAGTGTCAGCCAGTCGTAATATGTGACATGACTTCTGTTAGCCAAGTCAGCATTTTTCCGTCTTGAAACAGACAGACGGATGGACTAAGTAATGAACGAGACTCACCTAATGGACCAGTTTAGAACGAAAATAACCCTAAAGACTATAACATAGCTCCTGATATGAAAGTGTTAGATGAAAGAGCTGACTGCTGTTTATAAGAGCAGCACCATGGGACGCAATAATACACCCTTGTGTCAAGTTATACCATTGTGTTAATGGAAAACCTCACCCATCAACACAAACGGGTGCCCAAGATCTATTTATATGAACCCAAGTACCAACTGCTCCATACTGACTCCATAGAGCAAGTACATATTGGAAATTTATGGGCGAGAATTCCATTAGCCAACACCATCTTTGTGGGCAGTCTCAAAACATGTATTCTTACACTGTTATCATGATCGTTTTTAGATAAATGTAAACTATACAATTGAGAGTTAGTTAATGATACTTACAACACAGTCGATCCCTGGGAAACTAGTCAACCTGCAAACCAAGCTACTGTGGGGTGAAAGCAACCCATTTATCATCACTCATAGGCAATATGGTGTAGCCCTTCGGAGGTATCATGTTTGGCATGCGTGGGAAAACGTAAACCCTTTCACAGCCTGAGGAGCTTGTTCCAGCTTGCGGGACAAGAATTTTCACAACCAAATTAGTGGAGCCGTCAGAAGATGAGGAAGGTGAAGATAGGATATTTTCATACATGCAAGGGGTAGAGTAGAATGTCTTTCCTACACAGCCATAAAAGGAGTCAGATGGCAATGAACCTTTGTTACATATTGTAATGGTATCGGGTCCAGAAGAAAGAATAGATGGATAACAACCGCTAACTTCAGCATTTACTATGATACGCTCTTGAAACATAAATGCCATTAATGTAACTTATCACTATTTTCCCCCTCGACTATCATCCCATTTGGAATGTGATAGCAAAAGCACCGACAGACATTGCAGCCTCAACTATTATCCTATTTGGAATGTGATACCAAAATCACTAACTTTGACATTGCACCCTCAACTATCCATGTTCAACCACGGTTAATATTTGACTACCAAGATTGTCCATGTGATCTTTTATTTTTCAAAAAAAGTCTTAACAATGGGTGTCCATTGAAAATTGTGAGTGCAATGTGAAGATAGATCACATCTTTTTATTTAGATTTATCGTGCATAATGTAAAACTTCTAATTTTACTAACAAAATAAAAAAAAAACGTTTTGAACGTGCTCGATAGATCACAATACATTTGATTGGTGTAAACATGTTAAATATAATCCTTCAGCTGCATCAGCCTTGTCTGGAGCCTTAGCTTTTCCTACACCAATATTGGATCACCTTCACCTAAAATGACATCGAGTAGATGTATATATTTTTGATTTTTGTTTCCTTTTTTAATGATTATTTTTGTCAATTATTTAAGCGTTATATTGATTACAATTTCTAATGTAGGAAGATAAAGATGAAAGCAAAAATGGAAAAAGTTTTGATACATGCAAAGTTAGAAGCACGCAGACAACGATGCACGCGACGACGAAGATAGATTAATTTTTTTTTATTGCATATTATATTTAAATTGTTTCGAATATTGTGATTATTATTTAATTGTACATTTTGTTAATTAATTTTTTTATTTAATAATATATTTTTGAATAATTTTCTAGCAATTTTTTTAATTTTAAAAAAATAAAAATAAGCCATTCTAACGTTTGTTTAACGTTCAAATACAACATGCCTTCCTACATTCAACTTTCGCGTTTCATTCATAACATGTTAGAACAACAACTCTTTTATTCTTTGATCAATATATTGAACGGATTTAACGATATCCGTTAGAACATCATAAAATGTTCGTACGTGTTTTCATTTTTCATCCGAAATCGTCCAAATAGTTTTCACGTGAACCATTGTAACCGATTAAGAACGGTTACAAATGTTCTATATTAAAGCGTTTGAATGGTATCCTAAATATCGAATGTAAAAAGTTTGTTAATGGTTCGGACGTTTATTTGCATTATCGAATGAATTTATATTTTTCGACGAAAGAAGTTCGAACATAATCTTTAACTGTCCGTTCAAAAGTGTTCAAACGAAAATTTTATTTTGGGACAGAAGCCTTCCCATCTCGAAGGGTAACTTTTTTTGAGGAAACGGAATCATTTTCGTCTAAAAACCTTTTGTAACGGGTTTGTGGACAATCGGGGTGACAGACGGAATCCAGGTTTTTTGAAAACCGAAAAATCCGTCCCAAAAACCAAATTTTGTTGTAGTGGAAGTAACTAGACCTCTAAGCCCCGAAATTTGAGGCGTTACATATGTGTCTACACTTCATATGTTTTACTACAACCAACAGGCGTATGTTTTGTTAAATAAAATATTAGCATGTACTTGTAGAGTATTAAATCAATAAGTAACTTGTAAACATTATTAGATACGAGCACGTGTTCTAATGTATGGAGGGATTATTCTATCTAAGAAAATATATTTCTTATTAATATATATATTATGGTGCTATATATTTCTATTTGTATAACATGAATTAAACCATAATTAAAGATCAGTTCTCAGTTCCTATAGTGGATAACATTATCTATGAATTATTTGGGGTGAAATATTTTTCAAAACTTGATCTAAGAGCTGGCTACCATCAGATACGAGACCATCCAGATGATATACACGAGACCGCTTTTCGCACCCATAACGGCCACTATGAGTATCTTGTATGTCATTCGGCCTATGCAATGAGTCATCTACATTTCAAGCCATAAACTCGATCTTTCGGCCCCACCTCAGACAGTTCATCTTCGTATTTTTTGATGACATACTCATATACTTGCACATGGGAAGATCAGCATCTTCAGCACTTGTGACCGAAATGGACTCATCAGAAAATGGGATCGGAGCTGTCCTCATGCAGAACGAAAGACCCGCGGCTTATTTAAGCAAGGCGTTGGGTCCAACGAAAAATTGTTGCGGTTAGTCTACGCAAAAGAAATGTTGGCAATTTTGGAACCGGTGCGAGCATGGAGACTGTATCTTTTGGGCCGAATTCTTAATTAAGACTGATCAAAAGAGTTTGAAACATCTTCTTGATCAAAGAATTGTTACCCCAGAGCAGCAAAAAAAGTGTTGAAACTAGTGGGGTACGAGTATGAAATCCTGTATAGGCTTGGGAAAGAGAATGGGTGATGCCTTGTCCCGAAGAATGGGGTCCCTAAGCTTCAGGCTATCACCATGCCACGTTTCCAAATTTGGAATGACATCAGGGAGCTCAATCAGCCCAACTCGTATATGCTGCAAATATTGGAAAAGAAGAAACAGGATTCGGGGCAAGAAGCACTTTGTATCAAGAGATGGGATCCACTTCTACAAGGGGATGGTCCTCATTCCTCCAGATTCTCAACGCAAAAAACTTCTTCATGAATTTGACAACACCAAATCTGGCGGACATTCGGGGATGCTGCACACTTATAAACGCTTGGCCCAATCCTGCTACTGGGAAGCTATACGTAAGGCAATTCGACTACGTTGCAGCTTGTGATATTTGCTAAAAAATAAGTCTGATGCTTGCTCCCTGGTCGGCCTGCTCTAGCCGTTACTAGTGCCCACACAAGTTTGGGAAGATGTGTCAAAGGATTTCGTTGAAGGATTACTGAGCTCGAATGGGAAATATGTACTAGTGGTCGTTGTTCGCTTAAAAAATTAAGCACGTTTTATCTTCCTTTCACATCCGTTCTCAGCTAAGTAGCAGAAACTTTTGTGGACCTTGTTGTTTGGCATCACGGGTTACGTCCCTCAATTGTGCATGATCAAGACCTAACTTTTCATGAGTTTGTTTTAGCAAGATATTTCTGTTAGAAATTGAAAGGAAAAATATGTTGATTGTAGGCTAGAATAGTTCAGAAATGATGAAGAGAAAAGGTATAGGATTTTGGAGCACTTCTCTCCAACTATTTTCACTGAAACTTTTCTGTAGAAATTATAGTTTCTAGTCTTATTACAGAGGAGACTCTGCTGTGGGGTATTTATAGATACAAACTTTTTGAATTCCTAGATAGTCAAGTTCATGTATCTCCTTGTACAATGTACTACAGAAATTCATTCATCTTATCTTTGACTCCTTGGTAGAATAAACTTATTAAATGCTGAACATTCCAAAAAATGTATCAACTTCAACACTCCTCCTTGATGCATTTTTTTGAAACTCCAATCATGCTTCTCAGTAGCTGAAACTTGTTCCTCGACAAAGCCTTGGTAAAGATATCAGCCCATTGCTCCTCTGTGTTGTAGTACTTGAGCTTAATTTCTTCATTTGCTTCTTTCTCCCTGATAAAATGATACTTGATAGCAATGTGTTTTGTTCGGTTGTGATGACTTGGATTCTTCGTCATTGCTATGGCTGCCTTGTTGTCACAATAGATGACTGTAGCATCCTTTTGCAGCTCTTCCATATCCTCAAATATCCTTCTAATCCATACAGCTTGGCTTGTAGTTCCAGCCGCAGGAATGTATTCAGCTTCAGAGGATGATTGTGCAACCGTTTCTTGTTTCTTTGATGCCCAAGAAAAAAATTCCAGAACCTAGTGAGAATGCATATCCAGAGGTACTTTTCATATCATCCACTGACCCAGCCCAATCACTGTCAGTAAAACCAACCAGTTTTGAGTTAGAGGTCGATGTGTACCAAATTCCATACTCCAACGTTCCTTGTAAGTATCGGAGTATTCTTTTTGCAGCTCCAAAGTCAACTTGACTTGGACTTTGCATGAATCTGGATAGCAAGCTTGTAGCATACATTATATCTGGACGTGTGGCAGTGAGGTATAATAAACTTCCAATAAGACTTCTGAAAATTGAAACATCTGCCTTCTTAGATCCATCTTCTCTCTTCATTTTTTCTTGAAGAACTAATAGAGTAGCAACAGATTTGCAACCATACATCTTGAACTTCTTCAACAAGTTCTCTGCATATTCTTTTGGGATACAAAAATCCCTTTTTGCTCTTGACTTATCTCCATGCCAAGAAAATAATGCATCAATCCCAAGTCACTCATTTCGAAAGTCTTCATCATATCCATCTTAAAGCCTTGTATCATTGATGGATTATTGCCAGTGAAAATCAAATCATCTACATATAAAGAGATAATAAGAATGTCATCAGGTTCTTGGGTCTTGATGTAGAGAGTTGGTTCACTTTCGCTCCTCCTAAATCCTTGATCCAAGAAATACCCATCAATCTTGCTGTACCAAGTTCTTGGCACTTGTTTAAGGCCGTATAAAGCTTTCTTTAGTCGAAGAACCTTCGCTTCCTTGCCATGCACAACGAACCCTTGTGGCTGCTCAACGTAGACTTCTTCGTTTAGTTCCCCATTCAAAAATGCTGACTTACGTCAAGCTAAAATATCTTCCATTCCTTTTGGGCTACAAGAGCAACAAGAGCTCTTATAGTATCAAAGCGAGCAACTGGCGCAAACGTTTCGTTGTAGTCAATCCTGGGTTGTTGTTTGTAGCCTTTAACAACTAGTCTGGCTTTGAACTTCTGGATAGACCCATCAGGATTAAGCTTTGTTTTGTAAACCCACTTTACTCCAATTAGGATAAATCATTGTAATATATGCGGAAACTACTCTATCTCAACAAAAAAAACATTACTATTATTATATACAATAACAATCATTTTCTCTTACTACCATGAGATATTCAACATTCTTCTTAGTTAGTGATAATGCAAATTTAAAAATTTTGTTACAAATCACTAGTGAATTGTATGAATATTCAAATATTTCTATAATAGAAGATCAATTACTACATTAAATGTATAAAATAAATTTCTGAGACCTGAGAAAAATTTACATATAGGCAATTGAAGATATTCTATGCGACTAAGAAGAAAAACATTAGATTAGAAACCTGAAAACAGGAGAAACTCACAGGAAGAATGACTGACTGGAAGATACACACTTATCGAAAACAAAAACATACTTACATTCTTCATGATGTTAGACAATATCGATATTAATAGAGTCTCAGAGAAGATATCATATATGCGTCAAAAGAACAATATATTATCTTTTTGAATATGTTGAAATAACAATATATACCAAAGCAAGAAAAATTATAATCAAAAACATATAGAAAAGTCAGAAAACTGAGGATGAGAATTACATTGTATCAAAATTAGATATATAACTCGATATCTTTGACACCACAAATCCTATCCAAAACGAAATACATATATTAAAGAGAATCTATATTTTAAGATTGTTTATTCATTAGTAGAATGGAAAATATGAGACAAATGTAGAAGAATGAATAAAAAACATCATAAGTATTAATAAAGACGGATATAACAACACAAGACTAATCAATGGAAGATATATGATCTTGACCAAGAATTATGTTAGAACATAACATGTTCAAGACAAAAGAAAATAAAATAGAAAGAATATATATAGATATCAGACAAGAAAAATAACTATTGAGAAGATATATATACCTCAAAATAGAAAATTATAAATGGACATTAATCAAACAAATGACAGATATCTGTTACATAATTCGTATCCTGAAAAACTATCCTTTTGATTTAAGAGAGTTAGAAATAATGCAAAATATATAAACTAGAACAAGAAAATAATACTTGACATGAACAAGTAAGATACAAAAACAAAAAGCGTGTACAAAGAACAAAAGGATCACAGATGGAAAGCTTGAGAAGAATGGTCAAGTCACGCATCTAACTAAAAACACCATATAGAGATGTATTAAAGTAATGCAATCTACTAATAACCATATTACCAGCACAAAAGAAGAACAGCTAGAAGAAAATCTCACAGAAGTAATCTAATTTGGAGATATTGGATTGGTGTCAAAGGATATCGAGTAATACAATAATTGGAACTAAGAACTCACCTTCAGTCGTGACGTTCAAGTTCGATGAAAAAATGCTGCTTGGAAATTGGGAATTAACAGACACAAAAAGAAAAAGTGTCTTTGTACAGAATAAGCAGAGACCAAACAAGGCAACATCATGAAGAAAAGAATGTTTCTTTCGAAACAAAGTGGCACTCCCATCAGCATATCTCCCTGAAGATCCTTTTCACAAATCAAGCTTCAAGCCAAAAGAAACTTCAAGCCAAAAGTAAATTCACCAGAAAACAATAAAAGAAAGAAGTAAGATCTATAAGAGAAATATTTGAAACATATTCAATAATTCAAGTGATGGAAACCAGAAAATTATGAAATTGCATCACAACAAGAAGAATGGGTGAAAGCCATGGAGGAAGAGAAAAAGATGATTGAAAAGAATAGAACGTGGGAGATAGTAGATCGCCCTGAAGACAAGGATACCATTGGAGTAAAGTGGGTTTACAAAACAAAGCTTAATCCTGATGGGTCTATCCAGAAGTTCAAAGCCAGACTAGTTGTTAAAGGCTACAAACAACAACCCGGGATTGACTACAACGAAACGTTTGTGCCAGTTGCTCGCTTTGATACTATAAGAGCTCTTGTTGCTCTTGTAGCCCAAAAGGAATGGAAGATATTTTAGCTTGACGTAAGTCAGCATTTTTGAATGGGGAACTAAACGAAGAAGTCTACGTTGAGCAGCCACAAGGGTTCGTTGTGCATGGCAAGGAAGCGAAGGTTCTTCGACTAAAGAAAGCTTTATACGGCCTTAAACAAGTGCCGAGAACTTGGTACAGCAAAATTGATGGGTATTTCTTGGATCAAGGATTTAGGAGGAGCGAAAGTGAACCAACTCTCTACATCAAGACCCAAGAACCTGATGACATTCTTATTATCTCTTTATATGTAGATGATTTGATTTTCACTGGCAATAATCCATCAATGATACAAGGCTTTAAGATGGATATGATGAAGACTTTCGAAATGAGTGACTTGGGATTGATGCATTATTTTCTTGGCATGGAGATAAGTCAAGAGCAAAAAGGGATTTTTGTATCCCAAAAGAATATGCAGAGAACTTGTTGAAGAAGTTCAAGATGTATGGTTGCAAATCTGTTGCTACTCTATTAGTTCTTCAAGAAAAAATGAAGAGAGAAGATGGATCTAAGAAGGCAGATGTTTCAATGTTTAGAAGTCTTATTGGAAGTTTATTATATCTCACTGCCACACGTCCAGATATAATGTATGCTACAAGCTTGCTATCCAGATTCATGCAAAGTCCAAGTCAAGTTGACTTTGGAGCTGCAAAAAGAATACTCCGATACTTACAAGGAACGTTGGAGTATGGAATTTGGTACACATCGACCTCTAACTCAAAACTGGTTGGTTTTACTGACAGTGATTGGGCTGGGTCAATGGATGATATGAAAAGTACCTCTGGATATGCATTCTCACTAGGTTCTGGAATTTTTTTCTTGGGCGTCAAAGAAACAAGAAACGGTTGCACAATCATCCTCTGAAGCTGAATACATTCCTGCGGCTGGAACTACAAGCCAAGCTGTATGGATTAGAAGGATATTTGAGGATATGGAAGAGCTGCAAAAGGATGCTACAGTCATCTATTGTGACAACAAGGCAGCCATAGCAATGACGAAGAATCCAAGTCATCACAACCGAACAAAACACATTGCTATCAAGTATCATTTTATAAGGGAGAAAGAAGCAAATGAAGAACTTAAGCTCAAGTACTACAACACAGAGGAGCAATGGGCTGATATCTTTACCAAGGCTTTGTCGAGGAACAAGTTTCAGCTACTGAGAAGCATGATTGGAGTTTCAAAAAAATGCATCAAGGAGGAGTGTTGAAGTTGATACATTTTTTGGAATGTTCAGCATTTAATAAGTTTATTCTACCAAGGAGTCAAAGATAAGATGAATGAATTTCTGTAGTACATTGTACAAGGAGATACATGAACTTGACTATCTAGGAATTCAAAAAGTTTGTATCTATAAATACCCCACAGCAGAGTCTCCTCTATAATAAGACTAGAAACTATAATTTCTACAGAAAAGTTTCAGTGAAACTAGTTGGAGAGAAGTGCTCCAAAATCCTATACCTTTTCTCTTCATCATTTCTGAACTATTCTAGCCTACAATCAACATATTTTTCCTTTCAATTTCTAACAGAAATACTCTTGCTAAAACAAACTCATGAAAAGTTGGTCTTGATCATGCACAATTGAGGGACGTAACCCGTGATGCCAAACAACAAGGTCCACAAAAGTTTCTGCTACTTAGCTGAGAACGGATGTGAAAGGAAGATAAAACGTGCTTAATTTTTTAAGCGAACAACGACCACTAGTACATATTTCCCATTCGAGCTCAGTAATCCTTCAACGAAATCCTTCGACACATCTTCCCAAACTTGTGAGGGCACTAGTAACGGCTAGAGGAGGCCGGCCAGGGAGCAAGCATCAGACTTATTTTTTAGCAAATATCACAAGCTGCAACGTAGTCGAATTGCCTTACGTATAGCTTCCCAGTAGCAGGATTGGGCCAAGCGTTTATAAGTGTGCAGCATCACCGGATGTCCGCCAGATTTGGTGTTGTCAAATTCATGAAGAAGTTTTTTGCGTTGAGAATCTGGAGGAATGAGGACCATCCCCTTGTAGAAGTGGATCCCATCTCTTGATACAAAGTGCTTCATTTGCCCCGAATCCTGTTTCTTCTTTTCCAATATTTGCAGCATATACGAGTTGGACTGATTGAGCTCCCTGATGTCATTCCAAATTTGGAAACGTGGCATGGTGATAGCCTGAAGCTTAGGGACCCCATTCTTCGGGACAAGGCATCACCCATTCTCTTTCCCAAGCCTATACAGGATTTCATACTCGTACCCCACTAGTTTCAACACTTTTTTTGCTGCTCAGGGGTAACAATTCTTTGATCAAGAAGATGTTTCAAACTCTTTTGATCAGTCTTAATTAAGAATTCGGCCCAAAAGATACAGTCTCCATGCTCGCACCGGTTCCAAAATTGCCAACATTTCTTTTGCGTAGACTAACCGCAACAATTTTTCGTTGGACCCAACGCCTTGCTTAAATAAGCCGCGGGTCTTTCGTTCTGCATGAGGACAGCTCCGATCCCATTTTCTGATGAGTCCATTTCGGTCACAAGTGCTGAAGATGCTGATCTTCCCATGTGCAAGTATATGAGTATGTCATCAAAAAATACGAAGATGAACTGTCTGAGGTGGGGCCGAAAGATCGAGTTTATGGCTTGAAATGTAGATGACTCATTGCATAGGCCGAATGACATACAAGATACTCATAGTGGCCGTTATGGGTGCGAAAAGCGGTCTCGTATATCATCTGGATGGTCTCGTATCTGATGGTAGCCAGCTCTTAGATCAAGTTTTGAAAAATATTTCACCCCAAATAATTCATAGATCATGTTATCCACTATAGGAACTGAGAACTGATCTTTAATTATGGTTTAATTCATGTTATACAAATAGAAATATATAGCACCATAATATATATATTAATAAGAAATATATTTTCTTAGATAGAATAATCCCTCCATACATTAGAACACGTGCTCGTATCTAATAATGTTTACAAGTTACTTATTGATTTAATACTCTACAAGTACATGCTAATATTTTATTTAACAAAACATACGCCTGTTGGTTGTAGTAAAACATATGAAGTGTAGACACATATGTAACGCCTCAAATTTCGGGGCTTAGAGGTCTAGTTACTTCCACTACAACAAAATTTGGTTTTTGGGACGGATTTCGGTTTCAAAAAACCTGGATCCGTCTGTCACCCCGATTGTCCCAACAAACCCGTTACAAAAGGTTTTTTAGGACGAAAATGATTCCGTCTCAAAAAGTACCCTTCCGAGATGGGAAGGCTTCTGTCCCAAAATAAATTTTTCGTTTGAACACTTTTGAACGGACAGTTAAAGATTATGTTTGAACTTCTTTCGTCAAAAAATATAAATTCATTCGATAATGCAAATAAACGTCCGAACCATTAACAAAATTTTTACATTCGATATTTAGGATACCATTCAAACGCTTTAATATAGAACATTTGTAACCGTTCTTAATCGGTTACAATGGTTCACGTGAAAACTATTTGGACGATTTCGGATGAAAAATGAAAACACGTACGAACATTTTATGATGTTCTAACGGATATCGTTAAATCCGTTCAATATATTGATCAAAGAATAAAAGAGTTGTTGTTCTAACATGTTATGAATGAAATGCGAAAGTTTGAATATAGGGAAGCAGTTGTATTTTGAATGTTAAAATGGCTTATTTTTTTATTTAAAAAAATAAAAAAAATTGTTAGAAAATTATTCAAAAAATATTATTAAATAAAAAAAATAATTAACAAAATGTACAATTAAATAATTGATCACAATATTCGAAACAATTAAATATAATATGCAATAAAAAAATTATCTATCTTCGTTGTCGTGTGCATCAGAACTTTTTCCAACTTTGCGTGTATCCTTATATTCCTAAATCAGAAATTGTAATCAATATAACGCTTAAATAATTGATAAAAACAATCATTAAAAAAAAGTCAGCTGAATGAAAAAATCAAATAACTTGCATATATATCTACTAGATGTCATTTTAGGTAAAGGTGATCCAATATTGGTGTAGGAAAAGCTAAGGCTCCAGATAAGGCTGATGCAGCTGAAGGATTATATCTAATATGTTTACACCAATCAAATGTATTGTGATCTATCGAGCACGTTCAAAATGTTTTATTTTTTATTTTGTTAGAAAAATTCGAAGTTTTACATTATGCACGATAAATCTAAATAAAAAGATGTGATCTATCTTCACATTGCACTCACAATTTTCAATGGACACCCATTGTTAAGACTTTTTTTGAAAAATAAAAGATCACATGGACAATCTTGGTAGTCAAATATTAACCGCGGTTGAACATGGATAGTTGAGGGTGCAATGTCAAAGTTAGTGATTTTGGTATCACATTCCAAATAGGATAATAGTTGAGGCTGCAATGTCTGTCGGTGCTTTTGCTATCACATTCCAAATGGGATGATAGTCGAGGGGGAAAATAGTGATAAGTTACATTAATGGCATTTATGTTTCAAGAGCGTATCATAGTAAATGCTGAAGTTAGCGGTTGTTATCCATCTATTCTTTCTTCTGGACCCGATACCATTACAATATGTAACAAAGGTTCATTGCCATCTGACTCCTTTTATGGCTGTGTAGGAAAGACATTCTACTCTACCCCTTGCATGTATGAAAATATCCTATCTTCACCTTCCTCATCTTCTGACGGCTCCACTAATTTGGTTGTGAAAATTGTTGTCCCGCAAGCTGGAACAAGCTCCTCAGGCTGTGAAAGGGTTTACGTTTTCCCACGCATGCCAAACATGATACCTCCGAAGGGCTACACCATATTGCCTATGAGTGATGATAAATGGGTTGCTTTCACCCCCCCACAGTAGCTTGGTTTGCAGGTTGACTAGTTTCCCAGGGATCGACTGTGTTGTAAGTATCATTAACTAACTCTCAATTATATAGTTTACATTTATCTAAAAACGATCATGATAACAGTGTAAGAATACATGTTTTGAGACTGCCCACAAAGATGGTGTTGGCTAATGGAATTCTCGCCCATAAATTTCCAATATGTACTTGCTCTATGGAGTCAGTATGGAGCAGTTGGTACTTGGGTTCATATAAATAGATCTTGGGCACCCGTTTGTGTTGATGGGTGAGGTTTTCCATTAACACAATGGTATAACTTGACACAAGGGTGTATTATTGCGTCCCATGGTGCTGCTCTTATAAACAGCAGTCAGCTCTTTCATCTAACACTTTCATATCAGGAGCTATGTTATAGTCTTAAGGGTTATTTTCGTTCTAAACTGGTCCATTAGGTGAGTCTCGTTCATTACTTAGTCCATCCGTCTGTCTGTTTCAAGACGGAAAAATGCTGACTTGGCTAACAGAAGTCATGTCACATATTACGACTGGCTGACACTTAAATTTAAAAATTAGAACAACTCTAGCTTACACGTCATTATAAATGCCCCGTTTCATGAGAAAGCAAAGCAAAGCAAAGTAATAGGTACTTCACTAAAATGGCCCAAGTTTAATACAATATTAACCAATTATCTGTCGAGAATATTCTTACATCCGATAAATCAACTACCAAACATGAACTATCCGGTGTTACACAAAAGCAATGGAAAGTAAACAACGTATTCAAATATTGACAAACGAAAAATACAAAAGGGGTGAAAAAGGTACTACACACTCCCCACCAAAAAGAGAGACATACTCCTAATTATACAAAAAATACTCAAGCAGCTGCTATGTAAATAAATAAAAAAAAATCAAATCTACCTATTATCTTGTCTTATAACATTGGGAGCTTGTGATCCAGAGGCTCATAAATAAAGTCTTCATTTGTAATCTAATTATTGCACCATTGAGTATACAAGTGTGCCTCAAGGGCTGAGCCTTTTATAGTGGATGTAGATATAGGATTTTTGTTCAAATTAATGTCAGTCGTTTTTACTAAGGTGTAACTGGAGTATAGCGTTAAATTGGGATCCAGGTTATGTTGAGCCGAAATTTATGGGTAAAACGAGCAGGTGGCAACTTATGGTAGAAAACATCTAATTAACCTTTTTTGAAACTTTCCTGTTAGATCTATTTGTCAGAAAGCTTTAGATACTAAATATTATATAACGAGAAAATTTGTTGTATTCAGTTTTTTGTACACTAGACTCAGTGGTCTTGATTCAGGTGGAAACCATTATTTACTGGACTGGGAGTGCAAAAGCAAACTTCATACGTACTCGTACGCCATATGCTTTTTTAAAATCATAAAATAAACTTACCACGTTGCTCTATAATGTGAGTCCATTTGCATTTAAATTAATATCCTCCATTTTTAAATTTGAAGTCACGCTAGCGTATATTAAAAAGAAATATTTAATTGGTCATAGACTTCTAGCAATTAATTGAACGAAGTGCAATATTAATTAGTAAATTCTCTTGAGTGTACCAATATCTAATTGGATGTGCTCTAAGTGCTCTTTTCTTGTAACGGGAAAGGACATAAAAAAATAAAAGCGATTCTTGGCATGTTTTCAAAAGTTAATGCCCAGCCTAGGGGTGTACACTACGGGCTAGGGACGGATTGCCCCGTTTGAGATTGATCAAAATTGACCAAGATTGGTTGCGGCAGCATAGGGCGGTTGGGCCCAAGTTTTATTAAACCAACTTAAGTTGGTTGGGGATCGTAACTCTAGCATCTCGAGTCTCCCATTGAGCCAATCTCTTGGCCCAGCATGGAAACTTTTGTAGAATCATAAATATGACTCTACAATTTATTTCCCTTAAAAAATATCTTAAACTGAAACTCTGAGTTGAGTAATTTTTGACAGTAAAATAAACAATAGTATTTTTTTTAGACATGAAAATATCGAAAAAGGAAGAAATACTGTAGGAGAGAAATAACGAGAGACAAAATCACTTAATCAGCCAAAAAAACAGCTACAATAGTCTAGCTCGAAAAGGAAAAATAGACTCAGCCCACAAAAAAGAAACAAATCCACGGCAGCAAAATAAAAGAAAAGTACGCCTACCCAAGAAAAGCAGAAACGAAGCCCACAAAAGGAACCAAATACAGCCCAATCGGCCCAAAAAACAAAACACAATAGTTGTGTCTCACTCTAAAGTAGTCAACGGGAAAAACAACCCGACATCCCCAACAACACCGAGAGAACCCAGCCACCAAAAGCAAATTACACTCGATCACTACAACCCCCGTAGAAGCTGCCGACAACCACAACATCCACCACAGCCACAACCACCGCAACGGTCACTCTAGTTACCACAGAAGGTGCTGATAGCCACAGAGCACCACCACCCAGTGTCAAGAAGCACCGAGAGCCACCCACTGAATCAAAAACCCAAACCTCCACAGAGAAAGATCGGTAAGCACCTACAACTCCTCCAAAAAAATGCGACGAAAATCGCATACCATGGATTAAGACCTAGAGAGAGATGGAATTCAGAGTGAGGGCTCTGATACTATGTCAAATTTGGTCTGAATCCCCTTTCACGGTAGGGTTGCTTCTCTAATATACACACACATGTACAAAGTTTCTCTCTACAACTAAATAATATCTCTTCCATATACAACTCATATACCATATTTACAACTAGCCCATACACAACTCATATTCCATATTTACAGCTAAACATATAAGGAAAGTATCACCCGAATCATATCTCACTGACACCAAGCCTCTCACCCTGCCTCATCAATTGCGTCCACGAGGACCGTGGAGAACATCTCACCTCACGAGTTCGGGAAGGGCTACTCGGCTCAGCTCAAGATATGCGGCAAGGTATATGTCTATATCCCCAGCACCATCCTTTTCTTATCCTTCTGCTTGCTCATCTAGAAAAACTCGGAGTAGATTGCTAGTAACCCGAAGAGAATTATTTTTTGTTGAAGTTTCTTTTAGTCTACCTTGCAATTGTTGAGCTGGGTCTGGATGTTGTGTTTTGCTCTGCAGGGCTATGAAATCAGAGGAAAGTAATAGGGACGATGGAATTTGTGGGTATTAGAGTTGCTGTTATTTTAATTGGTTAGGTGAACTGTGAATGGTTTACTTAACTTAGCACGACTGCAATATTTTCTTTTGTTTCTTTTTTGGGTAAGTAATATCTCTTTGTTTCAGCATGTATAGTTTGCTCTTGTTATTTTTGTTTGTGGTTTTCCATGCTTTCTTGTGACGGTTTGGTAGATCTAATGAATGTGAGCTGGTTTCTGATTATGCTGATTGTTCCTTCTCTTGTTGGTAATTTGTTTCTAGAATGTGTTGTGTTGTTATTATATAATTTTTAATCCAATTGATTGAATCGACTTTACTACTAGAGTCCACAGGAATGTACCATTTGGGTAGGAGCCGACACATATTATGGTGTCATTGTTATACCGACTTCTAACCTTGGATACGGTTTTTGACTTCTGGAATGTGGGATTGTTTCCATGGTCTCTTTGACGAACATAATGTACTGCCTTTTTTACATCATTATTGAGTTTGTACACCAAAATTGTTGGTGTGAGTTCTTAAATCTCTATTTTGATTTAATTTCACAGACAAGCGTGAGAAAGACAAATTTAAGGAGTATATTGAGTTGGACATGCAGAATGTTGTGGCATCAGCAAAGGAGGAATTGGAATTGGAGAGGAAACTTGTGAAGAAACTAAAAGTTAAAGGTGGAAAGTTAAGAGTAGAAGATGGTGGTATTAATGTGTTTAGAGGAATCCCCTCTAGTATTGATTCTTTAGGGAAGGAAAGACCCCCAGTGCTGAGGAATTTCCTGATAGTAGCCCTAAAAGAAAGAAACGCAAGAAGAAGTCACTGGACCAAGGGCTAGAAAGTGAGGCTGCTGGTGACTCTGGCCTTGGTGTTTCTGAATCCCTGGAAACATGTGATGCATACATATCGGGAGAAATTCCTGCTAAGTCACCTTCAAGGATGAAGTGTAAGAAAAGAAAGGTGTTATAGCAAGGACAAGATGGTGACACGGTGGCTAATATGGCTATAGGTGCATCCAGGCCTGCCGTGTCTTGCGTTGCTGAAGCGGTGTTAGAAGAAGCTCCTGCCAAGGTACCTGCAGGGAAGAGAGATGGAAAATACATTTCTCACTTAAGAGTTCGATCAGGTGACAAGTCAGAAGAATATACCAAAATACGTCGTCATATACGAAGTATGAAATTCTGTGCTTTTATGTTTAATGTGTTATTTATGGCCCTGCACGTTGTGCCAAACTCCTACTTGATCTCTAAATTTCTGATCTTTAACTTGTTCCAGGTCTTCTAAATAGGTTGTCCGAATCAAATGTTGAATCAATTACCGGGGAGATATCCATAATCCTTCTCGTATGCCATACTTATAAGACCTTAATGTTCTTGTACATTCTTTTAAATGTTCACATATTATTTATTTTATATCTTAAGAGCCTATGTAGGCCACCCAACCCTCGGGGGGGAGCTTCTAGAAAGATAAGGTCACGTTAATGTGACCACTGTAGTATCAAATTCATTATACAAATGTTTCTGGCACACGAAGTAAAAGGACATGATGTACATTTATTTATTTTGGATCCTAAGAGCATATGGAAGTTGGGTAACCCTGGGGGAGCTTCTAGAAAGATATGACTTCATTAATGTGACCACTATGGTATCAGATTTATTCTACAAATGTTTCTGGCACACATAGTAAAGGGATATGGCGTGGTTAGATTCTAGTTTAACTAGCAGAAATTAGAAGATACATATTTGATTAAAAAGAGTTAGATTTGAACCATTTTTTGATCCATGAATGTCTCTGGATCTTGGTTAATATCTCTAGCACAAAGTTAGTATTAGGTACTTTCCATGTTTAGCATTGTTTGGTCTAAGAGAATATTATGCAGTTGCTAGTATAATTGTCTCATTTAATTTTTCTAATAATTTTTGTAGAAAAGTGAGGCATTTTTCCCAGCATGCGAAAAAAAATCTAGGATGACAGCTTTCAAAACACGAAGAAACAAGGAAGGGGAGGCTCTTGAAACCAAACGAGACTAGAAGGAACATGGGAATTAGCACCATTCCTATGAGTGCTTTTGTCATGAATAGCCAACAAAGGGGCAGCCCTCTCTCTCTCTGATCTTTGAATAGGAAAAAAATGGATCTCCAGGGTCCCAAATGAATTGGATTTACTGTCTGATTCAAACCATTTGCAGTCTATTGCTCGTGCTGCTGCTTCCCATATAATTAGCAAGGAGATTTTGACATCTTGTTCTAGAGGTCTTTATAGCAATGAACAATTAAGGGTTCATTTATTTCTTTTCATCTTGAATAATAATGTTAAGTACAAGTTTCTGCATGGAGATGAGTACCTTCCCTTTAATTTTCTTTTCTTAGCAATGGGTTCTTTCTCGTAACTTTCTCCACATGATTTAAAATTGATTGTTCATTTGTACTTAAGTCCTGTCTTGGGAATCGACCGAGCACATTATGAAGGCTCTGCTCAGCATGCTAATGTGCCCTTTCTTAATTTTATCTGTACCAGATGTTAATCGAGAGAGAAATTGCTTAGATTTTCCTGTCATTTTTAAGTGTTATTTTGAGTATTGGAAGAATATATGCTTTTTGAGAACTTTTCATGTTTGATAAAACTTTCAGAAAGTTGCATTTTGAAAACCTTGGCTTATTTTTTGAGTGAGTAAATTATCTATTAAAGGATCCATTTAAGGTACTTTTTGTAGATTTTATTTCTAGTAAGTTTTCAACTGTAATTAATCATTGTCGGCCAGATTGTTTTGCTTTGATAGTTTGTGAGCATTGTTGGTCAATTCCCTATCCCTTTGGTATCTTGTAGGATGAACACAACAAGGGGATATGGCGGTTTATGATTTTTCCCGTGTCTTGTTTTATTTGTCTTAACAACTGCGGAATACTTTTGTAGGTATGCTACTGTTTTTGGCGCTTTTGTTGCGGAAATGACATGTTTGGTTGGAATTGACTTCAGTGCAAAGCTTATGGCTTCTTTTTTTTTTTTTCTAGCAAATGCGGGAAAGGGGGAAAGGGGAGGCAAACCACAGAGCGGGAAACAGAGGGCACGAACCAACGGGTTATAGAGCCCAACCCAACACACCCCTTTTGGCCTTTTCCACCTGAGTTACCCTGCAACGTTTCCATGGGTTTGGAGCCTCTGGTCTACCATGCTGCCCTGTAAATGTGGCTTGGACAGTGCTTATGGCTTCCCTTGCTGAATGTTTTGAGGTGCACTTATATGCTGGACTTTGTTACTATTATTATTACAAGTTGTTGAGATGTGCGAGAATCTCAAAATTAGTTATTTGTGCAATTTGTGGTTTTAGGTGGAATAAGCCTTCACTAGATTTTAAAAAATGTACTCTGAAGAATTGTCTGTTTCTTTATCCAGGAGGAGTATCACAAAGAAGACAATCTTTCCTTGTGAAATCTTACTCTGTTGCTTTCCCATTTATACATATTTGGAGTTTGCTCAAGGTGGGAAAGTTGTCTTATCCTGGACATTTGTACCTCAGTCCCTCTTTATAAAATTATCAGGTTGTGCTAAAACATCTTGCCGTCTAATTCCATGATATTATTATTGAATTACTTCGGTTCCTTGAAAACGAAAAACAAATTGCTCTTTCGTTTAATGATAGCATTATGTTGTGGTATGATTATTCACGTGTTTGGCAAACATCAGCCAAAACCCCTTGAGTAGCTGAATCACTTGAGCAACCCGTGAACAATACAGTAATAACTTGACATTTGATGTGTCTTTGCACATTAGTGATGCAGACCGGGATCTGCAAGACTTGGCAAAATCCGAAAAGGATTGAGCCAAGGGAAGGGGATAGTCCTGGGATGCCACTCGACCAGGGGTAGCGGAAGCCACTCGACGCTACTAATCGCGGATGCCACTCGACGCGACAAAGCCACTCGCTTGATTGGTAGGAGGATGTCACTCAACTCCAAAGCAAGAGATATACTTGCAAGAATTATATCTTTGAATCAAAAGTCTTTCTTTTATTTTGGATAATCACTCATATATAGAGTTCATTACATCATGGTCAAGCTAGAAAAAATGGAATAATAAAGTCTAGACAATTCCAACACAAAAGAAATTAAAATGCACTTTGAAATTCGCTGTCTGTTGCCATTCCCGACGTCCAGTAGTAAAAACGTCATAACTTTCTCTAGGAATCTTCAAATGATATGAGGTCAAGTGCGTTTGAAACTAGAGACGTAGAGCTTTCCAACGATATATCGCACGCTTACTAACTCTTCGTAAATCGTTCCAGCCGAGTTGAATCGTTCCAGTCGAAGTGTAGATCTGCCCGAGATGCAAGTGATGCTTTGATACCTCGGCCGAGATATAAGAGATGCTTTGTTACCTCGGCCCGAGATGCAAGCGTTCCATGCCGAGGTGCAAGGGATGCTTCTGCATCATTCTCCCCTTCTTGAAAAGAACTCGCCTTCGAATTTGAGTTCAGATCTTCCCACAGCAACTGATCTAACTTCTTGAGCTCTTCACCAGAAATCCATGCATCTTCGGAACTTGGTTTCTCAGGCCATCGAACCAAGTATTGTGTGTAAGTGCCACGCCGAGTTGTGATAGAACGCACATCCATAACATCAATGGACTCGCGTGGAGAGTTAGAGAGGCCGCCTTCGAAATCTTTGGTTCCATAGCAATCTGCTCTTCATCGTTATAATAAGGATAAAGATCACATATATTGAATGTAGGACTTATGGAAAATCCAGCGGGTAATTCAATGCGATAAGCATTTGGACCCAACTTCTTTAGAACTCGACATGGACCAAACTTCCTCTGTTTCAGGTTGTTATAAGTACCAACAGGAAACCTTTCCTTCCGTAGATAGACCATAACCAGATTTCCTTCCTTGAACTCTAATTTCCTTCGATGAACATCAGCCTTGGACTTATACATCTGAGTAGAATGCTGCAATTGATGTCGAACTTGTTCATGAACTTCTTTTATTTGCTCAGCAAACTCTTCAGCTTCCATACTTACTCTTGCTTGATTTGGCAATGGCAGGAGATCAAGAACATGACTTGGATTATTGCCATAGACGACTTCAAATGGAGACTTCTTGGTTGATCGATTGGCTGAACTATTGTAAGCAAATTCAGCTTGAGGAATGACAAAGTCCCACTTCCTTGGATGCTCTCCCACTAAACTTCTCAGCAAATTCCAAGAGATCTATTTACCACTTCAGTTTGTCCATTAGTTTGAGGATGGTAAGCACTAGAGAATTGCAAACGAGTCCCCAAAAGTTTCCATAGTGTCCTCCAAAAGTGACTAACAAACTTCACATCACGATCCGAAGTAATGGTCTTTGGAACACCATGTAGACGAACAACTTCTTTAAAAAATAAGGCAGCGATATGAGATGCATCAGTAGAATTCTTACATGGGATAAAGTGAGCCATCTTGGAGAAACGATCCACTACCACAAATATGCAATCAAACCCGTGCTGTGTTCTAGGCAAACCAAGAACAAAATCCATTGATAAGTCTTCCCAAGGAGCATTAGGGATTGGTAAGGGTTGATAATAACCAGCGTTTTGAACTCCTCCTTTGGCCTTTTGACATACTCGACAGTTTTGCACAAATCTAGCAACATCACGCTTCAACGTAGGCCAAAAGTACCGCAACTTCACAAGAGCTTCAGTTTTGTCTCTTCCAAAGTGTCCACCAAGTCCTCCCGCATGCAATTCTTTAATGACAAATAACCTCAAAGAACCCTCCGGCAAACAAAGTTGGTTGCCTTTAAAGAGATAGCCATTGATCAGCAAGTAATCTCTTCTCTTCTCATCATTCAAATCTTGCAATACTTTTGAAAAGAAAGGATCTGAAACATAATATCTTGGTAAGAGATCAAAACGTGATTTCATAAGATAAAGTTGTCAACAAGCTATGTCGTCGACTCAAAGCATCAACAACTTTGTTTGATGATCCAGCTTTGTGTTGTAGAACAAAAGAGAACTTCTCAAGGTATGAAACCCAGCTAGCATGACGAGAATTAAGCTTCTTTTGTCCCTTCAAGAATCTCAAAGCTTCATGGTCAGAAAAGAGAACAAACTCCACACCAATGAGATAATGTTCCCAATGTCGTAAAGCTTATACGATTGCATATAACTCCTTATCATAGGTTGAATATTTCAGCTTTGCATCACTGAGTTTCTCACTGAAATAAGCAACAGATTTTTCCTCCTTGCAAAAGAACAGCTCCTATGCCGACATTTGACGCATCACACTCCACTTGGAATGGCTTAGAAAAATCCGGTAATGCTAGAATTGGTGCTTCAACAAGTTTGGACTTCAACTCTTGAAAACTGCTTTCAGCCTCATTGGTCCACTGAAATTCCTTCTTCTTTAGAACATCCATCATTGGAGCAACTATGGTGCTGAAATGTTGAATAAATCTTCTGTAGAATGAAGGCCAAACTTGTTGAAGCACCAATTCTAGCATTACCGGATTTTTCTAAGCCATTCCAAGTGGAGTGTGATGCGTCAAATGTCGACATAGGAGCTGTTCTTTTGCAAGGAGGAAAATCTGTTGCTTATTTCAGTGAGAAACTCAGTGATGCAAAGCTGAAATATTCAACCTATGATAAGGAGTTATATGCAATCGTATAAGCTTTACGACATTGGGAACATTATCTCATTGGTGTGGAGTTTGTTCTCTTTTCTGACCATGAAGCTTTGAGATTCTTGAAGGGACAAAAGAAGCTTAATTCTCGTCATGCTAGCTGGGTTTCATACCTTGAGAAGTTCTCTTTTGTTCTACAACACAAAGCTGGATCATCAAACAAAGTTGTTGATGCTTTGAGTCGACGACATAGCTTGTTGACAACTTTATCTTATGAAATCACCGATTTTGATCTCTTACCAAGATATTATGTTTCAGATCCTTTCTTTTCAAAAGTATTGCAAGATTTGAATGATGAGAAGAGAAGAGATTACTTGCTGATCAATGGCTATCTCTTCAAAGGCAACCAACTTTGTTTGCCGGAGGGTTCTTTGAGGTTATTTGTCATTAAAGAATTGCATGCGGGAGGACTTGGTGGACACTTTGGAAGAGACAAAACTGAAGCTCTTGTGAAGTTGCGGTACTTTTGGCCTACGTTGAAGCGTGATGTTGCTAGATTTGTGCAAAACTGTCGAGTATGTCAAAAGGCCAAAGGAGGAGTTCAAAACGCTGGTTATTATCAACCCTTACCAATCCCTAATGCTCCTTGGGAAGACTTATCAATGGATTTTGTTCTTGGTTTGCCTAGAACACAGCACGGTTTGATTGCATATTTGTGGTAGTGGATCGTTTCTCCAAGATGGCTCACTTTATCCCATGTAAGAATTCTACTGATGCATCTCATATCGCTGCCTTATTTTTTAAAGAAGTTGTTCGTCTACATGGTGTTCCAAAGACCATTACTTCGGATCGTGATGTGAAGTTTGTTAGTCACTTTTGGAGGACACTATGGAAACTTTTGGGGACTCGTTTGCAATTCTCTAGTGCTTACCATCCTCAAACTAATGGACAAACTGAAGTGGTAAATAGATCTCTTGGAAATTTGCTGAGAAGTTTAGTGGGAGAGCATCCAAGGAAGTGGGACTTTGTCATTCCTCAAGCTGAATTTGCTTACAATAGTTCAGCCAATCGATCAACCAAGAAGTCTCCATTTGAAGTCGTCTATGGCAATAATCCAAGTCATGTTCTTGATCTCCTGCCATTGCCAAATCAAGCAAGAGTAAGTATGGAAGCTGAAGAGTTTGCTGAGCAAATAAAAGAAGTTCATGAACAAGTTCGACATCAATTGCAGCATTCTACTCAGATGTATAAGTCCAAGGCTGATGTTCATCGAAGGAAATTAGAGTTCAAGGAAGGAAATCTGGTTATGGTCTATCTACGGAAGGAAAGGTTTCCTGTTGGTACTTATAACAAGCTGAAACAGAGGAAGTTTGGTCCATTGTCGAGTTCTAAAGAAGTTGGGTCCAAATGCTTATCGCATTGAATTACCCGCTGGATTTTCCATAAGTCCTACATTCAATATATGTGATCTTTATCCTTATTATAACGATGAAGAGCAGATTGCTATGGAACCAAAGGATTTCGAAGGCGGCCTCTCTAACTCTCCACGCGAGTCCATTGATGTTTGGATGTGCGTTCTATCACAACTCGGCGTGGCACTTACACACAATACTTGGTTCGATGGCCTGAGAAACCAGTTCCGAAGATGCATGGATTTCTGGTGAAGAGCTCAAGAAGTTAGATCAGTTGCTGTGGGAAGATCTGAACTCAAATTCGAAGGCGAGTTCTTTTCAAGAAGGGGAGAATGATGCAGGAGCATCCCTTGCACCTCGGCATAACGCTTGCATCTCGGGCCGAGGTAACAAAGCATCTCTTGTATCTCGGGCCGAGGTATCAAAGCATCACTTGCATCTCGGGCAGATCTACACTTCGACTGGAACGATTCACTCGGCTGGAACGATTTACGAAGAGTTAGTCAGCGTGCGATATATCGTTGGAAAGCTCTACGTCTCTAGTTTCAAACGCACTTGACCTCATATCATTTGAAGATTCCTAGAGAAAGTTATGACGTTTTTACTACTGGACGTCGGGAATGGCAACAGACAGCGAATTTCAAAGTGCATTTAATTTCTTTTGTGTTGGAATTGTCTAGACTTTATTATTCCATTTTTTCTAGCTTGACCATGATGTAATGAACTCTATATATGAGTGATTATCCAAAATAAAAGAAAGAACTTTTGATTCAAAGATATAATTCTTGCAAGTATATCTCTTGCTTTGGAGTTGAGTGACATCCTCCTACCAATCAAGCGAGTGGCTTGTCGCGTCGAGTGGCATCCGCGATTAGTAGCGTCGAGTGGCTTCCGCTACCCCTGGTCGAGTGGCATCCAGGACTATCCCCTTCCCTTGGCTCAATCCTTTTCGGATTTTGCCAAGTCTTGCAGATCCCGGTCTGCATCACTAATGTGCAAAGACACATCAAATGTCAAGTTATTACTGTATTGTTCACGGGTTGCTCAAGTGATTCAGCTACTCAAGGGGTTTTGGCTGATGTTTGCCAAACACGTGAATAATCATACCACAACATAATGCTATCATTAAACGAAAGAGCAATTTGTTTTTCGTTTTCAAGGAACCGAAGTAATTCAATAATAATATCATGGAATTAGACGGCAAGATGTTTTAGCACAACCTGATAATTTTATAAAGAGGGACTGAGGTACAAATGTCCAAGGATAAGACAACTTTCCCACCTTGAGCAAACTCCAAATATGTATAAATGGGAAAGCAACAGAGTAAGATTTCACAAGGAAAGATTGTCTTCTTTGTGATACTCCTCCTGGATAAAGAAACAGACAATTCTTCAGAGTACATTTTTTAAAATCTAGTGAAGGCTTATTCCACCTAAAACCACAAATTGCACAAATAACTAATTTTGAGATTCTCGCACATCTCAACAACTTGTAATAATAATAGTAACAAAGTCCAGCATATAAGTGCACCTCAAAACATTCAGCAAGGGAAGCCATAAGCACTGTCCAAGCCACATTTACAGGGCAGCATGGTAGACCAGAGGCTCCAAACCCATGGAAACGTTGCAGGGTAACTCAGGTGGAAAAGGCCAAAAGGGGTGTGTTGGGTTGGGCTCTATAACCCGTTGGTTCGTGCCCTCTGTTTCCCGCTCTGTGGTTTGCCTCCCCTTTCCCCCTTTCCCGCATTTGCATAGAAAAAAAAAAAAGAGAAGCCATAAGCTTTGCACTGAAGTCAATTCCAACCAAACATGTCATTCCGCAACAAAAGCGCCAAAAACAGTAGCATACCTACAAAAGTATTCAGCAGTTGTTAAGACAAATAAAACAAGACACGGGAAAAATCATAAACCGCCATATCCCCTTGTTGTGTTCATCCTACAAGATACCAAAGGGATAGGGAATTGACCAACAATGCTCACAAACTATCAAAGCAAAACAATCTGGCCGACAATGATTAATTACAGTTGAAAACTTACTAGAAATAAAATCTACAAAAAGTACCTTAAATGGATCCTTTAATAGATAATTTACTCACTCAAAAAATAAGCCAAGGTTTTCAAAATGCAACTTTCTGAAAGTTTTATCAAACATGAAAAGTTCTCAAAAAGCATATATTCTTCCAATACTCAAAATAACACTTAAAAATGACAGGAAAATCTAAGCAATTTCTCTCTCGATTAACATCTGGTACAGATAAAATTAAGAAAGGGAACATTAGCATGCTGAGCAGAGCCTTCATAATGTGCTCGGTCGATTCCCAAGACAGGACTTAAGTACAAATGAACAATCAATTTTAAATCATGTGGAGAAAGTTACGAGAAAGAACCCATTGCTAAGAAAAGAAAATTAAAGGGAAGGTACTCATCTCCATGCAGAAACTTGTACTTAACATTATTATTCAAGATGAAAAGAAATAAATGAACCCTTAATTGTTCATTGCTATAAAGACCTCTAGAACAAGATGTCAAAATCTCCTTGCTAATTATATGGGAAGCAGCAGCACGAGCAATAGACTGCAAATGGTTTGAATCAGACAGTAAATCCAATTCATTTGGGACCCTGGAGATCCATTTTTTTCCTATTCAAAGATCAGAGAGAGAGAGGGCTGCCCCTTTGTTGGCTATTCATGACAAAAGCACTCATAGGAATGGTGCTAATTCCCATGTTCCTTCTAGTCTCGTTTGGTTTCAAGAGCCTCCCCTTCCTTGTTTCTTTGTGTTTTGAAAGCTGTCATCCTAGATTTTTTTTCGCATGCTGGGAAAAATGCCTCACTTTTCTACAAAAATTATTAGAAAAATTAAATGAGACAATTATGTACTAGCAACTGCATAATATTCTCTTAGACCAAACAATGCTAAACATGGAAAGTACCTAATACTAACTTTGTGCTAGAGATATTAACCAAGATCCAGAGACATTCATGGATCAAAAAATGGTTCAAATCTAACTCTTTTTAATCAAATATGTATCTTCTAATTTCTGCTAGTTAAACTAGAATCTAACCACGCCATATCCCTTTACTATGTGTGCCAGAAACATTTGTAGAATAAATCTGATACCATAGTGGTCACATTAATGAAGTCATATCTTTCTAGAAGCTCCCCCAGGGTTACCCAACTTCCATATGCTCTTAGGATCCAAAATAAATAAATGTACATCATGTCCTTTTACTTCGTGTGCCAGAAACATTTGTATAATGAATTTGATACTACAGTGGTCACATTAACGTGACCTTATCTCTTCTAGAAGCTCCCCCCCGAGGGTTGGGTGGCCTACATAGGCTCTTAAGATATAAAATAAATAATATGTGAACATTTAAAAGAATGTACAAGAACATTAAGGTCTTATAAGTATGGCATACGAGAAGGATTATGGATATCTCCCCGGTAATTGATTCAACATTTGATTCGGACAACCTATTTAGAAGACCTGGAACAAGTTAAAGATCAGAAATTTAGAGATCAAGTAGGAGTTTGGCACAACGTGCAGGGCCATAAATAACACATTAAACATAAAAGCACAGAATTTCATACTTCGTATATGACGACGTATTTTGGTATATTCTTCTGACTTGTCACCTGATCGAACTCTTAAGTGAGAAATGTATTTTCCATCTCTCTTCCCTGCAGGTACCTTGGCAGGAGCTTCTTCTAACACCGCTTCAGCAACGCAAGACACGGCAGGCCTGGATGCACCTATAGCCATATTAGCCACCGTGTCACCATCTTGTCCTTGCTATAACACCTTTCTTTTCTTACACTTCATCCTTGAAGGTGACTTAGCAGGAATTTCTCCCGATATGTATGCATCACATGTTTCCAGGGATTCAGAAACACCAAGGCCAGAGTCACCAGCAGCCTCACTTTCTAGCCCTTGGTCCAGTGACTTCTTCTTGCGTTTCTTTCTTTTAGGGCTACTATCAGGAAATTCCTCAGCACTGGGGGTCTTTCCTTCCCTAAAGAATCAATACTAGAGGGGATTCCTCTAAACACATTAATACCACCATCTTCTACTCTTAACTTTCCACCTTTAACTTTTAGTTTCTTCACAAGTTTCCTCTCCAATTCCAATTCCTCCTTTGCTGATGCCACAACATTCTGCATGTCCAACTCAATATACTCCTTAAATTTGTCTTTCTCACGCTTGTCTGTGAAATTAAATCAAAATAGAGATTTAAGAACTCACACCAACAATTTTGGTGTACAAACTCAATAATGATGTAAAAAAGGCAGTACATTATGTTCGTCAAAGAGACCATGGAAACAATCCCACATTCCAGAAGTCAAAAACCGTATCCAAGGTTAGAAGTCGGTATAACAATGACACCATAATATGTGTCGGCTCCTACCCAAATGGTACATTCCTGTGGACTCTAGTAGTAAAGTCGATTCAATCAATTGGATTAAAAATTATATAATAACAACACAACACATTCTAGAAACAAATTACCAACAAGAGAAGGAACAATCAGCATAATCAGAAACCAGCTCACATTCATTAGATCTACCAAACCGTCACAAGAAAGCATGGAAAACCACAAACAAAAATAACAAGAGCAAACTATACATGCTGAAACAAAGAGATATTACTTACCCAAAAAAGAAACAAAAGAAAATATTGCAGTCGTGCTAAGTTAAGTAAACCATTCACAGTTCACCTAACCAATTAAAATAACAGCAACTCTAATACCCACAAATTCCATCGTCCCTATTACTTTCCTCTGATTTCATAGCCCTGCAGAGCAAAACACAACATCCAGACCCAGCTCAACAATTGCAAGGTAGACTAAAAGAAACTTCAACAAAAAATAATTCTCTTCGGGTTACTAGCAATCTACTCCGAGTTTTTCTAGATGAGCAAGCAGAAGGATAAGAAAAGGATGGTGCTGGGGATATAGACATATACCTTGCCGCATATCTTGAGCTGAGCCGAGTAGCCCTTCCCGAACTCGTGAGGTGAGATGTTCTCCACGGTCCTCGTGGACGCAATTGATGAGGCAGGGTGAGAGGCTTGGTGTCAGTGAGATATGATTCGGGTGATACTTTCCTTATATGTTTAGCTGTAAATATGGAATATGAGTTGTGTATGGGCTAGTTGTAAATATGGTATATGAGTTGTATATGGAAGAGATATTATTTAGTTGTAGAGAGAAACTTTGTACATGTGTGTGTATATTAGAGAAGCAACCCTACCGTGAAAGGGGATTCAGACCAAATTTGACATAGTATCAGAGCCCTCACTCTGAATTCCATCTCTCTCTAGGTCTTAATCCATGGTATGCGATTTTCGTCGCATTTTTTTGGAGGAGTTGTAGGTGCTTACCGATCTTTCTCTGTGGAGGTTTGGGTTTTTGATTCAGTGGGTGGCTCTCGGTGCTTCTGTGCTTGTTTCGGTGCTTCTTGACACTGGGTGGTGGTGCTCTGTGGCTATCAGCACCTTCTGTGGTAACTAGAGTGACCGTTGCGGTGGTTGTGGCTGTGGTGGATGTTGTGGTTGTCGGCAGCTTCTACGGGGGTTGTAGTGATCGAGTGTAATTTGCTTTTGGTGGCTGGGTTCTCTCGGTGTTGTTGGGGATGTCGGGTTGTTTTTCCCGTTGACTACTTTAGAGTGAGACACAACTATTGTGTTTTGTTTTTTGGGCCGATTGGGCTGTATTTGGTTCCTTTTGTGGGCTTCGTTTCTGCTTTTCTTGGGTAGGCGTACTTTTCTTTTATTTTGCTGCCGTGGATTTGTTTCTTTTTTGTGGGCTGAGTCTATTTTTCCTTTTCGAGCTAGACTATTGTAGCTGTTTTTTTGGCTGATTAAGTGATTTTGTCTCTCGTTATTTCTCTCCTACAGTATTTCTTCCTTTTTCGATATTTTCATGTCTAAAAAAAATACTATTGTTTATTTTACTGTCAAAAATTACTCAACTCAGAGTTTCAGTTTAAGATATTTTTTAAGGGAAATAAATTGTAGAGTCATATTTATGATTCTACAAAAGTTTCCATGCTGGGCCAAGAGATTGGCTCAATGGGAGACTCGAGATGCTAGAGTTACGATCCCCAACCAACTTAAGTTGGTTTAATAAAACTTGGGCCCAAGCCGCCCTATGCTGCCGCAACCAATCTTGGTCAATTTTGATCAATCTCAAACGGGGCAATCCGTCCCTAGCCCGTAGTGTACACCCCTAGGCTGGGCATTAACTTTTGAAAACATGCCAAGAATCGCTTTTATTTTTTTATGTCCTTTCCCGTTACAAGAAAAGAGCACTTAGAGCACATCCAATTAGATATTGGTACACTCAAGAGAATTTACTAATTAATATTGCACTTCGTTCAATTAATTGCTAGAAGTCTATGACCAATTAAATATTTCTTTTTAATATACGCTAGCGTGACTTCAAATTTAAAAATGGAGGATATTAATTTAAATGCAAATGGACTCACATTATAGAGCAACGTGGTAAGTTTATTTTATGATTTTAAAAAAGCATATGGCGTACGAGTACGTATGAAGTTTGCTTTTGCACTCCCAGTCCAGTAAATAATGGTTTCCACCTGAATCAAGACCACTGAGTCTAGTGTACAAAAAACTGAATACAACAAATTTTCTCGTTATATAATATTTAGTATCTAAAGCTTTCTGACAAATAGATCTAACAGGAAAGTTTCAAAAAAGGTTAATTAGATGTTTTCTACCATAAGTTGCCACCTGCTCGTTTTACCCATAAATTTCGGCTCAACATAACCTGGATCCCAATTTAACGCTATACTCCAGTTACACCTTAGTAAAAACGACTGACATTAATTTGAACAAAAATCCTATATCTACATCCACTATAAAAGGCTCAGCCCTTGAGGCACACTTGTATACTCAATGGTGCAATAATTAGATTACAAATGAAGACTTTATTTATGAGCCTCTGGATCACAAGCTCCCAATGTTATAAGACAAGATAATAGGTAGATTTGATTTTTTTTTATTTATTTACATAGCAGCTGCTTGAGTATTTTTTGTATAATTAGGAGTATGTCTCTCTTTTTGGTGGGGAGTGTGTAGTACCTTTTTCACCCCTTTTGTATTTTTCGTTTGTCAATATTTGAATACGTTGTTTACTTTCCATTGCTTTTGTGTAACACCGGATAGTTCATGTTTGGTAGTTGATTTATCGGATGTAAGAATATTCTCGACAGATAATTGGTTAATATTGTATTAAACTTGGGCCATTTTAGTGAAGTACCTATTACTTTGCTTTGCTTTGCTTTCTCATGAAACGGGGCATTTATAATGACGTGTAAGCTAGAGTTGTTCTAATTTTTAAATTTAAGTGTCAGCCAGTCGTAATATGTGACATGACTTCTGTTAGCCAAGTCAGCATTTTTCCGTCTTGAAACAGACAGACGGATGGACTAAGTAATGAACGAGACTCACCTAATGGACCAGTTTAGAACGAAAATAACCCTTAAGACTATAACATAGCTCCTGATATGAAAGTGTTAGATGAAAGAGCTGACTGCTGTTTATAAGAGCAGCACCATGGGACGCAATAATACACCCTTGTGTCAAGTTATACCATTGTGTTAATGGAAAACCTCACCCATCAACACAAACGGGTGCCCAAGATCTATTTATATGAACCCAAGTACCAACTGCTCCATACTGACTCCATAGAGCAAGTACATATTGGAAATTTATGGGCGAGAATTCCATTAGCCAACACCATCTTTGTGGGCAGTCTCAAAACATGTATTCTTACACTGTTATCATGATCGTTTTTAGATAAATGTAAACTATATAATTGAGAGTTAGTTAATGATACTTACAACACAGTCGATCCCTGGGAAACTAGTCAACCTGCAAACCAAGCTACTGTGGGGGGGTGAAAGCAACCCATTTATCATCACTCATAGGCAATATGGTGTAGCCCTTCGGAGGTATCATGTTTGGCATGCGTGGGAAAACGTAAACCCTTTCACAGCCTGAGGAGCTTGTTCCAGCTTGCGGGACAACAATTTTCACAACCAAATTAGTGGAGCCGTCAGAAGATGAGGAAGGTGAAGATAGGATATTTTCATACATGCAAGGGGCAGAGTAGAATGTCTTTCCTACACAGCCATAAAAGGAGTCAGATGGCAATGAACCTTTGTTACATATTGTAATGGTATCGGGTCCAGAAGAAAGAATAGATGGATAACAACCGCTAACTTCAGCATTTACTATGATACGCTCTTGAAACATAAATGCCATTAATGTAACTTATCACTATTTTCCCCCTCAACTATCATCCCATTTGGAATGTGATAGCAAAAGCACCGACAGACATTGCAGCCTCAACTATTATCCTATTTGGAATGTGATACCAAAATCACTAACTTTGACATTGCACCCTCAACTATCCATGTTCAACCGCGGTTAATATTTGACTACCAAGATTGTCCATGTGATCTTTTATTTTTCAAAAAAAGTCTTAACAATGGGTGTCCATTGAAAGTTGTGAGTGCAATGTGAAGATAGATCACATCTTTTTATTTAGATTTATCGTGCATAATGTAAAACTTCGAATTTTTCTAACAAAATAAAAAATAAAACATTTTGAACGTGCTCGATAGATCACAATACATTTGATTGGTGTAAACATATTAGATATAATCCTTCAGCTGCATCAGCCTTATCTGGAGCCTTAGCTTTTCCTACACCAATATTGGATTACCTTTACCTAAAATGACATCTAGTAGATATATATGCAAGTTATTTGATTTTTTCATTCAGCTGACTTTTTTTTAATGATTGTTTTTATCAATTATTAAGCGTTATATTGATTACAATTTCTGATTTAGGAATATAAGGATACACGCAAAGTTGGAAAAAGTTCTGATGCACACGACAACGAAGATAGATAATTTTTTTATTGCATATTATATTTAATTGTTTCGAATTTTGTGATCAATTATTTAATTGTACATTTTGTTAATTATTTTTTTTATTTAATAATATCTTTTGAATAATTTCTAACAATTTTTTTATTTTTTTTAAATAAAAAAATAAGCCATTTTAACATTCAAAATACAACTGCTTCCCTATATTCAAACTTTCGCATTTCATTCATAACATGTTAGAACAACAACTCTTTTATTCTTTGATCAATATATTGAACGGATTTAACGATATCCGTTAGAACATCATAAAATGTTCGTACGTGTTTTCATTTTTCATCCGAAATCGTCCAAATAGTTTTCACGTGAACCATTGTAACCGATTAAGAACGGTTACAAATGTTCTATATTAAAGCGTTTGAATGGTATCCTAAATATCGAATGTAAAAATTTGTTAATGGTTCGGACGTTTATTTGCATTATCGAATGAATTTATATTTTTTGACGAAAGAAGTTCAAACATAATCTTTAACTGTCCGTTCAAAAGTGTTCAAACGAAAAATTTATTTTGGGACAGAAGCCTTCCCATCTCGGAAGGGTACTTTTTGGGACGGAACATTTCGTCCTAAAAAACCTTTTGTAACGGGTTTGTTGGGACAATCGGGGTGACAGACGGAATCCAGGTTTTTTGAAACCGAAAAATCCGTCCCAAAAACCAAATTTTGTTGTAGTGGAAGTAACTAGACCTCTAAGCCCCGAAATTTGAGGCGTTACATATGTGTCTACACTTCATATGTTTTACTACAACCAACAGGCGTATGTTTTGTTAAATAAAATATTAGCATGTACTTGTAGAGTATTAAATCAATAAGTAACTTGTAAACATTATTAGATACGAGCACGTGTTCTAATGTATGGAGGGATTATTCTATCTAAGAAAATATATTTCTTATTAATATATATATTATGGTGCTATATATTTCTATTTGTATAACATGAATTAAACCATAATTAAAGATCAGTTCTCAGTTCCTATAGTGGATAACATGATCTATGAATTATTTGGGGTGAAATATTTTTCAAAACTTGATCTAAGAGCTGGCTACCATCAGATACGAGACCATCCAGATGATATACGAGACCGCTTTTCGCACCCATAACGGCCACTATGAGTATCTTGTATGTCATTCGGCCTATGCAATGAGTCATCTACATTTCAAGCCATAAACTCGATCTTTCGGCCCCACCTCAGACAGTTCATCTTCGTATTTTTTGATGACATACTCATATACTTGCACATGGGAAGATCAGCATCTTCAGCACTTGTGACCGAAATGGACTCATCAGAAAATGGGATCGGAGCTGTCCTCATGCAGAACGAAAGACCCGCGGCTTATTTAAGCAAGGCGTTGGGTCCAACGAAAAATTGTTGCGGTTAGTCTACGCAAAAGAAATGTTGGCAATTTTGGAACCGGTGCGAGCATGGAGACTGTATCTTTTGGGCCGAATTCTTAATTAAGACTGATCAAAAGAGTTTGAAACATCTTCTTGATCAAAGAATTGTTACCCCTGAGCAGCAAAAAAAGTGTTGAAACTAGTGGGGTACGAGTATGAAATCCTGTATAGGCTTGGGAAAGAGAATGGGTGATGCCTTGTCCCGAAGAATGGGGTCCCTAAGCTTCAGGCTATCACCATGCCACGTTTCCAAATTTGGAATGACATCAGGGAGCTCAATCAGTCCAACTCGTATATGCTGCAAATATTGGAAAAGAAGAAACAGGATTCGGGGCAAATGAAGCACTTTGTATCAAGAGATGGGATCCACTTCTACAAGGGGATGGTCCTCATTCCTCCAGATTCTCAACGCAAAAAACTTCTTCATGAATTTGACAACACCAAATCTGGCGGACATCCGGTGATGCTGCACACTTATAAACGCTTGGCCCAATCCTGCTACTGGGAAGCTATACGTAAGGCAATTCGACTACGTTGCAGCTTGTGATATTTGCTAAAAAATAAGTCTGATGCTTGCTCCCTGGCCGGCCTCCTCTAGCCGTTACTAGTGCCCTCACAAGTTTGGGAAGATGTGTCGAAGGATTTCGTTGAAGGATTACTGAGCTCGAATGGGAAATATGTACTAGTGGTCGTTGTTCGCTTAAAAAATTAAGCACGTTTTATCTTCCTTTCACATCCGTTCTCAGCTAAGTAGCAGAAACTTTTGTGGACCTTGTTGTTTGGCATCACGGGTTACGTCCCTCAATTGTGCATGATCAAGACCAACTTTTCATGAGTTTGTTTTAGCAAGAGTATTTCTGTTAGAAATTGAAAGGAAAAATATGTTGATTGTAGGCTAGAATAGTTCAGAAATGATGAAGAGAAAAGGTATAGGATTTTGGAGCACTTCTCTCCAACTAGTTTCACTGAAACTTTTCTGTAGAAATTATAGTTTCTAGTCTTATTATAGAGGAGACTCTGCTGTGGGGTATTTATAGATACAAACTTTTTGAATTCCTAGATAGTCAAGTTCATGTATCTCCTTGTACAATGTACTACAGAAATTCATTCATCTTATCTTTGACTCCTTGGTAGAATAAACTTATTAAATGCTGAACATTCCAAAAAATGTATCAACTTCAACACTCCTCCTTGATGCATTTTTTTGAAACTCCAATCATGCTTCTCAGTAGCTGAAACTTGTTCCTCGACAAAGCCTTGGTAAAGATATCAGCCCATTGCTCCTCTGTGTTGTAGTACTTGAGCTTAAGTTCTTCATTTGCTTCTTTCTCCCTTATAAAATGATACTTGATAGCAATGTGTTTTGTTCGGTTGTGATGACTTGGATTCTTCGTCATTGCTATGGCTGCCTTGTTGTCACAATAGATGACTGTAGCATCCTTTTGCAGCTCTTCCATATCCTCAAATATCCTTCTAATCCATACAGCTTGGCTTGTAGTTCCAGCCGCAGGAATGTATTCAGCTTCAGAGGATGATTGTGCAACCGTTTCTTGTTTCTTTGACGCCCAAGAAAAAAATTCCAGAACCTAGTGAGAATGCATATCCAGAGGTACTTTTCATATCATCCATTGACCCAGCCCAATCACTGTCAGTAAAACCAACCAGTTTTGAGTTAGAGGTCGATGTGTACCAAACTCCATACTCCAACGTTCCTTGTAAGTATCGGAGTATTCTTTTTGCAGCTCCAAAGTCAACTTGACTTGGACTTTGCATGAATCTGGATAGCAAGCTTGTAGCATACATTATATCTGGACGTGTGGCAGTGACATATAATAAACTTCCAATAAGACTTCTAAACATTGAAACATCTGCCTTCTTAGATCCATCTTCTCTCTTCATTTTTTCTTGAAGAACTAATAGAGTAGCAACAGATTTGCAACCATACATCTTGAACTTCTTCAACAAGTTCTCTGCATATTCTTTTGGGATACAAAAATCCCTTTTTGCTCTTGACTTATCTCCATGCCAAGAAAATAATGCATCAATCCCAAGTCACTCATTTCGAAAGTCTTCATCATATCCATCTTAAAGCCTTGTATCATTGATGGATTATTGCCAGTGAAAATCAAATCATCTACATATAAAGAGATAATAAGAATGTCATCAGGTTCTTGGGTCTTGATGTAGAGAGTTGGTTCACTTTCGCTCCTCCTAAATCCTTGATCCAAGAATACCCATCAATTTTGCTGTACCAAGTTCTTGGCACTTGTTTAAGGCCGTATAAAGCTTTCTTTAGTCGAAGAACCTTCGCTTCCTTGCCATGCACAACGAACCCTTGTGGCTGCTCAACGTAGACTTCTTCGTTTAGTTCCCCATTCAAAAATGCTGACTTACGTCAAGCTAAAATATCTTCCATTCCTTTTGGGCTACAAGAGCAACAAGAGCTCTTATAGTATCAAAGCGAGCAACTGGCACAAACGTTTCGTTGTAGTCAATCCCGGGTTGTTGTTTGTAGCCTTTAACAACTAGTCTGGCTTTGAACTTCTGGATAGACCCATCAGGATTAAGCTTTGTTTTGTAAACCCACTTTACTCCAATGGTATCCTTGTCTTCAGGGCGATCTACTATCTCCCACGTTCTATTCTTTTCAATCATCTTTTTCTCTTCCTCCATGGCTTTCACCCATTCTTCTTGTTGTGATGCAATTTCATAATTTTCTGGTTCCATCACTGTGAAATTGTATGTTTCATATATTTCTCTTAGAGATCTTACTCTTCCTGTTGATGTTTCTGGTGAAGAAGTTTCTTGGCTTGAGCTTGATTGTGAAAAGGATCCAGGAGATGCTGATGGAGTGCCACTTTCGAAAGAAACATCTTCTTCTTCATGATGTTGCCTTGTATGGTCTGCGTGTACTTCTTCTGGTACAAAGACACTTTTTCTTTTTGTTGTCTGAGCTTCCCAATTCCAAGCAGCATTTTCATCGAACTTGACGTCACGACTGAAGGTGAGCTTCTTAGTCTCCAAATTGTATACTCGATATCCTTTTGACACCAATCCATATCCCAAAAAGATACCTTTTTGAGATTTTTCTTCTAGCTTGTGTCTTCTTTGTGCTGGAATATGGATGTAGCAGATGCTACCAAACACTCTAAGGTGTTTAGCAGACGACTTTAGACCACTCCAAGCTTCAACTGGAGTCTTGTCTTGAACAGCCTTTGTTGGACATCTGTTCAGCAAGTAGACTGCAGTATATACTGCTTCAGCCCAGAACATCTTTGGAAGTCCTTTCTCCATTAGCATTGATATGGCCATCTCCATGACAGTTCTGTTCTTTCGTTCTGAAACTCCATTTTGTTGCGGAGTGTATGCAATAGTCAACTGATGCTCCACACCTTCATCTTCACAAAACTTATCAAATTCTTTAGAGGTGTACTCAGACCCTCTATCACTTCTCAACTTTTTAATGCTCCAGTACAAAATTCTTAAACTTCTTGAAAATTTCAAAGACATCTTATTTTTGTTTGAGAAAATAAACCCAAGTCATCCTTGTAAAGTCATCTATAAAAAGAATGAAATACCTGTTCTGGTTTAGAGAAGGCATTCTCATGGGCCCACATAAATCTGTGTGCACAAGCTCCAGAATTTCTTTTGCTCTCCATGCTTGATTTGAAGAAAATGATTGTCGATGTTGTTTTCCAAGAAGACAGCCTTCACAAACACCATTCAGCTCTTCTAGCTTTGGCAGATTTTTCATCATATTTTTGTGATGTAGAAATCTCAGCGACTGAATGTTAAAGTGGCCAAATTTGCGATGCCCAACCCAAGAGTCATCAACTTGGGCCTTCATAACAACTTCTTTCGAATATTGCCATGTAATTGGAAAAGTTCTGCGCTTTCCCATCTTTACTTGAGCAACTTCATGATTATTATTTTTCAGATTATTGATGGTGCAGAAATTCCCTTCAAAGTGAAGAGAATATCCATTCTCCATCATTTGTCCCACACTTAATAGATTCTGATCAAGGCTAGGCACAAGGACATTTTTGATAAATCTCGTACCTTTCTTTGTCTCAATGGCAATGGTGCCCTTGCCTTTTGTATCCACCAAGACGCCATTTCCCATCTTCACCTTAGACTTCACCGAGGTATCTATATCACAAAAGATACTCTCATTAGAAGTCATGTGATTACTGCAGCCGCTGTCAATATGCCACTCCGTAGATTTCTCTTCTGAAGCAGCTTGACATGCATAAAATAAATGCTCCTTGTTTTCTTCTTCAGAAAAATTAGCTTGATTATTTTTGTAACGGCAAACTTGTTCAGTGTGCCCAAACTTCTTGCAATTTCTACACTGTGGCTTTCCACGATGCTAACAATCTTTCTCAGGATGACTTGTCTTTTTGCAGATTCCACATGGTGGAAAATCACCTTTCTTCTGCTTCCATTTGGAACTTCCTTCATTTTGCGGTTTTGCACCACCTTTCCAGCCTCGATATTTTTTAATTCCATCTTTCTGCTGCTTCTTCGATTTCACATTGAGCTTAGACTGAAAGGCATTTTCAAGTGAATCTTCACTACGCCTATTCAATCTGTGCTCATGTGCTTGAAGGGAACCCATTAACTCGGCGACTGACATAGTTGATATGTCTTTGGATTCTTCAATTGCTGCCACAACAGAATCATATTTCTCTGTCAAGCTTATCAAGAGTTTCTAAACAATTCTCTCATTAGAAATCGCTTCTCCATAGGCTCGCATTTGATTCACCACCTTCATCATCCTGGAGCAATAATCTTTAGCTATCTCAGAATCATTTTGAGATTTTCATCTCCCGTTTCGCAAACGCTTGAAGCTTAATAACACGAACTTTGGCATTTCCTTGGAACTCCTCCCGCAGCGTGTCCCATGCTTGCTTTGCGGTAGCAGAGCCCATAATCCTTGGAAAAATAGGATCACTTACCGCTTGTTGGAGAACGAAAAGAACCTTTGCATCCTTCTGCTTGAGTTCTTTAAATTTTGCTATTTTTGTAGAAGCACCTTCAGCAGGAATGGTAACTCCTTCTGCGATGATCTCCCAAAAATCTTGTGATTGGAAGAATGTCTTCATCTTGATACTCCAATAATCATAGTTGTCTCCACCAAAAATTGGAACGGATGATTGAGCAGAACCAAGAGTAGCCATAAGAACTTGCAATGATGTTCCCAAAGCCCAAACTTGATCGAACAATCCTCTGATACCACTTGTTAAAAATTGAAAGGAAAAATATGTTGATTGTAGGCTAGAATAGTTCAGAAATGATGAAGAGAAAAGGTATAGGATTTTGGAGCACTTCTCTCCAACTATTTTCACTGAAACTTTTCTGTAGAAATTATAGTTTCTAGTCTTATTACAGAGGAGACTCTGCTGTGGGGTATTTATAGATACAAACTTTATGAATTCCTAGATAGTCAAGTTCATGTATCTCCTTGTACAATGTACTACAGAAATTCATTCATCTTATCTTTGACTCCTTGGTAGAATAAACTCATTAAATGCTGAACATTCCAGAAAATGTATCAACTTCAACAATTTCAAGTTCAAGACATGAAATTGTTTACCAACTCAGCGTACCACCCACAGTCCGATTAACAGGCGATGTAGTACTGATTCAGTGCCTGGAGCAATATTATCTGCGAGCCTCACATGGTCAGCAACCCAAACAATGGAGCTAGTTTTGGAGTGAGCAGAAGATTGATATAATACCACATTCCATCATTCCATTGGCTTGATGCCATTTCAAGAACTCTATGTCAATTGTTAATTACTTTGGTAGGCGGGATTTTGGATTTGTAGACTCAAGATGCGTTGCAACAAAATACTATGTTCCTGTGGAAGAGTGTTTGGTAAAAAGGAAATGACATACAACAAATGATCTATAGTATCGGATTTGAGAACAGAAGCTAATATACAACGAATCTATTTTATATAATTTTCCTCATAACAGAAGCTGGTTCTCAGAACAGAAGCTGGCATAGTTCATACTATTCTAACTTGTCCAGTTTATATAACTTTGACGTGTTATGGGAAAAAATTTAGCATGAGTACCGCTTTATTTAGTGATTGTGGATCTTATTGCCAACAAGATTATAAACTTCATTGCTTTCAAGTTCATCTATGAGGGCAATTTACCTGATTAGGAAATATTATATCTTTCTCAAAGTAATTGATTAAAATCTAAATGGAAAAAACAAAGAGAAGATAAAAATTTCTCATGGGACAATGATTGATTTTCACGGAGTGATGTTAGTCTGGACCCACAAATAATTTTACATAATTGGCAAAATAAGCTGGAAGAAAATTTCTCAGCCATCTATCCCAAATATATTAAGAAAATACATCTTTCTAGCTAGTGTGCCCATTATTGATGGAACAATTATACATCATTAGGGACATCAAAATACGTTAAAGACAAGACTTCATTTTTCTATTAAAGATGCATTGCCCATATGTCGATTTGATCATGCCAACAAGAAGAGAAAACTGCATTAATGCAAACAAGGTGATTGGAACACTGGCCAAACAAATGATAGGAATGATGATCCTTGATCTTCCACGAAGCATCATTAGAAGAGCAAAAGAAAAGGTTATCATCATGGTTGCAATTGAGAAGAACAGTGTACATAGGCCTATTATTAATTTTTGGGTAAGGATTTCAAAAATCTTCCTCTGCATAAGGTGATGTAAGGACTCCCAGAAATATCAATACTGAAGCTGAGGAGGAAAAGAGCGATAGAGAATCGAATATCATAAAGAGAATAAACAACTTTTCAGCTGCGAATAGTGGCAAACCTGTATTTCGGTTGTTCCCACCAGGAACAGTAAAGGCCACAGCAAACATAATGGTAATAATCAAAGTTCCAACTACTGTACATGAAGTTGACGTGCTTTGCATCCATTTTTCACCCTTTTTCCTCAAGTCTTCATGGCTCAATGAAAATAATTGTTTCGGAGTCAATCGATCTTTGTTTAGCATATTCTTAACCCTCGGAGGAACAATGCTCTCCACCTCCTACATTTGTAAAGCAAAATCAATAAAAATAAAAGGGATCATGATTTGTATTCGAAAGACACAACATGTGTGTCATACACTATTTAATGTTGCTCACATTAAACAAATTAATTGATGCAAGTTAGTGTATTTAGACTGTTACCCCTCATGCTTGTACTTACCCTCTAAGCTCACTTATAGTAAATATATGCACAAAAGCGGGGATTACATCATGATTTATGCTCCTACTAGAGTTTACTCATTTGCTTAGCGGAAGACTTGTAAACTATTCCATAATCGTACGTGTGTTATTTCTTTATGGTTTTTATTAGTGTAAACTATTCCATAATCTCTTATTATTGTCATTAGATTATCTTAAATTTTTATGTGCTAATTTTATGCCCTTATTCCTTTATTGAATTTCTAGTAATAGCAATTAATTCCCCTTTTTCCTTTCATTAGAATTCCTTTATTCATTAATTACATAAGAAATTAATTAAATAATATTTCTTCATTAATGAGCACGGTTTTGAGCCCTATTGGACTCTATTGGGTTAGACTTATTATTTAGTAAAATTTCCTAAGTCCATTTAGAGGTATTGGGCTTAAGGTCCATTTAAGAACCTTAATGGGCCTTGTGTTTTGGGCCCTTTAGACAACTCAGATTTGGTTCAAATTTTGGCTCCCTCCTCAATTTTTTATGCACTACACAGCTACGTACTCAAATTATTCTTTTGGACATTTTTACCTTATCATCTACTCAGAGATGCCAAAACTGCCCTTAGAGACTTCTAGAGGAATTTTCGACCTTTCCTTACATCATTTTTAGCTGCCATTTTTAGGGTGATGTTCTATATACCTAAACTACCTATCTGGAAAATTTTACATGAAAATTCCAAGTATTTCTAAGGGTCGTTTTGGACAATGACCTATCTTCACATTTAATCATAACTACACTTACTTGCATGTTGTATTTCTTGTTTTTAATCACCATAAACCTATAAACTATCATCTTTGCACATCTTTACAAGATCACAGAGCACATATTAGACAATTAGAAAAGCATAAAAGAAATATGAACAAAAATATACAACTCTATCAATCCATGCATTAACACCCTTTGCATGTTGTTTTTGCTCTTTATAAGCATCAAATCTCAACCATTGAGTTCATAAGCTCCCATTCAAGGCCCTGCCTTGTCTATTTCCCATTTCATAGCCATCTTTTCCATTTAGCCATCATCAAGGCTTCCAAAAATGCATAAACTTCAACATGGTATATGTAAAATGCATCATATGTTACAAAAATGCACATGCAAGCATGTTTAACCATTCCAATTGGACCAACTTGTGGCCTTCCCTTCCTCCTAACACAAGATTTGGCCATTGATGTTGCCCTCAAACACAACAAAATCCAACCTAAGCATGAACTACATCCACATAACACAATATCTTTACAAATATCAAGAGACAAGCTAATTTTTCAACATGCAAGCTTCAGTTGCACATTAACTCATGTTAAGAGCTAAATCTAACAAATTCTCTCTTGCATCCAATGTATACACCCTATGACAGCAACCAAATAATGCTCAAACAAGATATTTTCCCAACTCAAACAAAGCTAAACACCCCTTACTTCAAGTTTTGCTTTTTTCCTTTCCTTTTTTTTCCTTCTTTCTTCTTCTTCTTCCTCTTCCTCTTCTCCTTGCCGAGCTCCCTCTCTTTCTGTCCTTTTTTCTCTCTTTTTCTTCTCTTTCTTTCTCCTTCTCTCTCTTTCTGTCTTATCTTCCCCTTTCTCTCTCTAGGGCTCTCCAAATTTATCTAATTCAAGTGCCATCATTGCCTAATTTCCTAGGGGTAGTGAGTGCATGGGAAGAGTGTTGGTGCCACTTGTCAAGATGGGAAGATTTTGTCTCCCAAGAGACATAATGACCAAGATTTGGCCGGCCATGGGCCTGTGGTTGGGCTTGGATTGCACTTGTTGGCCTCCAAGGCCTTCTAGGGTTCGGCCCAAGTATTTTTCCTTGGTCTAATTCTAAGCCCAAAGCCCCCTAGGTCCAATCTAGCTTAATAGGTAATTCAATTAATGACTTTTGTAATTAAATAAATTTAATCAAACAAAGAAACCATTAAAGATCACCCTAGGTCAAAAAGTATCAAAATAATAAAAGAAAGGAAATCATAGAATCATTGAGGTTAAAAATCAAAAGTTAAACATAAGGAAATTGCATTATAATTTTCGGATATAAGGGAGAAAATTAGTCAAATAAAATTCTTTTTTTTTTTACAAGAAATGCAATTAGTTAAACATTTTAAGAAATACTATTATTTAATCGAAGATGAAAAATAAAGGAAAATAATCACACGCTTAAATAGCAAGCTACATAATTAAAATTGTGAGCAATAACTAGTACACTAAAAGTATGAATTCATATCAAAGGAAAATTAAAAATGAAATGAGCAAAAATGGCTGCCAAGAATGTCATAAGTAAATACCTCCATTAATAGCTTAAAAGAGGTTCAAATGGGAGAGGTATCACATAGACAAAGCCATTTTTGAAAGTCATAAACTAAGAAATCTTAACTGAAAAGACATAACTCAACCACCCAATATGGTACATAAGTAATTGGGGAGGTTACATGGTTAGAATTTCAAAAGAAGCCTAATTTTGTCTTGCGAAGTTTGATTTTAGATGATTGTCTCAATTGGACACAACTCCACACTACGTGCTATCTCCTTAATTTTGATGATTGTCTCATTTTTATTAGGTTTCTTGCATTTTATTATTATGTGCCTAGCACCTTAATATCCACATATCTAATTTTGGTCCAATTAAGTTGATGGGAGGTCGAGTAAGTCCTTGATGAAAGAAACAAAGTTAGAACGTGGTCTGAACCTTCCTCCCAATACCCAAAGCCAGTGGCATGTCCATAGGGTGCACCTGATCTGAGAGAATTAGACTTGCTAAAATTTAGGTGCTCACTAATGGGACTAAAGAGGTTTTCACTTGTAGTCGAACCCCAAAAGTCTCAATGAATAACTAAATTTAGAATCTAATTATACCTAGAGAGGGGTGAATAGGAATTTAAAACTTAATATACAAACTCACACAACAAAATCAAAAACAAAGTTTGTATCAATTAAGCAATATGTCAAGTAGAAATACTTCGCATCAATCAACTCACCAATCATCAAAATTCAAAACACTTTACCTTATACACCAAGTATGCAGCATGAGCTTGTTCAATCTTCAACCAAGATTCATCATCAGAGAATCAAGATTAAAGTCGATAAGCTCAAGTAAACATAAAAAATTTAAGAGGTAAAGAGACAAGCAATCACACACAAGACACTTGTTAGTACTTGTAAGTTGGTGTAATTTCGCGTAAAATTTTAAATTCAAATTGAGTTGTATTTTAAGTTTGGTCAAAGTGTTCAAGAGATTAAGAAGTCTTTCAAGTTTGAAAAGATAAGAATATCTCAAGATGAAGAGCTAAAAATAAGGAGCAGGCTCCTCGCATAAAAAGTCTTTGAGAAGATTTCGAAATTTTGAAAAATTTTCCTCCATTGAGAAAGTTTCCCTCCCTTCAGAATTGATGAATCAATTAATTTATGGTCAACACTTCAGAGTAAATGCGCCTTGAACTTCATGTAATTCCTTTTCTACAAAACAACAAAGATGACCTCGGACACCGGGGTAAGGCACCTCTGATGCCTAAGTCAGTGTTTTGGTATTTCAATATTTCTACTTCAAATCTCTTGAATCACTTACTTTTCTTCTTCATGATCTTCTACTTTTATAGCATTTCCTCTACGTCCTTGTATTTCCTTTTTGGAGGGAATATGATCCCCTATAGCGTCATGTCCCGGAAAGTGCTCCTTGCACGTTTCCATAATGGGCAGTTGCTTTAATCGCGGGAACATCGGGATCGTGGAGCTGTTACACATGATAAGTTGTCTTATAACCGCTCACGACAAGTGTCATGGTTTCACCTTCTTTTGGGCAAAGTGCAGCATGAGCTTCACGTTGTTGTTGGGCTTTTGATGTGTGTGATCATACTCGTTTAGCCCAAATTTGTTTGGTCTAGACTAATTTACTTTCAGTATCATCAAGAATTTCATTTGAAACTCAACCAACTCTATAAATACTTAGAGAGATCGACTAAGAAAATCGATTGAAGCCATTCCACACTTTGTTCGAGCCTTACTTGAGAGGGAAATACTTTAAGATCGCTGCCCATAAACAGTTTAGATTTACTCTAGTTCTACACATTCAATCACATCATAACCAACCTTCCTATGTGAAGCCTTCAGAGTGCAAGAGGATTTGGCTGCCGGAGTTCCTAGTGTTGAAGAATAAGGTTGCTCTTGAAAAATTCATAAGAAGAATCTCAGAGGGTTGAGGGTTTACCACAGAGAGACAGTCTAAATTAGATTACTTAGATTATTACATGGCGTAGTCAGAGTCAATTAGCAACTAGAGGTTGTCCGTGTCTAAATTACTTTTGTAAAGTTTTACTTCTTAGTGGATTTCTGGTGGATGCTAGCTTGGAGTGGTTTTTCCTTTGAAATGTAGTTCAAAAATTCTCCACTTTATAAACAAAATCCTCGTCTCTTGTGTGATTGGTATTTGATTTAATATTCTGCTACTTATTTTGTTGATTGAGTTAATATTTATTCATATCTAAACAAGACATAGGACTTGTTCTAAAATTTTCATTGTTTTATAGATAGAGAGGTAACACCTGTTCACCCCCCCCCCCCTTTCTCTAGGTGTTAATAGGGTCTAAACATGATTTTTTTAACTCTAAACCTTGTTTATGAACGGGAAATTTGAAGAACATTTGCAAGAGGGAAAAACTCTAGGCGTGCAACTATCAACTGATCCACTTATAAATGATGATTTTGTTACAGTAAAACATTGGCTAAACCACAAACCTCATTCAAATCACTCATTTGAACCCGCACAAAGTGGCCAATTTAGAACCTCTAAATCTCTGGAACTCCAGCACAACACTACCCTTAGAACTCTGAGGGTAACCACTCACAATAGGATTTCTAGGTGATTAATCTTTTGAATAACAAGAGAGTATTTGGGTGTTTTCTTGTTCAAGGATGGGCAATTTTTGATCTCATCTCTCTAAGGTATATTCTACGGTTTTGAAATATTCTTTACCAATAGAGAAAGAGAGAGGAAGGTTTCATCATTGAAAAGTGATTACAACAATGTCGGTAGAGAAAAGGATATATTATGTTAGAGTTTAAAGGACCCGAGCTTGAGCATACGTCCTCAAGTAAGCTTACACTCTGTGTTCCAGTATCCAGCACTAGGCTAGCCCTAAGCTAGTGCACCTTCTCTGGAACTCTTTTCGAGTACTTTGTATCTCCAAAACTCAACACTAGGTGAGCTTGAAGCTAGCTCCACCTTTCTATAACTTGTTCTTCACATAATCTTCATATCAACAGACTTCCATCAGGACATGTTTTACAAGACTCAACAATATTACAAATACTGAACAAACTCTTCAAGACAGAATTTATTACCAACACATAAACCTATTACACTTACACTATATGTAGATTTTTAACACACACACACATATATATATAATAAATAATATTTCATAATATATGTAGAGTTGAAACGAGTCTTGATTTTAGCACATAATATATATGCATCACATGTAATACATAGCTGATTAACGAAAAATTAATAAAGAATATTTCACAAAGAAATTAAGTAAATATTCCGGTTTAAATATCTAGACCACCTAAGTTAGAAATAGCGAGTAGATTTAAGAAAGTATAACTAAGAAATAGATGCCCTTTAGAACTCACCTTAAACCATTGTAGTTCTCTTTGCATCTGTAAAGCTGCACCTGGGATATGATTAATTGGAGTGGAAGGTGTCAACATTCCTGCCATATGTAGGATGTTATTACGGAAGACATCATCTGCACCCGCTAGTAAAGCTTTCTTTCGTTTCAATCCATATATGAGGCTAAAGATTTCGGCTTGACGATTTAGGACAGCAACCATAAATATGCTACGTCCATCGCGATCACGGTACTGTAAAATAGATGTATCTGTTCTCCCCATCTCAAAAACGATTTCATGTATCCCATCCTTGGTGGCACGGAAGAGTGCATTAGCAACAGCTGTGATTTCTTCACGACTAAAAGTTGATATCTTTTCACATAGACGAGACAAAAGTTGATGGGATTGGACATGGCGCAACTTCATGTCATATAACTGCTTGAATCCTTTGTCAAGATTAAAACAATGCCAATTCAACTGAATCAAACAATAAGTTTTTTTTTTTAAAAAAAAAGAAAAACAAAAAAAACTCGGAAAAATAATTACTTTAATGAAGTAGATGAATTGAATGGGTGCAGGATTACCGAAGAAGTTCAGAAGATGTGAAGCTAGTTGGAACATTAGAGGTCGCACTGCAAAGAAAGATCAAACTTCGCTGATCATCACACATATACACCAGAAAGGCTATACTATAAACAAAACAGTCAAGTAATTATATTCCTATTTTGAATAAATATACTATTTTTGTGCATATTCCCATTACTAGCAAAATATCTAAGTTGAATGGCTAAATTGACATAATTAATATACGCGCGACATATTGTTCTATCTTCAAATAAGAAGACTGTTATAATCAGTTCTTCATCATTTCTGGCAGTTTAAGAAGTGTAGTTCCTGTTAGTGTGACTTGGTTCATAATGGTGGGCACAATTAATCTTCTCACTTGGAGTAGCAAAAGAAGTGTTCTATTGCCAATATACTCTGGCCGATTTTTTAGTTGTACAAAACAACATGTTATGCGTTTTAATGTGGGAGGAATTATTCTTTTCCAAAAGAAGCTGCTGAAAACACGAAGAGAAAGGGAGAGTTTGGGAGGAAGTCGTTAAATATAGAGAGAGAGCTAGGGGATGATTGAGGACGGTAGTTGGTGTGTCTCGCAAATATTGAAGAGCATCAAAGTTACAAGAATCACTACTTATAAGTCTCTCATGTGGCTTAGTATGAGAATTAACGAGGTAGATATAAATCCTCTTGTGTGAGAGTGTGAGATTTGAGTGTATTGGGAATTGGGTTAATTGGACTGGTTTTTTTCTCTATTTGTGTACTCTTGATTTTAGGATTAGTGTATTTTTTTCTGTACTCTCTGCCCATATATGTATCTCATATTGAGAGAATCACGTTAAATTTTGGTGTTCTCTGTGTGTTTATTTTCATGATTTACAGAAATCATGTGATCCATTGAACAACAAGTGGTATTAGAGTATAGGTTCGGGATTCAGATTTGTGATTACAGTTGATATGGCGACTACCGAGTATGAGGTGGAGAAAGTTAATGATAAAAATAATTTCTCCTTATAGCAGAGAAGGATGAAGGATTATCTAATCCAAGGAGTACTGTTCAAGGCACTACTAGGGAAGAATATGAAACCACAAAAGTGGGATAGATCCAAGGGGAAGAATGACAAAGGTAATCAGTCTCGGTATACGTCACGCTCGAAAAATTAATGACGACAATTCACCGTTCAGATTCTAGCTAGGGATACGGAGTGCTATTACTGTATCAAGGAGGGTCACAAGAGAAAATTTTGCAAGCTGTTGAAAGAGGATTTTGAGGGGCTCCACAGATTCAGTTAGTGCAGCCAATGATGAGTTCAATAACGACAGTGAGATTATTTGTGATCTTCTTGCAGTCTCTTCAGGTACGGATTCTTCGATAGAGTCCTGAATTTTGGATTCTTCTTGCTCGTACCATATGTGTCCAAATAGAGAGCGTTTTGCTACGGATAAGGCCTGCAATGTCGTTATAGTTCTGATAGGCAACGGTGCTATAAGTGTAAGGCTATCGGGATTGGTACAATTAAAATCAAGATATTTGATGGGGCTTTGTGTACACTTACATATGTGAGGCATGTTTCGGATATTAGGAAAAATTTTGTTTCTTTAGGTGCGTAGCTACACGACGGAAAATGGTACGTGTTATGAAAATATCGAGTGGGGTGATGGTAATAATGAAGGCCAGGCGAGCAAATTGTGAATCTATATGAGCTGATACGGTTTCTTTTGCTTTATTTGCTGCCAATGTGAAAGAGATCCCCTTTTTACTAAAATCCTTGTTAAAAACCAATTTAATCCAGAGTACAGAAAAATAAAATACAAAAATATTCTAAGTAAAAATTGGAATCTCGCCATACAAACTCTAGACAAAGGATTCGTACCCGGCCTGTCGTCTAATAGTAGGACAAGATGTAGAATTTCGAGATTTATAACTAGTACTGTTTGTACATGCTTTTCTCTTCCTTCTTGTCAAAGTATTAATTCAATATATATTTGACCCAGAAATGAAATTAGATCATCCAGTAGATATGCTTATCCTATTATTCGGAGTAATAATTAAGAGAGAAGCACGAATTAGCATCCACAAATATGATTCACATTGTAATTAAAAGCCAAAACCGTACGCAAGGAAGAAAAATTAGGCAACAACATATATATCTGATCCGACACCTCTAATGTCTTGATCATTTTGAATATTCAGACGAATATCTTTAATAGCACGACGTCCCGATTGAATGTGGATACCTAATTCCAGGGAAACAAGAAATTAATCATTCGCTGTCAATACATTGAACATGATAGCAGTATTATATAGAATTTCGTCTTTTTCCGTTTCTGTCACTAGCGCGCGGTTAAAAGAACCCATCTTCCATATCAAAAAGTTTCATTTCTTGCATATTATATGGGACAAAAAGATTGACCAACTTTTTTGTTTTGTTGAGTTAAGTCGATTATTAAGGTTATCAATGCAATTTAACAAAAGTGATCAAGACAAAAGAGAGCGGTACTTACAGTACTTGTAGATCCATTGCTTCCAAAACACCAGCCGATTTCCGCACGGGAATGTCTTTGGCATAAGCCAATGTGTACAGAGGGTATGAATAGCCTCTCCGCGTATGAGCCAACGATGGAAAACGTTCAATTAAATCCAATGCAATATCTGTAGTATGTCGTATCATGGCGAGCAGAATAACAGATAAGCATGGGGTTATATATATATATCTTGTGAAGATAGCAGATCACACGAGGACTCAATGGTTAGGTGAAAACTATTTCTTACCAAAATTTTCAGCATATATAGCGTCACGAAGAAGTGCAGCACCCTGATCGCCTTTTTCAAAATCCTGTAACGGAGTACGAGAATACAGATAACATGTCACCTCATTATTTCCCAAGTTTGCAGCTGCAATAACCGGAATCCTTCTCTGAACCGTGTCCTCAGGAATGCTAACCAACGTCTTATTTTTTCTTATCATGCATTCAACCATCCGGTAATCTTCACTTTCTACTGCCCCAGCTAGAGCTAGCTGTCTTACCATACAAATCTCTTATTGCCAAGTCGTCTGGTGACATTACTTCCACCAACTCTTCAACTATATGCGTCTTCTCGGCAAACACAGCAACGTGGAGAGCTGTCTCATTTCTCGACGTGACTGCTGCATTCTTTGCTTCGGGATTGTCCTTAAGGAAATCTCGTACAGCTTGCAGATTACCACTCTGCACAGCTTTGACGAAGTCCGCATACTTATTAGCATGGTCATGGCTTCCGGCGTTGTCTCTCCCTGCAATGTTTTTTTATTATTTCCTAGTATAAATTAATGACGTAAGACTAAACGGTAATGCTTTCTGCGTGCCAACTACCGAATGACATTTTAGGGTCAGTTCGTTTGTTTCTTGAATAAATTTTGTAATTTGTTTAATTTGTTTGTTTTTAGATATTTTGCAGACTATTGAAAATGAAGTTAAAATAAAAAGTTTTTAAGTAAACCATGAAAGTTCAATTATTTTTCAGAAAACAATCTAAGCTCAAAATTTCAGTAAAACCTTTTTTTTTGGGGGGGGGGAATAGGGCTGCATATGGGCTTAAATCTATATATAAGTCATTCTAAAATTTCAAAATATTTTATTTGTCCCATATGTTTCAAAACAATTAATCCTCACCTTCCATTAGCCATTAAACCACATGCAAAATTATCAAAATGCTCCTCCAAGACAAAATTATTAAAAATTATTAAAAATTTCATAAAAAATAAAAATGTGATATAAAAAAAAGTAATATTTTAAATAAAAAATATTGAAAAACTCTACTTCATTAATCTATTCATTTTTAATTTATTTCATGAATTTTTATTTATTTTCTAAAACAATTTAAAATTTTATTTTGGAGAGACATTTCGGTCAATTCACATAATTTTCACTATGAATTAATGGCCAAATCAAACAGAAGGCAATGATTGATTTTTTTGAAACATATGGGGCGTAATAAAATATTTTGGAACTTGAGGGGCTGATTAATTTTTTTTCTCTCTAGGCGTTTCAAGTTTGTGCTACTTCTCTCTCTCTCTATCATTTTAGATCTTCATAAATCACGCTCAATCTAACGATATTTTATTGATTTATCAATATTAATTTGAGTATAGGTTTACATTGAAGGTGTTTACTTAAAGTTGAAATTAATCCAAAAGTTAGAAGGCTCTAACGGTAATAATATATGTGACTTTATGATGAAATAGTTGACTATACCACTCAAATGTGTCGGCTACATGCGGAAAAGATCAAACCCAAAAAAGTCAAAATAAAACTTCACAAACACAGATAGTCAAAATTGAAGAAAATGTCGACTATAGATCCCATATTTTTTTATGAATAATTTTTTGAATTCGAAGGATGCATATGATTGTTTTATATTGTCTACAATTAGGTTTTGATTTATGAGATTTTATTTTTGTGAAGCCTAATTATTTAATCTATAGCATGTATTAGAAATTTTATACAAATAAGTAAATCATTAAGGATGTCAAAACATCACAAAATATTTTTAAAAGATTAACCAAACATATATGATAGTGAAATTAATTTGATGAGAGAGAGACTAGATCAGCCAAGGTTGTCGGTGAGTTGCTTGCTCATCTCTCGAGGTTGACTACTTGTGGCATCGCATACCATTTTACCAATGTATATCGCAACACGTTTTAGGCAGAATAATTCCCTTTAATTTGAGGAAGTAAATGAATAGAGAAATTACATCCTAAAGCCGACATCGTTCTCTTTCCAACATCACAACGACATCATTTCGGGTTTAGAGATGCCATGGTTCTTCAACACAATCCCCAAAGATTATGAGCCTCAATAGTCTCTTAAGCAATTCACTCCCAGCTTGCATAGTTTCATCTTCCAAAACTTCAAGAGCCATGTGCTTGAAGAATATTTATTGTGCATTAAATCTGTCCATCATACAATTCTATAATTATCCTTAAACTTGAACAACTAATAGAAAGACACTATCTATTATATCATTCCATTTGTTATCATATTTGGTTCTGCTCTTTGTCCTTCTAGCTGACTAATTATAAAAAGGCACATGATTCTCTGATCCAAAAAGCATATTATTTGGCGTGTGTAGATACAGTAAAATGTATATCCTCGGCGATGCTAGGATAAAACTGAGTAGTCATTTTTCTGCATACATTAAGTAATCTATTCCCAGTTAATATATGCTTCACTTTTCATTTTCTTCTAGTTTATTGGAGTCTCAGAATGTAACCATGAGTAGCAGTGTATCAATCAGCAGGGAAAAATAGTATACAAGTGATCAAATTAACAGTCAAACTTCATCATATGTAACACGAAAATTCTGGTGCGAAGCTAAAACTTTCTCAGTAAATCACCCTCACGGCTTTGTTGGTTTTCACAACATACTATCCAGTTGATTAAATTCAGTGGCCATGTTTTCATTCAAGACTTAAAATCAAGTCTTTTTTTTTTCCGGGCTGACTGCCACACGTGTAAATACATTCAAAAAAATGACTTTATCCGGTTAATTTTTTAATCCTTTTTGGAGTGAGCTGCGGAAAAAAAAATATCACCAAGTCTTTAATTATGTAGCCGTAGTGCTGGACCTACTAATATAAAAAATACAAAACTCGCGAGGGATTTTTTCTTGTTAAGAGCATTCCGTGTAATCCGAATGACAAAGCTGCTGGTCTTTCGACTATAAAGCAATCTGTCATGATAGAGGCCCAACCAGTCAGGTTGATGAAACTGCATTTAGGATATAAGAGATCCAAACTAGGGAAGTATAGCAATATGCACTGCTCAGTGTATAATCGCCTCCTATCCCTCTAAATAACTGAACAAAAACATATGAATGGAACTCACATGAGGACTCCCTCAGTATTTTTAAGGGCTCTCTTGGCAACCTTAAACTTTTCAGTCACGGCTTTGTTGGTTTTCACAACATACTCCTTGATAAAAAATTCAGTGCCATGTCTAAGACTTTCAAGCTCCGGGCTGACTGCCACACGTGTAAATACATTCCAAATGAGCTTATCCGGAAATGCATAATCCTTTTTGGAGTGAGCTGCTTGATATCACCAAGTCCTACAGACTTCAAAACCGCGAGGGAGAGGGTGAACGAGGCCACCAATATCTCTGCCACAAATCTTGCCAAATGCGTTGATCTAATAAGCTGCATTGACTCCAGCTCTTTGAAGTGGTCCCAAAGGCAAAACTGAGAAATTACATTAACATAAAGTAAATTAAAAAAAAAAAAACATATGATTTATAAGTAAACGAACTAAAGTCATAACATGAGTGTCATAAGAACCCAACCTAATTAAAGGACTTCAAAAATATGAATTGAAGTCATCTTGTGGGGATCAAAATACCGTCAATTAGATATTAGATTTCTATTAGATATGTAAACGTGGTCAACCCTACACAAAAGCTCAGTAACAATGTCTAGTTTTCGAGAGGAGACAAATATTCTACAAACACAGAGGTAATCACCTACGTCAGCCCTGTGAAGCATTTTAGACCTTGCTTGTATTGTCCAGAAACAAATATTTGCCACAAATACTGCAGGCGCTTTTGTTTCTTCAGGTTAAAATCCCTTGCATGCAATAACCCTTGCATCGGGAGGATGAGTAGAATGTGACATGAAGCAAGGACCAAAAATCACTTAGGTATGCTATAATCTTTACCCCGGAATTCTACACTCCCAAACCCTCTCTACAAGAGCTATTTTACTATCACATAGGCAACCGATCTCCAATTCAAGCCTAGCATTACTCAAACTCACACTTGCATGCAGGTTGAGTCCATTACCAGACAACGTCTTTTAATTATTATAATTATTGATTTGAAAGCCAATAGTAACGTGCTGAAGATCAAGACAATAGACTACAATTTAGCAAGGAACACAAAAAGGATTTGAGGAAGAAGACGGCAACCAAGAAACTTTCACAACCTATATAATTTTTAGGGCAGGATGACCATGTGGAGGGAAAATTTTTCCAAAGTCCCATAAAATAGGGATTTTTTCAAAAATTTTGGGGGGCGGGAGCCGCCTGGTCTTGGCCAAGAGTGCTTGTACTAAGAGATCACCCGTTATCACACTCTTATTTTTTTAAACTATTTCTTGCTGACAAAAAAATTAATAAGATCGCAATTTGATCTTATTTTTTTGTCTCCCTGACCCTCTTCCACTGATCTTAGATCGAATCCTGATTTTAAAAACCCTGTTCATCCACAAACTTGCTCTTGCATATGTTACTCGTAGACACTTCACAAAGATATCGTGCATCTGTGAGTGATACCTTTTCAACATATCTACATGCTCGATCAGCAAAATCAAAAGTGCCAAATTCCACACCCCCCCCCCCCCTCTCCAAAAAAAAAAAAACAAAACAAAAAAACAAGGGGGGAAAACCTCCCAATCCCCACGGACCCCATCCTGAAAACAACACAAAAGAACAATAGAAAAGGATAAAAAGACTAAGAAAATGATGAACTTAATGTTAGGAGAATGAAATAATGAACTTGCAAGAACTTTTGAAGCCATTTCCTTTTCTGTGTGTGATGAGCAGGATCTTCTTTAGTCCTTTTCTTATTGTTCTTGATGTCACATATGGTTTCAAGCATGAATTCAATCTGCAAGGATCAAGTTAATTTGTAACACCTGTACAATTATGCAAAAATGGGGAAAAAACAGAGAACACGTTCATAACAAACTAAAAGTTATATAAGCTTGCTCTCTTGCTATTTTTATTTTGCTGGCCATCTCTAGACAAGGCCCTCAACTCATTAACTCTATTCTGAATACTAAGAATAAAATTTTTCATCGTAGCAGAATCATCGCCCCTTATTTTCAGTCCACAGCCTGAACCACCAAGAGCGGTTCACGCCAGATATGAGTTGCCAGTACCATAATGCTATGGCGAAAGATTGAAGAGTACCATCGCACAATTATAGGATATAGAAAGCCAACCCTAGTGCATACAGAAAAAGAAAAACAAAGAAAACATAAAATAACTGGTTATGGAACAAATACGTAATGCTCGTTTTAAGCACAAAAATATTAGGTCAAGTGCTTGACATGCAAGCATCAGCTGAAAAGAGGACCCCATAAATGAAAGTTTAAGGTTGATACAATTCTGAGAATACAGAATCCAAAAGACCTAGTATGTGAAGACCGAATATCGAAAGTGTATAGGGACTCACATTGCAAAGTTGTCAAGATGGTAGAGACATCGATCTCCGTTAACCGCTTGCTCATCATTATCAAAAAATCGTATATCAATTCACTAGGAAGCATCACCAGAAATACGACTATTAGTAAGAGTCGTTATATACACACTACACAATTTCTGTCCTTTAAAGATGATACATTCATCTCTAAAAATTTGATTTTCGTCCCTAATGACCATTAGGGACGAAAAAGTGGCGTCCCGCCGTCGTCTCTAGTAAGGGTGTTCAACCAAACTGGGAAATCCCGGTTCCACCGGCACCGATATCGGGTTCCCGATACCCGGCTTATCCAGTGCCGGTTCCAGTGGCCCTTTTTTGCAAAAATTCGAAGATTTAACCGGTTCCCGGGTACCGATTAAACTGAATTTTTTTTTAATTAAAAAAAAAAAAAGGTATGCACTTGCTCCCCTGTCGTCGACCCCTTGGACTTTCCCAAATCAATTTTCATTTTCCTACTTTCAGCCCTACTTTCAGTTTTCCCTTCTCTCTCTCCTCTCCTTCTTGGTCCCTTGCTCCTTCGCTCTTCTTGGTCCCTTACTCCTTCGCTCTCTGCTTGGCTTTTGTGTGGACGACGAACTTTCTACATTCGTCTGCTGAATCCCGAAGTCTAGACGATGCATTTGATTGCGAGCATTGTTTCCACTGTTTGTGATTTGTTGGTGTTGGCAAAAACCAATGCTTACTGGGTTGCAAAGTTCTAGGCCGTTTTTGTTTCTCTTCTTTTTTGTACAATTTTCTTTCTTTACTCCATGGGAGGAATTTCGTTTATAAGATTGCAAGATATTGCTTGATTTCAATTTAGTTTAAGCTGTAATTTATTGGGGATTTCTATGTGAATTTTGTTTATAATATTGCAAGCTATTGCTTGATTTCAATTTAGTTTAAGCTGCAATTTATTAATGATTTCTATTTTAGTACTCTCATCTTCTCCTCTCCCTCATGTTAATTTTTCCCTATTTGTTTGTAATTTTTAGGGTTTTAATTTGGGACACTCTGTAGTGAAGCGTGGGGGGTTCATAGAACTCACACTTGCCAAGGACTTGCAAGGGAAGCTCAGAGGGCTTAGAGGTTTTAGGGCTACTAGACAGGTTTGTGAGGACTATTTCTGATTTATAGTCAGTATTGTTTTGGTTGAATTGTTAAAAGCTGTGGTGGCAATGTTTGAAGTTTCGTGCTACATGCATAAGGAGAATCTGAACCGCAAGATACTAGAGAAATATCTTCATTCAATGGGAAAAGTATCCTGCATTTTGATTAGGATAGTCTGTTGGTTTACAAAGGAATTTAAACAGGGGATTGTTATATGACTGGTGCTTGCCATCTGCTATTCCATAAACACGGATCAGGGTACTGTTTGATGATGCTCTTTTGTGTGCTGGAGATTGTCATCTTTATTTAGTTCAATAACTTAACTTCAATAGTTGTTATAAAATGTTGGTTGATTTATGATTTAAACTGAGTTTGTTGCTTAGAAGCTACTTAAGGTTCACAATATGAAATCCATTGTTCCTGTTGAACAGTTATATGTTTGGTTTTTGAGTTCCATGTTTCTCCAAGTGACTGCTATATATTATACTTAAAAAAAAAAAAAAAAGGACTGGCAAATTGCTATATATTATGCGTGTGAAATTTTTTGGAGCAATTTTAGTTTCATACCAATTAATATTGGAGGTCTATACGATTCACAGGTCCTATTTTGGATTTTATAAGTTTGGACTTTAGATTCTCATCTTATCTGTTCGTAAAATGCTAAAAAAATTGCTCAATATAAATACAGGTTAACCGGGAACCACTACCGCTAAAACCGCCACCGCTAAGGGCCGATTTTTGCCTTTAACGGTGTAAGTGTAGGTGGCCAATATTTGAAAATCGGCCTATCCGGTGTAGGTGCCAATTTTGGCAAAAACCGGCACCTACACCAAGGTTGAACAGCCCTAGTCTCTAGTGCGCCATCGCTAAAGTGACATTAGAGACGAAAATTTACCTTCATCTCCGATGACCACCTTTAGAGACGAAGAGTATCTGACAATGTTGGAACACATTCAAACGAAAAAAATTTTGCCGACACCAATCTTTTGTCCCTAAATTCAGGTTCAAATGTAAAAGAACACAACATGCGCCTTTAAGGATGGATTTAACCGACCAAAATTCGAATGCATTCAAATACAATTTTGTTTTGGCAGCAGGTCCTTATCGCCTCTAAAGGTTGTTCGAATAGTTAAGAATACTAACAATTTTTGGATATGAATATTTGCATCAGAAAGTTTCCTCTCTAATTTACGTTAGTCAACATGCGATTGTTTTGGAACACAAGGTGTACTTTTAGGGACGAAAATTGTGGACAAATAGGTTTCGTCTCGAACGTATGTCCAAAAATGTTCGAATGATGAGTCAAAATTTGGAGGTGATAATTTGCATCGGCTATTATTCGTCTCTAAAGTACGTTGTAATATATTCGAATTTTTAAGAACACGAGCCACACATTTCGAGATGATAATTTGTGCTGCCTGTTGTTCGTCTCTAAAGTACGTTGTAATTTATTTGAATTTTTAAGAACACGAGCCACACATTTCGGGACAATTAGGTTCATTGGCTATTGTGCATTTCTAAATTACGTTCTATTGTGTTCGAATTAATAAAAATTCGAACACACTGTTATGAATAGGATATGTTCGAACAAGATTGTTAGCCCAAGATTGTTTTGCAAAACAATCTATTATTAATTTTGATGATAACAAGTATTCTAAGTTTTGACGACTTTTAGATTTTACATTGTTAATCCACTTTTCTAAAAGATATATTTCAAAGTGAAAAACTTAGTTTAGACCCTAACTTCACCTAGAGGGGGGTAAATAGGTGAAATCTGTAATTTAACGAATCAATATCAATTTTAAAAAACAAGTTCTAAAATTGATCAGTCTAGATATATCAATCAACCAACACAATCATCAAATCAATAAATAACCTTGTAAAGAAATTAATCAAACGCATAAAGAGACAAGAGATTTGATGACGAAGTGGAAAACCTTTGAAAAACCATTCAAAGGAAAAACCACTCCGGGCTAGCAGCCACCTGAAATCCACTAAGAAGAAAACCTTACAACAGTGATTCAGACACGGGCAACCCAGTTGCTTGACTCTGACAACCCTGATGTAATAATCCAAGCACCCCTGCTCAGATCTGCTTCAAGCAGCAATCACCTCAACCTTTGAGGTTCTTCTTAGGATCTTCACGAACACCCTTGTTCTTCAACTAGCCTTCAACACTATGAAGGGACAAAGTAGTATAAAGGAAGAGTAGAGAGAAATTCAATATCTTGAAGCACTAGTTTTCTAGGGTTTTTCTCTCAAGGAAGGGGGCAGCAAAAACTCTCTGAGGATGCATATATATCACGTTCTAGTCGGCCTCTCACGAACCCTAGTAGGGTTTCAAAATTCATCACAAGGAAATCCAAAAAATCTAGCAATTTTTGAAATTCGCCGGAAGTCGCTCGAGCGTAGGTCGAGGGCTCGTCGAACGTGATGTCTCTGTATGAATAATTCTTCAGGACGCTCGAGCGTTAGTCGAACGTGATGTCTCTATATGAATAATTTTTAAGGATGCTCGAGCACTGGTAAAGGGTTAGTCGAGCGTGATGTCTCTGTATGAAAATATCAAGGACGCTCGAGCGTTTGTTGAACGCTAGTCGAACGCGAAGAAGACTTTGGACAGACCATTGACTCTAACTCTTGAACAAATGTATATACCAAAAATACAACTCGATCAAGACATATTTTGACACGGAATGATGCCAAAACAACAAAAACCTAACACAAAGATCGAAGTTCTCCATCTAAAATAATTTTAAGTGTACTTAGACTCCTTTTCATATGTTGATGAAATCAATTTTCACATTTGTAGGTGCTTAAAGATATGTTGAAAAGCATTGGACACTGTCAAAGGTGTTAAATTTTCTCTCAAGTATTGAAGTGTCGACACATTGCACTGACACCTGAGACAGCAATTTCAGATCAAATTTTATGGTGTCAACACATTGCACTGATACCCAAGACACCTATTCCAAACCAATTCATGGTGTCGACACATTGAGGTCTAGTGTCGACACACTGCACTATCTCCCGAGAGCATAACTCCATATCAAAATTTTGATGTATCAACACACACCATGAGTTTGAAGAAAATTTAAAACGACGTCAGAACATTCAAATTGCTCTCAAATGACTCGCGTGTCCCTCCAACGTCTCTTTTTAGATCTTTGATGACCGTTAAAGTCAAATGAGGTTTAAATAGAAGAAATAAAGCAAAAGAAGACAACAATCGTGTGATTCACTTTGCAATTACTTTACAACCTAACTTCTAGAGAGAGAAAGTGCCTTGAAGAAGAGAGAAGACTACTCATACCAAGAAAGCTTGTGATTCCCCTGTCAAACTTCAGCTTTCTATATAGAATTTTGTCCTCCTGTGCACCTATATACTTTCCACTTGTTTTATACGGCTTTAAGAGCCAATCATTGACATTCACATTTTACTCATCCTTTGTAAACACTTGAGTGTTTGGGTAAACACTTGTCCTACTCGTTGTGTAGAATAAATCACTTAGGTTTTGGGATTTGTGAAGTGAGTTAAAGCGTGAGCTCGAAAAACGCTTTGTAAAGGTTCCTTAGCACTCCGGAAGCTAAGGTGAATTTGCTATTTGAAGAATAGGAAAAGAAGCCCAAGGAAGTCTATAGCCTTGGGAGTGGACGTAGGTAAGTGTTAGCCGAACCACCTAAAATTACGGTGTCATCTCTCTAACTCTATCTCTACTTTACACACGTTCATATTTCATTTTGTGGTGTTCTTTGCTTTACCGCTTTACTACTCAAATTATCTTGAAAAAGTTTTAAATTTATTAAAACCCAATTCACCCCCCCCCCCCTCTTGGGTTGTTATTTAGACTTTCAGGGATCATTTGTTTTGTAATGAACACATTCCAACAAATTTGAACGGTATAAAACGTATATTAGTTTGACTCTTGTACATTCTGCTGTGTTCGAACATAATCTCATACTAAACAATCCAACAAATGAAAACAAAACACCCTCTTGTTCATTTTGTGGTGTTCTTTGCTTTACCGCTATACTACTCAAATTATCTTGAAAAAATTTTAAAATTTATTAAAACCCAATTCACCCCCCCTCTTGGGGTTGTTATTTAGACTTTCAGGGATCATTTGTTTTGTAATGAACACATTCCAACAAATTTGAACGGTATAAAACGTATATTAGTTTGACTCTTGTACATTCTGCTGTGTTCGAACATAATCTCATACTAAACAATCCAACAAATGAAAACAAAACACCCTCTTGTTCATTTTGTGGTGTTCTTTGCTTTACCGCTATACTACTCAAATTATCTTGAAAAAGTTTTAAAATTTATTAAAACCCAATTCACCCCCCCCTCTTGGTTGTTATTTAGACTTTCAGGGATCATTTGTTTTGTAATGAACACATTCCAACAAATTTGAACGGTATAAAACGTATATTAGTTTGAATCTTGTACATTCTGCTGTGTTCGAACATAATCTCATACTAAACAATCCAACAAATGAAAACAAAACAAAGAGGCAAACATTATCTGCACTTTAACGGTTACAATACTCATAAAATAAACAACTATATACACTATTGTTCCTATCACTTTCAATACAAGACATATAATAAATTGTCCATTAAGTCAAGTAAGACATGATAATTTCATACTTGTGTATCACAATGAAGCTGGATTAAAATGAGTCATTATGTTCTGAAAATGTGCACGTATCGCCTCTTGCTCAAGCCTCAGCTGTTTGCGCTCTGCTTCGAACTCTAATTGTTGTTGCTTAAGACAGTTTTCTAGATTAGCTTGTTTTGAAAAAACTTCCTTAATGTTTTGCTGCCTATTTCGTAAGTCCTCAATTTCCTTCCTCGCATTCTCCAATTGACGGCTCATATGTGAAACTCTACCAGTGAAATTTGCTGGATCCGGTTTCACGCAACGCCCAAGACCTCTAGAATATCCCGGTCTCTTCCCAAGCACTTGGGAGAATATCTCAACTTCAGTGGGATTCGTGCCATCCATTGGTGACAATGCTTGGCTGTTTGCAATGCAACAATGTTGTCCTAGTGTTTGAAAAACAAAGTTTCTTAATTATATATGTCGCAATAAGGAAACTTAAACTAGTACTGATATTTAGCGAAGTCTCACAAAGTGTTCCTTAGCTTCTGAGCACACCCATTTCCCTTTGGAAGTCTTGTGTGACACTTCATATACAGACGAGGGCATAAAATTTTCTTGAACCTCATCTTGCTGCACAATATCCAAGTATAAGTGCAAATTAACTAACACATCACACCGTAAAGTTGTATACTAATTTTGTAAATATTATTACCAATTTTTTGTGAAGATGAAGGAACGTCCTCGAGCCAGCAATGTGATGCAATATTAATTTTTTCTGATTTATTGTATTGATAAGACTTCTTTCTTGCATAAAAGTGTGAACCATTACAGTAGAGATATATGTTAAAGCTTTGAATATATCTAACACCTTTGCATAAGCTAAAATGTCCACATTTTAGTTGTAGGTGTTTAAAGATGGATTAGATTGGAAAGACAATTGGTCCAATGGTGCCAATGTCGACACATGTCACATACACCCAAGTGATTCATTGATGGTGTTGACACAAGGGGAGAAAGTGTCAACGCTTTACACCAACACCCGAGAGCATAATTACAGTGAAGGTCGATGTTCTTGATTCTTTCTCACTAGGTGTCACACACATTCTATAATTTTACAGAAAATACTGCAACGCAGCCAGCTCATCCTTTTCATTTAAAAAATTTGGGGCACCTCTACAATAAGATCAATAAAGCATATTTAGGACCACACAAGTCTAGGAGACTGTAAATATTGTTAGCCCAAGGTTGTTTTGTTTTTGTAAAACAAACCATATTTTATTTTGATGATAACAAAAGTTTCTCAGGGTTGAAGACTTTAGATTTTATTTTGGTCAATCCACTATTTCCAAAATTATAATTCAAGGGATTGAAGTTTCTCTCTCCATATGTGTATATGTTGTTTTGACATATCACTACACAGTCAATACGATTAAATTCTTCTTTGTAGGTATTTTAATATGTGTTGAAACGATTTGGAAGCTTGAAATGTGCAAAAACTCTCTCCAGCACTCTTTGGTGTCGACACATACATAGCAAGTGTCGACACATTGCACTTACACCCGAGACCTGCTTTCCAGACAAAAAGAAGTGTCGACACATAGAAGACATGGTGCCGACACATTGCACTTATACCCAAGACTTGCTTTCCAGACAAAAAGAAGTGTCGACACATAGAGGACATGGTGCCGACACATTGCACTGACTCCCGAGCGCTCTCTTTTTTGGTCAAATTTTGATGTGCCAACACATACCATTCATGTGTCAACACATGCCACTTGGTTGAAGATTTTCCGGAAATGTCAGATCGCTCAAAATGCTCATTAAATCACTGGCACCTTTCCAACGGTCATTCTCACCTACCACAATGACCGTTGAAACCAAATCTCCTTAAATGCAAGATTCAAAGAAGAAGACGTTATCTCTCGAACGTACGCACACTTGCAATTACTTCTTGACCTAACATCTTGAGAGAGAGAAAGAGCCTTAAAGAAGAGAGAAGCTCGTACCAACCAAGAAAGCCTGCTTGTTTCCCTGAAATACTTTAGCTTTCTTTTGTGATTTTTGTCTTCTTGCTCTCCCTTGTACTTCACACTGGTATACTCGGCTTTTAGAGCTATTTCGTGACTTTCTCATTGTACCCATTCATTTGTAAATTTCGTGAGTGTTGGGTAAACACTGGTCCTACTCGAGTGAGTAGAAGAAATCTTTTGGTTTAAGGATCTGTGAAGAAGAGTTAAAGCGTGAGCTCTAGAAACGCATTGTAAAGGTTCCTTAGCACCCGGGAAGCTAAGGTGTACTTGCTATTTGATAAATAGTGAAGGAAGCCCAAGGAAGTCAATAGCCTTGGGGTGGACGTAGGCAAGTATTGGCCGAACCACCTAAACATACGGTGTATCTCTCCAAACCCTACATCTTTGTTGTTCTTCTCTTATTGTTGATTTTTTGCCTTATTATTTTGATTATTTAATCTTCTTGAAAAAGTTTTAACTTTTAATTAAACCCAATTCACCCCCCCTCTTGGGTTGCTCTTAGACTTTCAAATATAAACAAGATGGAGAGAGAAAAAAAAAATGCATCATCATTCTCTACCTAACCTCCCAAGAAGGACAATTCACCCCCTCTTTAGTTGTCATCTAGACTCACAATATCAATATTCTAACTAAAACAAAGCATTACGTACTACCATTATAAGCAGTCTAAGTATTTCATCTTGAACTTAAAAGTCAAGAACATATTACATAGTTTTCGCCAATTTTCTTCTGACATATTCGAAGAATAAGGGTGCAACAATGCTTCCTTCTTGGTATTATACTTCTTATAATGTGCATGTAATCTACCCTTATGACGTCGATATACACTACTCATTAGCTCATCGATGGTTCTTCGATCTTCCACCCAACTCATATTAAGATCAAAGTCCTCCTGCACTTAGACCACCACAATCATATATTTTTTAATATCAATTTACATATTACGGAATGTAAGTAAATGTAATGCAGATATAAATTACCAACACACGCCTCGTAATGTGGTCTTTGACATCCTGTGGTACTCTTGACCAATGTTCTATAGCAAATGGAGCATGCGACATCACAAGTACTCCCACCTTTGTTGCAAGCCACGTTGCCTCTTGTGAATCTCCTTCGGTATGACCATCGGGAATGTTAACTAATCGCTGCATCCTCAGTTTCGAGAGAACTGTCTTTAGTCGTGAATGGCAACAGCATGCTCAATGGAGTACGATGTGCCGATCTAGCAAATCGAAGTCGCCTCCCCCCCCCCGGTAGGCATAATTAGTCCCTGCATAGATTAACCAAAAAAACTAACAAAAGTATGTATCAAAAAGCAAACCTTACAAAAATCTGAAGCCTCGGATATTCTCAACAAATCACATGTATTGTAGAAATAAAGTTGGATTCTTTTTTTCTAAGTAATACCTCATTGCATTAAAAAATTAAACAAACCAAAACATATCACAAACCCCGAACATATCCAATTTTTTATTTATTTAATTTGTAATGCAATGAGGTCATACTTAGCGAAAACAAAAATGAATCCAACTTTATTTATTTTTGGATTTGTGGACCCTTACCATGTGACCGACTTTAAGGGAAGGTCTGCGGAAAAAGGAAAAAAAAAACTTTAATTAAAGGGAAGGAATTTGAATGACAAAGCTAGTCTTTTGACAATCTCATCCTTGTTATTAAGTCTTTTAATTGGTAGCCGTACGTGACTAGACCTACTAATAATAATAAAAGAACTACACTGCATATGGCTTTTTTTTTCTTCTTTTTTTGGTAACGAGAGAATAGAGGTATAATCTTCTAAGGCATTTTTTCTTGATAAGACAATGCATTCCGTGTAATCCGAATGACAAAGCTGCAGGTCTTTCGACTATAAAGCAATCTGTCATGATAGAGGCCCAAGCAGTAAGGTTTGATGAAACTGCATTTAGGATATAAGAGATCCAAACTAGGGAAAGTATAGCAATATTCACTGCTCAATGTATAATCGCCTCCTATCTCACTAAATAATTTCCTTTACAAAAAAATATTGGGATAAAGTCATAATTAGCCCTCTATGTTTGAGCAAAAATCAAGTTGCTACCCTTATTTTCAATCCAACAATTTGAGACCCCTATCTTTCAAAACCTGTCAATCTTCGCTCCCCGTCTAAATTCTCCGGCAAATGAGACGGTTTTTCGTCCACGTACGTCACATGTGCCTCTCTTCCATCTAAAATGACCAAGACGCAAAGTTGTCAAGATGGTAGAGACATTGATCAGCATTCTCAAAAGGTCGTATATCAATTCACTGGAAGCATCACCAGAAATACAACTATTATAAAGACCTGTTATATACAGGAGGAAAAGTTAGGAGACAGACTGATGTGCAAAGACACATCACATGTCAAGCTATTACTGTATTGTTCACGGGTTGCTCAAGTGATTCAGCTACTCAAGGGGTTTCGGCTGATGCCGGATATATGCCAAACACATGAATAATCATACCACAACATAATACTATAATTTCAACAAAAGAGCAATTTGTTTTTCCTTTTCAAGGAACCGAAGTAATTCAATAATACTGTCATGGAATTACATAGCAAGATGTTTTAGCACAACCTGACAATTTTATAAAGAGGGACTGAGGTGCAAATGTCCAGGATAAGACAATTTTCCCGCCTTGAGCAAACTCCATATATGTATAAATGGGAAACCAAAAGAGTAAGATTTCGCATGGAAAGATTGTCTTCTTTATGATACTACTCCTGGATAAAGAAACAGACAATTCTTCACAGTACATTTTCTAAAATCTAGCAAAGGCATATTCCACCTAAAACCACAAATTGCTCAAATAACGGATTTTGAGATTCCTCGCACATCTCAACAACTTGTAATAATAATAGTGTAACAAAGTCCAGCATATAAGTGCACCGCAAAACATTCAGCAAGGGAAGCCATAAGCTTTGCACTAAAGTCAATTCCAACCAAACATGCCATTCCTGCAACAAAAGCGCCAAAAACAGCTGCATACCTACAAAAGTATTCCGCAGTTGTTAAGAAAATTAAAACAAGACGCAGGAAAAATCATAAACCACCATATCCCCATGTTGTGTTCATCCTACAAGATACCAAAGGGATAGGGAATTGACCAACAATGCTCACAAACTATCAAAGCAAAACAATGTGGCCGACAGTGATTAATTACAGTTCAAAACTTACTAGAAATAAAATCTACAAAAAATACCGTAAATGAATCCTTTAATAGATAACTTACTCACTCAAAAGATAAGCCAAGGCTTTCAAAATGCAACTTTCTGAAAGTTTTATCAAGCATGAAAAGTTCTCAAAAAGCGTATATTCTTCCAATACTCAAAATAACACTTAAAAATGACTGGAAATTCTAAGCAATTTTGTCTCTCAATTAACATCTAGTACAGATAAAATTAAGAAGAGGCACATTAGCATGCTGAGTAGAGCCTTCATAATGTGCTCGGTCAATTTATTCCCAAGCCGGGACTTAAGTACAGATGAACAAACAATGTTAAATCAAGTGGAGAAAGTTACGATAAAGAACCCATTGCTAAGAAAAGAAAATTAAAGGGAAGGTACTCATCTCCATGCAGAAACTTGTACTTAACATTATTATTCGAGATGAAAAGAAATACCCTTAACTGTTCATTGCTACGAGGACCTCCAGAACAAGATGTCAAAATCTCCTTGCTAATTATCTGGGAAGCAGCAACACGAGCAATAGGCTGCAAATGGTTTGAATCAGACAGTAAATCCAATTCATTTGGGACCCTGCAAATCCACTTTTTTTTTCCTATTCAAAGATCAAAGAGAGAGGGCTGCCCCTTTGCTGGCTCTTCGAGACAAAAGCACTCATAGGAATGGTACTAATTCCCATGTTCCTTCTAGTCTCGTTTGGTTTCGAGAGCCTCCCCCTTTCCTGTCCCTTACTCGTCTTTTGAAAGCTGTCATCCAGGATTTTTTTTCATATGCTGGGAAAAGTGCCTCACTTTTCTACAAAAATTATTAGAAAAATTAAATGAGACAATTCTATAACAGCAACTGCATAATATTCTCTTAGAACAAACTATGCTAAACATGGAAAGTACCTAATACTAACTTTGTGCCAGAGATATTAACCAAGATTCAGAGACATTAACCAACAGGTGGCATGGATTAAAAAATGGTTAAAATCTAACTCTTTTTAATCAAATATCTATCTTCTAATTTCTGCTAGTTAAACTAGAATCTAACTGTTAGAATTATGTGCCCTCGATAACCAAACGAGTAATCCAGTCCTAATATCTCATATGGAATATAGTTTGGTGGAAGGAATTAATTGTATGTAAAAGGGGCATATTTGCAATAATCTCAAATTTCAGGGATCAATTACAATATGTTGATGGACTTGATTGTAATTAGTAGAAGCCCTAATTTTATTAGAAGAAGAGTTCTTCAGTTTAATCCTACGGCTGGAATTTGAGATCCCTAAGGATCCTATGTCTCATGCTCTCTCTAGGGTTTCCCAAGGCCTATAAATATAACTGTTATATTCAAGGGGTTGGCCATCAGAACCTATTAGAGAAATCCCTAAATGAGAGAGTGACATAAATCCCTTAGGAGGCAAGACATTTGTGTTGCTATTATTATTCTGAATCGCTGGAGCTTTGGATTGGATCGTGAAGCGGGTTGAAACTTGTGGATTCCGAATTACTATATCAAGGTAAGTAATCGAATCCGCAATTGCAATTATAATCCTGATAGATGTTTTGTTGAAAACATGTTATTTATTTAGTTTAATTCCGCATAAACTATCAGTGGTATCAGAGCCAGGTTCGTATGATTGCAATTGTTGGATTATATGAACCTTGCTAATTTTTGATTGAGAATCAAAAGCCAAAACCCTTTCCGATTACTGTTCACGCACTATTATGAATAAAAAACATCAATTTATTACTGTTCACAATTCACGTTCTGTTCACGGTTTTGTTCATAAAATTTTTATGAGTTATGAACATAACGTTTTGGATGTTTTTATTGTTAAAAAAAAAAAAAAAAAAAACACTGTTCACGTGATGAACAGTGACGCCGGAGTCTGGCCGGCGCCACCGGCCGGTGGCTGGCCGGATGGCGCCAGCCGTGGAGGCTGGCCGCAGGCCAACCTTGCATTCCTGCAAGGGGCCAGCGGCGCCCAGGGCATTGAGATGCCCTGGGTCAAATGCTTGGGCCTCGGGTAGGGCAACAGTTGCCCTACCCGGCCCAAGGCTAGAAGCCCAGCCCAAAAGTTGGGCTGGGTCAAAAAAAAAAAAAAAAAAAAAAAAAAAGGAAAGGAAGGGTGTATTGGGCTGGGTTATAACCCAGCCCAACCCAAGGGTTGGCTGGGCTCGGAGCCCAGCCCAACTCGCGGGATGGGTGGGCTGGGAGCCCACCCAATGGGTTGGGGCCGGGCTGGGTTGTGAACCCAGCCCACGCGCCAAGCTGGACCGGTCTGACCGGTCCGGGGCTGGACCGGTCTGACCGGTCTGCAAGGGTCCGACCGGTTTGACCGGTCTGGCCCGGTTGACCGGTTTGACGGTCAACGGTCAACGGTTGACCGACCAAAAAAAAAAAAAAAAAAAAAATTTTTTTCTCAATTTTGGGTGCTGAATAGGATTAATTATTGTAATTTTTCCTATGGTCTCTATTATCAATAAATAGGAGTTTTTACTTGATTAAAATTGGTTGAAGCCAAAATGGATAAGACCGATTTTAATTTCGTAAAATTTTCTTGTTTATCTCTTGGGAAGATAAGTGTCTACATCTCAGTGGGAGTGTCTACTAAAATAGTGACATAAACTCACAAGAATTTGGAACACACTTAGATAATGGAATGCACAAACCAAATAAACGCAAGTACTAAAATAGTATAAGATGTGTTTATTTAGGTAGGCCAAAAGAAAATCGAGAATCACAAATATTTTAAAATATTTTGCATATGATGTAAATATTGATGAATAGTAGCTATTCGCCTTTACAAGATATGTACAATGATAACCAAAATGGGATTGTTGTTGCATGTAAGGTAGAGGTTCTCGATACCCATTTAGAATGTCATGAATATAAATGTTATATTTCTCATTGTTGCGATATATTTGATATATCTGTTTATTATTTGAATGGGTGGTACCATTAGTATTTCAAAAACCTGAATCTAATGGAAATATATATGTGAAATTGTTTTGCAGATTCAAAAATGACTTTTAATCCTTTGGCTAGGATTCTGGATGACAATCGGTTGACAGGACCGAATTATATTGATTGGAAGAGAAATCTTATGATTATTCTCTCAGCCGATAAGATCGGTTATGTTCTCACCTCTGAGACACCTGAGCTTGCCCTGAACAATGCCACTGAGGAAGAAAAGAGAGTCTTTAACAAGTGGCATGATGATGATAATATGGCAAAGTGCTATATTATGGCCTCAATCTCAAATATTTTGCAGAAAGATTGTGAGGGCATAGCTACAGCTGCAGGCGCTATGTTGCATCTCCAAGAAATGTTTGGAGAGCAGAGCAGATCTGCTAGGCAGACTGCTATGAAGAATCTGATGTCCACCAAAATGGTGGAAGGGAGCCCAGTTCGGGAACATGTCTTGAAGATGATTTCTTTCATCAACGAACTGGATTTTTTGGGAGCTGAGATGGATGGTGACACAAAAGTTGATGCCATTCTTTCATCTCTGCCTGATTCTTTTAATCAGTTTGTCCTTAATTACAATATGAACAAGATGAGTGTGACATTGTCAGAGCTGCTCAATATGTTGCAGTCAGCTCAAGATCTCATCAAGAAGGACAAACCTACTGTGATGGTCACAGAGAAATCTAATGCCTCTATGAAACTGAAACCCAAGTTTAAGAACTTCAAGAAAAATAATAAGGGGTATCAGGCAGCTAAGAATGTTCAAGGTGAACAAAGAAACAAAGGAGGTGACAAGAACAAAGGCAAAGGAAATTGTTTCCATTGCGGCAAGCCCGGTCACTGGAAGAGAAACTGCCGAGTTTACTTAGCTTCTCTTAAAAAGGGCAAACCTTCTGAAGGTATATCTGATATGCTTGTAATTGAATTGAATTTAATGGATGGTCCGTTTAATTCATGGTGTGTGGATTCTGGTTCTACATCTCACATCTGCAATATGTTGCAGGGGTTCAAGGAGACCAGAAGGCTCCATGAAGGGGAGCTGATCCTTAAGATGGGGACGGGTGCAACTGTTGCAGCGACCGCCATCGGAGTTTTTAGTTTAGAATTATCTAATAATAGAATTTTGATTCTAGAAGACTGTCTTTATGTTCCAGAAGTTCGTAGAAATTTGATTTCTGTTTCAAAACTTGCTTTATCTGGATATTCATTTCTTTTCAATTCCAAGCTTGTTATTAAATTTCAAAATAAATTTGTTGCTTCTGGAATTATTTATGATGGTCTTTATCTTTTGAATGTTGATAATTCTTTGAATAATATTGAGAATGATGATTCCAGTGTGTTATCCCTTAAGAGGAAAAGGGATGTTAATCCAACTTACTTGTGGCATCTAAAACTTGGTCATGCCAATATTGATAGGATCAATAGATTGGTAAGGGATGGGCCATTGCAATTTCTGAAAATTGAGCCCTATCCAATCTGTGAGCCCTGCTTACAAGGAAAGATGACTAAAAGTCCTTTTACAGGAAAAGGAATTAGAGCCACAGAAGTATTAGGATTAATACATACTGATGTTTGTGGTCCCTTCAACCATATGGCAAGAGGAGGTTTCTCTTATTTCATTACTTTCATTGATGATTATTCCAGGTATGGTTATCTATACCTGATGAAGCATAAATCGGAATCCTTTGAAAAGTTCAAGGAATTCCACAATGAAGTTGAGAAACAGATTGGAAAGTCCATTAAAATGATTCGCTCCGATAGGGGAGGCGAATACCTCTTGGATGATTTTAAAGTTTATCTTAAAGATCATGGAATCATATCTCAACTCACACCACCAGGCACACCACAACACAATGGTGTTGCAGAAAGAAGGAATAGAACCCTATTGGATATGGTTCGTTCCATGATGAGCATATCTGAGTTGCCTATATCATTTTGGGGACATGCTTTGGAGACCGCTGTTTACTTGTTAAACAGGATCCCTACAAAATCAGTTCCTAATACCCCATATGAGTTATGGACTGGCAAGAAGCCAAGCCTAAATCATATTAAGATATGGGTTGTCCAGCTCATGTTAAAAGGTTTAATGTGGATAAGCTGGGATCAAGGACTGATAGGTGCCTATTTGTAGGCTATCCCAAAATGACTACTGGTTTCTACTTCTATAATCCAAATGAAAACAAAGTGTTTGTTAGCAGGAATGCTACTTTTCTTGAAGAGGATTATAGTTTGAATGAAACTGAGAGTAGAGTTGCTCTTGATGAGCAAAGAGATAGTACAGTGACTGAGCAGAATGAGAATAATGATGATCAAGTGATTATTCCCACTGATCAAACTGAACCTGTTGAGACACAGGAGCCTCGTCGTAGTAAAAGGATTATAAGACCTCCAGTAAAATTCAGTTTGTTAAATGAGATTTATCAAATGGATTCTGAGGGACTGGAGATTGATCCTTGTGATTATACAGAGGCTGTGAAAGACAAAGATGCTAAGCATTGGCATGTGGCCATGGAATCAGAGATGGACTCCATGTATTCCAACAAGGTATGGACCTTGGTAGACAAACCAGAAGGCATTAAGCCTATAGGTTGCAAATGGGTCTACAAAAGGAAACTTGGACCAACAGGAAAGGTAGAGACCTTTAAAGCTAGGCTGGTAGCGAAAGGGTATACTCAAAAGGCTGGTATTGATTATGAGGAAACCTTTTCACCAGTAGCTATGCTAAAGTCCATAAGGATTCTGTTGGCAATTGCAGCATACTATGATTATGAGATATGGCAGATGGATGTGAAAACCGCATTCTTGAATGGGTACATCCATGAAGAAATTTATATGGACCAGCCAGAAGGTTTCATATCTCAGGAAAATGAATCAAAAGTGTGCAAGTTGGAGAAATCCATTTATGGCCTAAAACAAGCATCACGTTGTTGGAACATCCGTTTTAATGAGTCAATCAAAATGTTTGGTTTCTCACAAAACATGGATGAACCTTGTGTCTACAAGAAGGTTAGTGGGAGTGCTATCACCTTTTTGGTTCTTTATGTAGATGACATACTACTCATTGGGAATGATGTAGGGGCTTTGTCATCTGTGAAAATGTGGTTGTCTAACCAATTTTCAATGAAAGACCTTGGGGAAGCATCCTACATACTCGGGATCAAAGTGTTTAGAGACCGAAAGAAGAGATTATTGGGTCTCTCACAGGTCAATTATATTGACAGGATATTGGCTAGATTTAGCATGGTAAATTCCAAGAAAGGGTTTCTACCCTTTAGACATGGAATTCATCTCTCTAAGCAGATGTGTCCAAAAACACCTGAAGAAAGAGAGAAGATGAGTAACTGCCATTATGCTTCGGCTGTAGGGAGTCTCATGTATGCTATGCTTTGTACTAGACCTGATATCAGTCACGCAGTTAGCGTTGTGAGTAGATACCAATCCAATCCAGGTCCAGAACATTGGTCAGCAGTAAAACATATCCTCAGGTATTTGAGAAATACAAAACACTATTTCTTAGTGTATGGTAGTGAGGATCTGACTGTCCAGGGATATACAGATTCGGATTTTCAATCAGACATTGATGATAGAAGATCAACATCCGGGTTTGTGTTCCTTCTTGGCAAAGGAGCATTCAGTTGGAGAAGTTTCAAGCAAAGTACTACTGCTGATTCTACAACTGAGGCAGAATATGTTGCTGCAAGTGAAGCTGCAAAGGAAGCTGTGTGGATTCGCAAGTTCATTCAAGAACTTGAAGTTGTCCCTTCGATTGAGGCGCCTATTTCCTTATACTGCGATAACAATGGTGCAATTGCACAGGCAGTGGAACCAAGGTCTCATCAAAGGACGAAGCACATAGAACGTCGTTTTCACCTAATACGTGATATCATATCAAGAGGTGATATCACAATGGTGAAGGTTGCATCAGCTGATAATTTAGCTGATCCATTTACAAAGCCTTTATCTCAGAAAGTGTTTGAGAAACATATTAAGGATATGGGTTTGAGATATATGTATGATTGGGTTTGACGTTATATTTTTCCTTTATTATTTGATAATAAAAGTTTATTTGTTTTTCACATATATTATTGTTGTTATGGGTTTATACGTAACATGAGATGTTATGTATGTAAATTTGTTCAGGCAACATTGTAGAAAAATCATGCTAGAGATTAATGAATCAAAGGCAGGGAATAATGATTTTTCAGTTCCTTGTAAGCCTGAAATTGTTCTAGACTTTTGTGTCATAAAGTCTACACTTGTTGTGCGGAGAATGATTGATTCCATCATTGAGGTATGACCTTAAGCAGACAAGTGGGTGTCATGTAATAGGTACATACACTGAACAGGATCCGATAAAGAATGCCTTTTGGAAAATGATCACTGTCAGGTTAAAGGTTGTTCTATCCCTAGATAACCAATTCGGAATATAGTTTGGTGGAAGGAATTAATTGTATGTAAAAGGGGCATATTTGCAATAATCTCAAATTTCAGGGATCAATTACAATATGTTGATGGACTTGATTGTAATTAGTAGAAGCCCTAATTTTATTAGAAGAAGAGTTCTTCAGTTTAATCCTACGGCTGGAATTTGAGATCCCTAAGGATCCTATGTCTCATGCTCTCTCTAGGGTTTCCCAAGGCCTATAAATATAACTGTTATATTCAAGGGGTTGGCCATCAGAACCTATTAGAGAAATCCCTAAATGAGAGAGTGACATAAATCCCTTAGGAGGCAAGACATTTGTGTTGCTATTATTATTCTGAATCGCTGGAGCTTTGGATTGGATCGTGAAGCGGGTTGAAACTTGTGGATTCCCGAATTACTATATCAAGGTAAGTAATCGAATCCGCAATTGCAATTATAATCCTGATAGATGTTTTGTTGAAAACATGTTATTTATTTAGTTTAATTCCGCATAAACTATCAGTGGTATCAGAGCCAGGTTCGTATGATTGCAATTGTTGGATTATATGAACCTTGCTAATTTTTGATTGAGAATCAAAAGCCAAAACCCTTTCTAATTACTGTTCACGCACTATTATGAATAGTACATAATTTTATTGTATGACAATTCGTTTTACTGTTCACGGTTTTTGTTCTATAAAATTTTTGTGAGTTATGAACAGTAACGTTTGGCATGTTTTTATTTAGTTAAAAAAAAAAAAAAACACTGTTCACGTGATGAACAGTGACGCCGGAGTCTGGCCGGCGCCATTCCGGCCGGTGGCTGGCCGGATGGCGCCAGCCGTGGAGGCTGGCCGCAGGCCAACCTTGCATTCCTGCAAGGGGCCAGCGGCGCCCAGGGCATTGAGATGCCCTGGGTCAAATGCTTGGGCCTCGGGTAGGGCAACAGTTGCCCTACCCGGCCCAAGGCTAGAAGCCCAGCCCAAAAGTTGGGCTGGGTCAAAAAAAAAAAAAAAAAAAAAAAAAAAGGAAAGGGTGTATTGGGCTGGGTTATAACCCAGCCCAACCCAAGGGTTGGCTGGGCTCGGAGCCCAGCCCAACTCGCGGGATGGGTGGGCTCGGAGCCCACCCAATACTTGGGCCGGGCTGGGTTGTGAACCCAGCCCACGCACCAAGCTGGACCGGTCTGACCGGTCCGGGGCTGGACCGGTCTGACCGGTCTACAAGGGTCCGACCGGTTTGACCGGTCTGGCCCGGTTGACCGGTTTGACCGGTCAACGGTCAACGGTCAACGGTTGACCGACCCAAAAAAAAAAAAAAAAAAAAAAAAAATTAATTTTGGGTGCTGAATAGGATTAATTATTGTAATTTTTCCTATGGTCTCTATTATCAATAAATAGGAGTTTTTACTTGATTAAAATTGGTTGAAGCCAAAATGGATAAGACCGATTTTAATTTCGTAAAATTTTCTTGTTTATCTCTTGGGAAGATAAGTGTCTACATCTCAGTGGGAGTGTCTACTAAAATAGTGACATAAACTCACAAGAATTTGGAACACACTTAGATAATGGAATGCACAAACCAAATAAACGCAAGTACTAAAATAGTATAAGATGTGTTTATTTAGGTAGGCCAAAAGAAAATCGAGAATCACAAATATTTTAAAATATTTTGCATATGATGTAAATATTGATGAATAGTAGCTATTCGCCTTTACAAGATATGTACAATGATAACCAAAATGGGATTGTTGTTGCATGTAAGGTAGAGGTTCTCGATACCCATTTAGAATGTCATGAATATAAATGTTATATTTCTCATTGTTGCGATATATTTGATATATCTGTTTATTATTTGAATGGGTGGTACCATTAGTATTTCAAAAACCTGAATCTAATGGAAATATATATATGTGAAATTGTTTTGCAGATTCAAAAATGACTTTTAATCCTTTGGCTAGGATTCTGGATGACAATCGGTTGACAGGACCGAATTATATTGATTGGAAGAGAAATCTTATGATTATTCTCTCAGCCGATAAGATCGGTTATGTTCTCACCTCTGAGACACCTGAGCTTGCCCTGAACAATGCCACTGAGGAAGAAAAGAGAGTCTTTAACAAGTGGCATGATGATGATAATATGGCAAAGTGCTATATTATGGCCTCAATCTCAAATATTTTGCAGAAAGATTGTGAGGGCATAGCTACAGCTGCAGGCGCTATGTTGCATCTCCAAGAAATGTTTGGAGAGCAGAGCAGATCTGCTAGGCAGACTGCTATGAAGAATCTGATGTCCACCAAAATGGTGGAAGGGAGCCCAGTTCGGGAACATGTCTTGAAGATGATTTCTTTCATCAACGAACTGGATTTTTTGGGAGCTGAGATGGATGGTGACACAAAAGTTGATGCCATTCTTTCATCTCTGCCTGATTCTTTTAATCAGTTTGTCCTTAATTACAATATGAACAAGATGAGTGTGACATTGTCAGAGCTGCTCAATATGTTGCAGTCAGCTCAAGATCTCATCAAGAAGGACAAACCTACTGTGATGGTCACAGAGAAATCTAATGCCTCTATGAAACTGAAACCCAAGTTTAAGAACTTCAAGAAAAATAATAAGGGGTATCAGGCAGCTAAGAATGTTCAAGGTGAACAAAGAAACAAAGGAGGTGACAAGAATAAAGGCAAAGGAAATTGTTTCCATTGCGGCAAGCCCGGTCACTGGAAGAGAAACTGCCGAGTTTACTTAGCTTCTCTTAAAAAGGGCAAACCTTCTGAAGGTATATCTGATATGCTTGTAATTGAATTGAATTTAATGGATGGTCCGTTTAATTCATGGTGTGTGGATTCTGGTTCTACATCTCACATCTGCAATATGTTGCAGGGGTTCAAGGAGACCAGAAGGCTCCATGAAGGGGAGCTGATCCTTAAGATGGGGACGGGTGCAACTGTTGCAGCGACCGCCATCGGAGTTTTTAGTTTAGAATTATCTAATAATAGAATTTTGATTCTAGAAGACTGTCTTTATGTTCCAGAAGTTCGTAGAAATTTGATTTCTGTTTCAAAACTTGCTTTATCTGGATATTCATTTCTTTTCAATTCCAAGCTTGTTATTAAATTTCAAAATAAATTTGTTGCTTCTGGAATTATTTATGATGGTCTTTATCTTTTGAATGTTGATAATTCTTTGAATAATATTGAGAATGATGATTCCAGTGTGTTATCCCTTAAGAGGAAAAGGGATGTTAATCCAACTTACTTGTGGCATCTAAAACTTGGTCATGCCAATATTGATAGGATCAATAGATTGGTAAGGGATGGGCCATTGCAATTTCTGAAAATTGAGCCCTATCCAATCTGTGAGCCCTGCTTGCAAGGAAAGATGACTAAAAGTCCTTTTACGGAAAAAGGAATTAGAGCCACAGAAGTATTAGATTTAACATACTGATGTTTGTGGTCCCTTCAACCATATGGCAAGAGGAGGTTTCTCTTATTTCATTACTTTCATTGATGATTATTCCAGGTATGGTTATCTATACCTGATGAAGCATAAATCGGAATCCTTTGAAAAGTTCAAGGAATTCCACAATGAAGTTGAGAAACAGATTGGAAAGTCCATTAAAATGATTCGCTCCGATAGGGGAGGCGAATACCTCTTGGATGATTTTAAAGTTTATCTTAAAGATCATGGAATCATATCTCAACTCACACCACCAGGCACACCACAACACAATGGTGTTGCAGAAAGAAGGAATAGAACCCTATTGGATATGGTTCGTTCCATGATGAGCATATCTGAGTTGCCTATATCATTTTGGGGACATGCTTTGGAGACCGCTGTTTACTTGTTAAACAGGATCCCTACAAAATCAGTTCCTAATACCCCATATGAGTTATGGACTGGCAAGAAGCCAAGCCTAAATCATATTAAGATATGGGGTTGTCCAGCTCATGTTAAAAGGTTTAATGTGGATAAGCTGGGATCAAGGACTGATAGGTGCCTATTTGTAGGCTATCCCAAAATGACTACTGGTTTCTACTTCTATAATCCAAATGAAAACAAAGTGTTTGTTAGCAGGAATGCTACTTTTCTTGAAGAGGATTATAGTTTGAATGAAACTGAGAGTAGAGTTGCTCTTGATGAGCAAAGAGATAGTACAGTGACTGAGCAGAATGAGAATAATGATGATCAAGTGATTATTCCCACTGATCAAACTGAACCTGTTGAGACACAGGAGCCTCGTCGTAGTAAAAGGATTATAAGACCTCCAGTAAAATTCAGTTTGTTAAATGAGATTTATCAAATGGATTCTGAGGGACTGGAGATTGATCCTTGTGATTATACAGAGGCTGTGAAAGACAAAGATGCTAAGCATTGGCATGTGGCCATGGAATCAGAGATGGACTCCATGTATTCCAACAAGGTATGGACCTTGGTAGACAAACCAGAAGGCATTAAGCCTATAGGTTGCAAATGGGTCTACAAAAGGAAACTTGGACCAACAGGAAAGGTAGAGACCTTTAAAGCTAGGCTGGTAGCGAAAGGGTATACTCAAAAGGCTGGTATTGATTATGAGGAAACCTTTTCACCAGTAGCTATGCTAAAGTCCATAAGGATTCTGTTGGCAATTGCAGCATACTATGATTATGAGATATGGCAGATGGATGTGAAAACCGCATTCTTGAATGGGTACATCCATGAAGAAATTTATATGGACCAGCCAAGAGGTTTCATATCTCAGGAAAATGAATCAAAAGTGTGCAAGTTGGAGAAATCCATTTATGGCCTAAAACAAGCATCACGTTGTTGGAACATCCGTTTTAATGAGTCAATCAAAATGTTTGGTTTCTCACAAAACATGGATGAACCTTGTGTCTACAAGAAGGTTAGTGGGAGTGCTATCACCTTTTTGGTTCTTTATGTAGATGACATACTACTCATTGGGAATGATGTAGGGGCTTTGTCATCTGTGAAAATGTGGTTGTCTAACCAATTTTCAATGAAAGACCTTGGGGAAGCATCCTACATACTCGGGATCAAAGTGTTTAGAGACCGAAAGAAGAGATTATTGGGTCTCTCACAGGTCAATTATATTGACAGGATATTGGCTAGATTTAGCATGGTAAATTCCAAGAAAGGGTTTCTACCCTTTAGACATGGAATTCATCTCTCTAAGCAGATGTGTCCAAAAACACCTGAAGAAAGAGAGAAGATGAGTAACTGCCATTATGCTTCGGCTGTAGGGAGTCTCATGTATGCTATGCTTTGTACTAGACCTGATATCAGTCACGCAGTTAGCGTTGTGAGTAGATACCAATCCAATCCAGGTCCAGAACATTGGTCAGCAGTAAAACATATCCTCAGGTATTTGAGAAATACAAAACACTATTTCTTAGTGTATGGTAGTGAGGATCTGACTGTCCAGGGATATACAGATTCGGATTTTCAATCAGACATTGATGATAGAAGATCAACATCCGGGTTTGTGTTCCTTCTTGGCAAAGGAGCATTCAGTTGGAGAAGTTTCAAGCAAAGTACTACTGCTGATTCTACAACTGAGGCAGAATATGTTGCTGCAAGTGAAGCTGCAAAGGAAGCTGTGTGGATTCGCAAGTTCATTCAAGAACTTGAAGTTGTCCCTTCGATTGAGGCGCCTATTTCCTTATACTGCGATAACAATGGTGCAATTGCACAGGCAGTGGAACCAAGGTCTCATCAAAGGACGAAGCACATAGAACGTCGTTTTCACCTAATACGTGATATCATATCAAGAGGTGATATCACAATGGTGAAGGTTGCATCAGCTGATAATTTAGCTGATCCATTTACAAAGCCTTTATCTCAGAAAGTGTTTGAGAAACATATTAAGGATATGGGTTTGAGATATATGTATGATTGGGTTTGACGTTATATTTTTCCTTTATTATTTGATAATAAAAGTTTATTTGTTTTTCACATATATTATTGTTGTTATGGGTTTATACGTAACATGAGATGTTATGTATGTAAATTTGTTCAGGCAACATTGTAGAAAAATCATGCTAGAGATTAATGAATCAAAGGCAGGGAATAATGATTTTTCAGTTCCTTGTAAGCCTGAAATTGTTCTAGACTTTTGTGTCATAAAGTCTACACTTGTTGTGCGGAGAATGATTGATTCCATCATTGAGGTATGACCTTAAGCAGACAAGTGGGTGTCATGTAATAGGTACATACACTGAACAGGATCCGATAAAGAATGCCTTTTGGAAAATGATCACTGTCAGGTTAAAGGTTGTTCTATCACAATTCGGTATTGTCCTTAGACCTGAGAGGTTTGTATTTATTCATTTGTTATGTACACATACTTTGACGTTGTCAACCGGTGATGTCCATTCAGGACTATATACGGACATGTTGGGTTGTGTGCGTGATGGATGAGTTGTATGAATGCTCAACAAGGAATCCACCAGTCTCTTGGAGAGACAGTATATTCAGTTAATGTTCATATAAGTGTTGGACCAAAAGAAATCCGGCCGGATGTGTTTTACAAAACTATTTTGAATACATAAAAGTATATTATATATTTCAAAATTGTTTTATGGTCCAACTGAGTTGTGAACTAAGAAATCAAGGTTTACATGAGATAGGGACGTGACGGTGATATTTGGTTCTGAGGGCAAGTGGGAGATTGTTAGAATTATGTGCCCTCGATAACCAAACGAGTAATCCAGTCCTAATATCTCATATGGAATATAGTTTGGTGGAAGGAATTAATTGTATGTAAAAGGGGCATATTTGCAATAATCTCAAATTTCAGGGATCAATTACAATATGTTGATGGACTTGATTGTAATTAGTAGAAGCCCTAATTTTATTAGAAGAAGAGTTCTTCAGTTTAATCCTACGGCTGGAATTTGAGATCCCTAAGGATCCTATGTCTCATGCTCTCTCTAGGGTTTCCCAAGGCCTATAAATATAACTGTTATATTCAAGGGGTTGGCCATCAGAACCTATTAGAGAAATCCCTAAATGAGAGAGTGACATAAATCCCTTAGGAGGCAAGACATTTGTGTTGCTATTATTATTCTGAATCGCTGGAGCTTTGGATTGGATCGTGAAGCGGGTTGAAACTTGTGGATTCCCGAATTACTATATCAAGGTAAGTAATCGAATCCGCAATTGCAATTATAATCCTGATAGATGTTTTGTTGAAAACATGTTATTTATTTAGTTTAATTCCGCATAAACTATCAGTGGTATCAGAGCCAGGTTCGTATGATTGCAATTGTTGGATTATATGAACCTTGCTAATTTTTGATTGAGAATCAAAAGCCAAAACCCTTTCTAATTACTGTTCACGCACTATTATGAATAGTACATAATTTTATTGTATGACAATTCGTTTTACTGTTCACGGTTTTTGTTCTATAAAATTTTGTGAGTTATGAACAGTAACGTTTGGATGTTTTTATTTAGTTAAAAAAAAAAAAAAAAAAAAACACTGTTCACGTGATGAACAGTGACGCCGGAGTCTGGCCGGCGCCATTCCGGCCGGTGGCTGGCCGGATGGCGCCAGCCGTGGAGGCTGGCCGCAGGCCAACCTTGCATTCCTGCAAGGGGCCAGCGGCGCCCAGGGCATTGAGATGCCCTGGGTCAAATGCTTGGGCCTCGGGTAGGGCAACAGTTGCCCTACCCGGCCCAAGGCTAGAAGCCCAGCCCAAAAGTTGGGCTGGGTCAAAAAAAAAAAAAAAAAAAAAAAAAAAAGGAAAGGAAGGGTGTATTGGGCTGGGTTATAACCCAGCCCAACCCAAGGGTTGGCTGGGCTCGGAGCCCAGCCCAACTCGCGGGATGGGTGGGCTCGGAGCCCACCCAATACTTGGGCCGGGCTGGGTTGTGAACCCAGCCCACGCACCAAGCTGGACCGGCCTGACCGGTCCGGGGCTGGACCGGTCTGACCGGTCTACAAGGGTCCGACCGGTTTGACCGGTCTGGCCCGGTTGACCGGTTTGACCGGTCAACGGTCAACGGTTGACCGACCCAAAAAAAAAAAAAAAAAAAAATTTTTTCTTCCAATTTTGGGTGCTGAATAGGATTAATTATTGTAATTTTTCCTATGGTCTCTATTATCAATAAATAGGAGTTTTTACTTGATTAAAATTGGTTGAAGCCAAAATGGATAAGACCGATTTTAATTTCGTAAAATTTTCTTGTTTATCTCTTGGGAAGATAAGTGTCTACATCTCAGTGGGAGTGTCTACTAAAATAGTGACATAAACTCACAAGAATTTGGAACACACTTAGATAATGGAATGCACAAACCAAATAAACGCAAGTACTAAAATAGTATAAGATGTGTTTATTTAGGTAGGCCAAAAGAAAATCGAGAATCACAAATATTTTAAAATATTTTGCATATGATGTAAATATTGATGAATAGTAGCTATTCGCCTTTACAAGATATGTACAATGATAACCAAAATGGGATTGTTGTTGCATGTAAGGTAGAGGTTCTCGATACCCATTTAGAATGTCATGAATATAAATGTTATATTTCTCATTGTTGCGATATATTTGATATATCTGTTTATTATTTGAATGGGTGGTACCATTAGTATTTCAAAAACCTGAATCTAATGGAAATATATATATGTGAAATTGTTTTGCAGATTCAAAAATGACTTTTAATCCTTTGGCTAGGATTCTGGATGACAATCGGTTGACAGGACCGAATTATATTGATTGGAAGAGAAATCTTATGATTATTCTCTCAGCCGATAAGATCGGTTATGTTCTCACCTCTGAGACACCTGAGCTTGCCCTGAACAATGCCACTGAGGAAGAAAAGAGAGTCTTTAACAAGTGGCATGATGATGATAATATGGCAAAGTGCTATATTATGGCCTCAATCTCAAATATTTTGCAGAAAGATTGTGAGGGCATAGCTACAGCTGCAGGCGCTATGTTGCATCTCCAAGAAATGTTTGGAGAGCAGAGCAGATCTGCTAGGCAGACTGCTATGAAGAATCTGATGTCCACCAAAATGGTGGAAGGGAGCCCAGTTCGGGAACATGTCTTGAAGATGATTTCTTTCATCAACGAACTGGATTTTTGGGAGCTGAGATGGATGGTGACACAAAAGTTGATGCCATTCTTTCATCTCTGCCTGATTCTTTTAATCAGTTTGTCCTTAATTACAATATGAACAAGATGAGTGTGACATTGTCAGAGCTGCTCAATATGTTGCAGTCAGCTCAAGATCTCATCAAGAAGGACAAACCTACTGTGATGGTCACAGAGAAATCTAATGCCTCTATGAAACTGAAACCCAAGTTTAAGAACTTCAAGAAAAATAATAAGGGGTATCAGGCAGCTAAGAATGTTCAAGGTGAACAAAGAAACAAAGGAGGTGACAAGAATAAAGGCAAAGGAAATTGTTTCCATTGCGGCAAGCCCGGTCACTGGAAGAGAAACTGCCGAGTTTACTTAGCTTCTCTTAAAAAGGGCAAACCTTCTGAAGGTATATCTGATATGCTTGTAATTGAATTGAATTTAATGGATGGTCCGTTTAATTCATGGTGTGTGGATTCTGGTTCTACATCTCACATCTGCAATATGTTGCAGGGGTTCAAGGAGACCAGAAGGCTCCATGAAGGGGAGCTGATCCTTAAGATGGGGACGGGTGCAACTGTTGCAGCGACCGCCATCGGAGTTTTTAGTTTAGAATTATCTAATAATAGAATTTTGATTCTAGAAGACTGTCTTTATGTTCCAGAAGTTCGTAGAAATTTGATTTCTGTTTCAAAACTTGCTTTATCTGGATATTCATTTCTTTTCAATTCCAAGCTTGTTATTAAATTTCAAAATAAATTTGTTGCTTCTGGAATTATTTATGATGGTCTTTATCTTTTGAATGTTGATAATTCTTTGAATAATATTGAGAATGATGATTCCAGTGTGTTATCCCTTAAGAGGAAAAGGATGTTAATCCAACTTACTTGTGGCATCTAAAACTTGGTCATGCCAATATTGATAGGATCAATAGATTGGTAAGGGATGGGCCATTGCAATTTCTGAAAATTGAGCCCTATCCAATCTGTGAGCCCTGCTTGCAAGGAAAGATGACTAAAAGTCCTTTTACGGGAAAAGGAATTAGAGCCACAGAAGTATTAGGATTAATACATACTGATGTTTGTGGTCCCTTCAACCATATGGCAAGAGGAGGTTTCTCTTATTTCATTACTTTCATTGATGATTATTCCAGGTATGGTTATCTATACCTGATGAAGCATAAATCGGAATCCTTTGAAAAGTTCAAGGAATTCCACAATGAAGTTGAGAAACAGATTGGAAAGTCCATTAAAATGATTCGCTCCGATAGGGGAGGCGAATACCTCTTGGATGATTTTAAAGTTTATCTTAAAGATCATGGAATCATATCTCAACTCACACCACCAGGCACACCACAACACAATGGTGTTGCAGAAAGAAGGAATAGAACCCTATTGGATATGGTTCGTTCCATGATGAGCATATCTGAGTTGCCTATATCATTTTGGGGACATGCTTTGGAGACCGCTGTTTACTTGTTAAACAGGATCCCTACAAAATCAGTTCCTAATACCCCATATGAGTTATGGACTGGCAAGAAGCCAAGCCTAAATCATATTAAGATATGGGGTTGTCCAGCTCATGTTAAAAGGTTTAATGTGGATAAGCTGGGATCAAGGACTGATAGGTGCCTATTTGTAGGCTATCCCAAAATGACTACTGGTTTCTACTTCTATAATCCAAATGAAAACAAAGTGTTTGTTAGCAGGAATGCTACTTTTCTTGAAGAGGATTATAGTTTGAATGAAACTGAGAGTAGAGTTGCTCTTGATGAGCAAAGAGATAGTACAGTGACTGAGCAGAATGAGAATAATGATGATCAAGTGATTATTCCCACTGATCAAACTGAACCTGTTGAGACACAGGAGCCTCGTCGTAGTAAAAGGATTATAAGACCTCCAGTAAAATTCAGTTTGTTAAATGAGATTTATCAAATGGATTCTGAGGGACTGGAGATTGATCCTTGTGATTATACAGAGGCTGTGAAAGACAAAGATGCTAAGCATTGGCATGTGGCCATGGAATCAGAGATGGACTCCATGTATTCCAACAAGGTATGGACCTTGGTAGACAAACCAGAAGGCATTAAGCCTATAGGTTGCAAATGGGTCTACAAAAGGAAACTTGGACCAACAGGAAAGGTAGAGACCTTTAAAGCTAGGCTGGTAGCGAAAGGGTATACTCAAAAGGCTGGTATTGATTATGAGGAAACCTTTTCACCAGTAGCTATGCTAAAGTCCATAAGGATTCTGTTGGCAATTGCAGCATACTATGATTATGAGATATGGCAGATGGATGTGAAAACCGCATTCTTGAATGGGTACATCCATGAAGAAATTTATATGGACCAGCCAAGAGGTTTCATATCTCAGGAAAATGAATCAAAAGTGTGCAAGTTGGAGAAATCCATTTATGGCCTAAAACAAGCATCACGTTGTTGGAACATCCGTTTTAATGAGTCAATCAAAATGTTTGGTTTCTCACAAAACATGGATGAACCTTGTGTCTACAAGAAGGTTAGTGGGAGTGCTATCACCTTTTTGGTTCTTTATGTAGATGACATACTACTCATTGGGAATGATGTAGGGGCTTTGTCATCTGTGAAAATGTGGTTGTCTAACCAATTTTCAATGAAAGACCTTGGGGAAGCATCCTACATACTCGGGATCAAAGTGTTTAGAGACCGAAAGAAGAGATTATTGGGTCTCTCACAGGTCAATTATATTGACAGGATATTGGCTAGATTTAGCATGGTAAATTCCAAGAAAGGGTTTCTACCCTTTAGACATGGAATTCATCTCTCTAAGCAGATGTGTCCAAAAACACCTGAAGAAAGAGAGAAGATGAGTAACTGCCATTATGCTTCGGCTGTAGGGAGTCTCATGTATGCTATGCTTTGTACTAGACCTGATATCAGTCACGCAGTTAGCGTTGTGAGTAGATACCAATCCAATCCAGGTCCAGAACATTGGTCAGCAGTAAAACATATCCTCAGGTATTTGAGAAATACAAAACACTATTTCTTAGTGTATGGTAGTGAGGATCTGACTGTCCAGGGATATACAGATTCGGATTTTCAATCAGACATTGATGATAGAAGATCAACATCCGGGTTTGTGTTCCTTCTTGGCAAAGGAGCATTCAGTTGGAGAAGTTTCAAGCAAAGTACTACTGCTGATTCTACAACTGAGGCAGAATATGTTGCTGCAAGTGAAGCTGCAAAGAAGCTGTGTGGATTCGCAAGTTCATTCAAGAACTTGAAGTTGTCCCTTCGATTGAGGCGCCTATTTCCTTATACTGCGATAACAATGGTGCAATTGCACAGGCAGTGGAACCAAGGTCTCATCAAAGGACGAAGCACATAGAACGTCGTTTTCACCTAATACGTGATATCATATCAAGAGGTGATATCACAATGGTGAAGGTTGCATCAGCTGATAATTTAGCTGATCCATTTACAAAGCCTTTATCTCAGAAAGTGTTTGAGAAACATATTAAGGATATGGGTTTGAGATATATGTATGATTGGGTTTGACGTTATATTTTTCCTTTATTATTTGATAATAAAAGTTTATTTGTTTTTCACATATATTATTGTTGTTATGGGTTTATACGTAACATGAGATGTTATGTATGTAAATTTGTTCAGGCAACATTGTAGAAAAATCATGCTAGAGATTAATGAATCAAAGGCAGGGAATAATGATTTTCAGTTCCTTGTAAGCCTGAAATTGTTCTAGACTTTTGTGTCATAAAGTCTACACTTGTTGTGCGGAGAATGATTGATTCCATCATTGAGGTATGACCTTAAGCAGACAAGTGGGTGTCATGTAATAGGTACATACACTGAACAGGATCGATAAAGAATGCCTTTTGGAAAATGATCATTGTCAGGTTAAAGGTTGTTCTATCACAATTCGGTATTGTCCTGAGAGGTTTGTATTTATTCATTTGTTATGTACACATACTTTGACGTTGTCAACCGGTGATGTCCATTCAGGACTATATACGGACATGTTGGGTTGTGTGCGTGATGGATGAGTTGTATGAATGCTCAACAAGGAATCCACCAGTCTCTTGGAGAGACAGTATATTCAGTTAATGTTCATATAAGTGTTGGACCAAAAGAAATCGGCCGGATGTGTTTTACAAAACTATTTTGAATACATAAAAGTATATTATATATTTTCAAAATTGTTTTATGGTCCAACTGAGTTGTGAACTAAGAAATCAAGGTTTACATGAGATAGGGACGTGACGGTGATATTGGTTCTGAGGGCAAGTGGGAGATTGTTAGAATTATGTGCCCTGATAACCAAACGAGTAATCCAGTCCTAATATCTCATATGGAATATAGTTTGGTGGAAGGAATTAATTGTATGTAAAAGGGGCATATTTGCAATAATCTCAAATTTCAGGGATCAATTACAATATGTTGATGGACTTGATTGTAATTAGTAGAAGCCCTAATTTTATTAGAAGAAGAGTTCTTCAGTTTAATCCTACGGCTGGAATTTGAGATCCCTAAGGATCCTATGTCTCATGCTCTCTCTAGGGTTTCCCAAGGCCTATAAATATAACTGTTATATTCAAGGGGTTGGCCATCAGAACCTATTAGAGAAATCCCTAAAAGAGAGAGTGACATAAATCCCTTAGGAGGCAAGACATTTGTGTTGTTGTTCTTAATCGCTGGAGCTTTGGATTGGATCGTGAAGCGGGTTGAAACTTGTGGATTCCCGAATTACTATATCAAGGTAAGTAATCGAATCCGAAATTGCATTATATTCCTGATAGATGTTTTATTGAAAACATGTTATTTATTTAGTTTAATTCCGCATAAACTATCATACAATAACATTTTTTTTTTTGCAATATTTCATAATAGTGCGTGAAGGAATCGGGTTTTTAGCTTTTGATTCTCAATCAAAAATTAGCAAGGTCATATAATCCAACAATTGCAATCATACGACCTGGCTTGATACCACTGATAGTTTATGCGGAATTAAACTAAATAAATAACATGTTTTCAATAAAACATCTATCAGGAATATAATCGCAATTTCGGATTCGATTACTTACCTTGATATAGTTTCAAGTTTCAACCCGCTTCACGATCCAATCCAAAAGCTCCAGCGATTCAGAATAATAATAGCAACACAAATGTCTTGCCTCCTAAGGATTTATGTCACTCTCTCTCATGTTAGGGATTTCTCTAATAGGTTCTGATGGCCAACCCTTGAATATAACAGTTATATTTATAGCCTTGGGAAACCCTAGAGAGAGCATGAGACATAGGATCCTTAGGGATCTCAAATTCCAGCCGTAGGATTAAACTGAAGAACTCTTCTTCTAATAAAATTAGGGCTTCTACTAATTACAATCAAGTCCATCAACATATTGTAATTGACCCCTGAAATTTGAGATTATTATATGCCCCCTTTTACATACAATTAATTCCTTCCACCAAACTATATTCCATATGAGATATTAGGACTGGATTACTTATTTGGTTATCGAGGGCACATAATTCTAACACATTGGAACCACCACTGTAGAGGTTTTGCTGCCTTGTGGACACTGCTGCTTCAACCGAGCTGCATACATGGCATCTAAGCTTGGATCGTGGCTCGTTGTTCCACCGAAATTATACAACCTATTGCTGAAAGAAGAGCAATGGGAGCGGCCAATGGTGTGTGCTCCTGTTTATGACGTATTTCATGTTATTCAATAGATTCTTTCCATGCTTCACTTTGTGAATATCATTAATTTAATGTCAAACAAATCAAAAGGTGGTATCAAATCATGACTTTGTGGTAAACCAATTTGGATACCCTTTCAGAGATTCTGAAAGTTCTTACCAGAAAGCGTAACCATCTCCTCTTGGGTTAAACCCTTGTTTGCAAAGAATTGAGTGAGTTGGTTGACGTTGAGAGTAGGGGGAGGTAAGTTTTTCGATGCCTCTGAAGCTAGAGAAATTCTGCCATCTCTTCTCCCTGCAGGAACCTCATAGCCGTAACCTCCAGTCTGCAGGAAGAAAATGATGTTTCATATACATGGCTAAGCGAATTTAACTGTCTCAAGAAGTAAGCGAAGCAGGCATCTCTTACGAGCTCTATGCTATCCCTTGCTGCAAATGCAACTACATCAGCGCAGGAAACAACACCCTTGCATATTTTTTCAAGACTGGCCTTGGCATTATCAATAACCTCGAACCCATGTAGACTGGGGTTATTTGGTGGAGCATCTTTCTCTGCTTTGTTTGATGGAGTGGAATCAATGAGCACTGATGCATCACAACCCTACAAAGTAGTAAGGCATATAGCATTAGTTTCTCTTATTTAATAGCTCAAAGTTATTTATTGGCATCATCTCTCCTTCTAGCTTCTACTGAGTTTCTCTATGCCACCCGCCAGAGCACACTGGTTAATTTATGATCAAGGTTCCAGACAGTCATCTGTTGGAAATGCCGATAAAGACTGCACTGGAAATGCTGTGTGCTGCGGTTGGCCATTTGAGAACTTTGAGAGAAGCAATGGAAAAGGAGACGAAAGAAGCCACAAAACCTTAAGAACGAAAAAAAACGGGGGATTTGACACATCTACTTACTCTAACAAAGCAGTCATGAAAGTGGAGTCTCAAAAGACCAGCAGCCACACCCTGATCCTTAAAGAACGCTTTCATGACCTCATCCTTAACGATGAATTCGGCTAAGCCACATGAATGTGCATAAAACCCCACTTGAAGCTCAGAATGCACACTTTGACTTAACAAAACCACCACTAAAAGTGCAGATAAACAAGTTACCTTACACGTACTCATTTTTTTCAGAAGCTAATGACAACTTGAAGGCATAAGACATTATGAAAGATTATATATAGTGGAAAAAGCCTAATACATCCAGTGCCGCGTGAGAAAGCGCAAGGCTGGAGAGTGATAACAGCTTGATCGGCGGAAGTGCAAAAAAGGACAATAGGGGTTGGTTTTGATGGGTATGTTTACACTCTGATATATTTTGTCGTGTTCTTTGAGAAGCCAGTAAACAGCTTGGTTTACGTGGGTAGTGGGCTTAAAATATGCAAATAGATCAACCTCATTTGTCTTTGAGTGCAACAAAATCCAAATGTAGCTGTAAGAGATGAATCTTTTCTTATATTCTATGGGCGTGAGAGTGGCAGAAACACCAAGCTAAATTGATTTGGATGGGCAGAGTCATTCTTAAGTCTTCTGGGAGAACGTTGCATCTCAGAACTTCAATAAATTACTCTTGAGGCGTGAGCATTCTATTGCCAAGACAATTGACGTGCACTGTGGAATATCTCAAAACCCCAGCTCTCGCGCAAGTGGCTTCACATAAGTTTCAATAAGCCAGTCATCTTAGACGTCCATTGGCCACGTTTCGTAGAAAGCCTTTCACAGTCCCGTATCTTTTTACAATCGGGGATTTGATTACCTCACAGATGAAAAGAAAGAACGAAAACATGCATTTTGGAAATATTCCAGTCCTACTTTCTTACCGTTCGTGCAAAAACCTTTCCAAAAAGATTTTGGGTCCCGACGGTTGTGTGAAGAGATCATAAACCCAACTGCGTTTGAATACTATTTTAGGCAACACCTACTGCTAACTGCTTATTCTATATGTCTCAATTCCACAGATATCATATGGCTTTCATTTGTTGACTATAGACGGTACGATATATTCATGGGGGACTTCTGCAGTAAGGGGATGTATTTCGACCAAATGTGGTATGAACATTTAGAAGAACTTTCGATGCAGAGTATATTTCAGATGAACAGATACTCATAAAGCCAGATTTGCTGGGGTTTGCTATAATTGCTCTTTACTGACGAATCTGATATCTGACAATATATGTATTGTATGCTTAACGTTAAAGCTACTGCTGAGAGAGAACGAGGGTCAATCTTTGACAATTTTCAGAACTTCCAAAAATTTGACGTGTCGCGGATTTGAAATTCTTCATTGAAACATTCGGGTGCCCAGTGTTCCTTCATTTTCTCTCTGTTTCGGTGCTTCCTCAGCGTCCACAAGGACGTCGTTAATTTTTTTTCTAAGCCACAAGGACGTCGTTTTGAAGTTTGTAGAGACATCAGAAACCGATAAACAGGGACTAATCATCGATAAACAGGGACGAATCACCGATAAACAGGGACGAATCAGATTGAAAGGACGCTTCTTTCAGCTAGGACCGGTAACTGCGTGAAACATGACAAATTTTGGGACAGACAAGGGATAACAACGGTGTAGGGTTTTTTTTCCGGAAGAAAAAAAGGGGTTGGTGGTGTCTTCTCGGCCCACTTAAATCCGGGTATATTCTAACGGCGCAAGGCTTCCCAAGCAATATGCCATTTTCCAATATTCGAACCAACAACCTCGGATTCACAAGGTGTTGTTTTCATCAGTTTCCAACCGCTATTGTTATATCAAAACTATTACTACTAGTATTAACCAAAGCTAATCTATCAAGTATTTGAACATGGTCGAATTCATAGAGATAAAATTATGAGATAAAGAAGCATGAGTAAAAGAATTAAACAAAAATAAAGATGAATTGTGTTGTTGATTGTTCACGTTGATTTTTAGATTGCATTTAAATAATTTGAAAATAATGGACGAAAACAATAAATAGAAACTATAGAGACTTCGAGGACTTATTTAACAACTTTGAATTCTTTAATCAATTATACTTAATTGGATGAGAACGATAATTCTCTCCTATCAGAACAATAAGAAGTCCAGTAAAAAATATTTATATGATAAGATTTCTGAATAATAAATGGTTAGACAATAAGCATCTTGGACTAGCAATTTTCATCCGCTATATAATTTTTTTTTTTCCTAAGCAAAGATGTATTCTTACACCCAATACAACAATCAAGGTAGGAAACGAGGATTGTCACTAGCCATACAAGCAATAGAAATACAAGACGAGGGAATGAGCCTCTCCAAGTTCAAACTAGCTGCCCAATGTGCAATCTTGTGAGCTAAAAGTGTTAGCAGTGACCCAGTGGAAACTCCAATTAGGATGAAGGGAAAGAAGATGCCGCATATCATCAGCAAGGGTGCTGATTTGCCAATCAGGACAGACAATAGTGCCAATAATCGCATTACAAACCAACTGATTATCGTTTTCAAGTCCAATTTTCAAGTGATAGTTTGAAGGTAAAATGAAGTGGTAATAGTTTAAGGTACAAGATATTGAAAAAATATATTTAACAGATGTAGTAGGCGTTTTCCCTATTTCACTTAAAGTAGGAGGTTATTATATCACTTAGCCCAAGTGCCCACGTGTTACACGTGTTACACGTGTACTAATATGATACAATATAAAAGTGATCGTTCCTATCATTAGTTTCTCTTTATTTTTTATAAAACTATATATATATATATATATAGGAAAATCATGCGAAAATCACATATAGCTAAAATAATGCGAAAACCTTGCATTATCAATATTTACTTTGATATTCATAGGCCAAGAATCACAAAACCATACAAATTGCTAGATTAATATTAGCTAAAATAAAATATAAAACGCATAGGTTATAAAGTCCAGATTTAAGTTTAAAAGCTTTTTACAAGTCCAAATAGCACTCATACTCTTATCTTAGAAGTAATTTCCATATTTTCAATACAGACACTGCATATAACTCTCTCTTACATAAGATATGGAGCCATTCACCGAAAGAGCTCAAGTCCAACTTGAGGTTAACAGGTCTTAACCCACGAGCTCCTCCTTCATTACATGTTCCCAATCTGAGGAAGTGCTATCATACGAAACAGCAGATACTGCGGCCTCAAGCCTGTTGCACCGGAGAGATTGACTCACATGATCATCCTCACCAAGAGAAGACTCCAACGCAGCTAACTTGTCATTAATACTGTTGGCAGTGCAGTGCTGCAAGACGGGTCCCAATTTCACATCCCCAGTAACATACTCTGGCCTATCTCCAATAATTGGCCTATGATTTTTCTCACCTGGAAATCCAAAGTGAACAACCTCTGCCAGTTCTTGCCTTTTCCCATCCATCAAACTCAAGTTATCATCCCGGCTTTTAATGATATGGAATCTGGCCATGATGGAAGCCTCAACATCATCTGCGTGGCCGTTTGTGGTAGTAAGGGGAGGATTTTGAGTGAAAATATCTGGGATTAAAGCACCTTTCGCCTCGGTTGCTTCAAATGTTGAATCATCAACCTCGTTCAGATCGAGAAAACTATTTGAGCTTGATGGTTCCTCTACATCTTTAGCCTCTAGAGAATTTGAGTTGTCAGCTCGGCATTTTAGAATGTGAACTCTTGCCATCACATCCTCTTCCTGGCAAGTTGTGCCAATGATCGGCGAATTTTGGATGGACATATCTTGGGAAAGACACTTTGCCTCAGCTGTTTCAGGTGCCAACTCGTCCATCTTGTTCAGATCAAGATACACCTTCGAGCTTGACACTTCCTCTAAATCAGTAGTGGAATTAGTGTAGTCAATCCGGCGCTTTAGAATACCATATCTGGCCATAACATCCCGCATAGAAGTGGTATCCTGGATGGAAATAACTCCAGGTGCTGACTTGTCAACCATGTTTAAATCGAAAGAGGCCTTGGATCTTAGTCTTTTCTCAACATCCATCGTATTTTCTAACACATCTAAAGCAGAGAATATTAGGTCAACTGGTCAAGCAATAACTAAAGTACAACTGATTTCTCAAATCTCAAATAATAATTCTAACCTTTCGCCTTGTGCAGCTCAGATTTCTCCATCTCAGTTTTCAAGCGATGATAGCGAGCTTTATAGTTGACGGAACACAATTCAGCTTCTGCCTCAAGCCATAAATTCTTATACAAGAAGCTCTTTGGCTGCATTTCTTCCTCATGATTAAAATTTTGACAGAGAACTCCCTTTATAGCCTGTAAATCATGATCCATGAGAAAGAAACTAAATTTTATTTTCTTCTTTCTTATTTCCTTTTGCACTTCTGTTTCCAAGAATAAAGATCAACTTTATTATGGTTATTTTACAAAACCAAACAGAAAAACTACCTGTGTCATGTTATTCACCATTTCAGCATCACGCTTCAAAGAGAGAGAATCCGATAACATCTCCATCTTATTGCTGGACCCAATATAATGATTGTTTCCCTCATGGGGAAACTTATGGTCAAGCCGATCCCAAGCAATGAAAGCTGCTTCCTTTGTCGATCTAGTTCTGTCCACACTCCCTTTCTGAAGTAGACATTATCCATCCAGCTTAATGAGATATTAGAAAAGCATTCTAGCACACGTTTATTTATTTACACGCAGTGGATCCAACTTTCAAAGGAACCAAAAAAAAAAAAAATAGACAAATACAATCTGGAGTGGAAGGTGTGAGCAATCTACAAGCTTACAGATTCGTAGAAATGAGAAGATTGGTAAAAAGGAAACAGTGATATATGTCATGATCTAAATGAGAATGATAAACTTAAATTGCGGGGAAAAAAAGAACTATTATAAGAAACAATTGGGTTTGTTTTTTTTTTATAAACAATGAGCTGCATTTGAACACATCATAGCCATCCAAGTTGTTTCAAGGAATAATCAGTATACAGCTTGCTGGTAAGACAGATTTACTCAGGAGAATAAACCTTTCCCATAAGAAAGATGCAGCTGGGAGCAGGAGAGTCTTTAATAATCCATGCATAAAAGCTCTCATGCTGTAAGATAGTACCTCCTTATGAGAAAAAAAGTCACTTCTCCCTTATGACCGGCCTATACAAAAGCTTGCCGTTTGCTACAAGATTGGTCATTATGTGCTTATCTTATAAAGTGAAAACAATTAAGGCAAAAGAGAACAGAAAAAATGCAATAGATTCGCAATTCCAATCTTTTTATGGAAAAAAATCTAATCCCTAACCTCGGAGAATAAAGTCTGTATGGAATTAAAATGGAAGAAAACATCATACCTTTGGAGGCATAGACACCTCTTCAAGATATGGAGATATGCCTTGGCCAAACAGTGATGCTTGTGTTGCAATCATTTGCTCTTCCTCCTTTGATATACATCGATGAATATTCAATATCACATTTTTAAGGGCCTCACAGTCTACTTCCTTCAGTTCAAGTGAATCATTTGAAGAGTGAAATAGAAGCAAGTCAGACAGATTCCGCATTATATTAACCAGCATCTGGACATCTATTCTTGGGGTTGAACCTGCCTCATGCAGTTTATTCAGCTTAGCAGAAGCATCTTCCACTGATGACGCCAAAGACAGGCCCTTTTCAGTGGCATGGAATGGCAGATTAGATGAACCATACCTTGAAGGAGCACTGATATTTGATCCTGTATCTGCAACACACATCTCTGATAAGTGCTTCTTTTCAGAGATCATTTTACTTGCTTCAAAATTTTGTTGCATGGCGAGGGAAGGTTTCAACTGTGATTCACCTATGGACTTGCTGTGCAAGGCATGGTGTTTCCCTGGTTCGCCATTGTTATCAGAGAGTTGAACCTCACAGCCAGAGTTAGATTTTGAATTGAAGGATCCAGCTTTTGAAGAATCATTTGATCTGGATTCTCTAAATAATGAGCTAGCGTCTGAAGGCCTCTTCAGCCCAGGTTGTAAACCTTTTCCCACATACACAGTTTCCCCATTTGGATTTTCCGAAGACTGTTTCACAACATCATCACAATTGAAAGGGAAAACCTCATGCTCTTGAAAACCTGAACTATTACATGATTCTAATTGCTTCATATATTGTGAACTGACAGCTTTAGAAGCTGCAAATGGAGAAAAACACGTAACCGGTGCTCCTTTCCAGCATGGTGAATCCACAGCAGGATTAAAATGATCCAAGCTTTCAGAATAATTCTCGACAGGATTAATGGCTTCAATAAAATCCAGTGCCAAATTGAACCCATCTGAACTTGTCTTAGAAATTTGATGTACACAATTAGGTTTAAAAACTTGATCCAAGGTGTCCTTAGGAACGTCCTTGTTCTTTGACAGCTCTTCATTTTTGGCTGAGAATGCTTCCACATGAATGGGATCATTTGTTTCTAGGTGAATGCTGAGTAGGCTTTTATCAAACCGAGCTTCCCGTCCAGAACTTATAAAGGGACAAATTTTGGTTAGCTTGGAGGGATTATTACCACAAAGATCTGGATCAGCTGCATCAGTCCCGGAATACGCATCCTCTAGTGTACTTTTATTTAGTGCAGACAAGCTGTTGCCGATATCTGGTGGCCTAAAGACAAGTGAAGGTGAAGATGTCAATGATGATGCACTACTGCTCAGACTAGCATCACTCTCTGTTAAGTGGTCCTCAAATGGAGAGCTGCATGGTACTTGATGTTTCCAGATATTTGTGACCGGTTTCAAGGATGTTGCCTTATTTTGCTTTTCTGGAAGTAGGGGAGGTGAACCCAAGACAGATGTTTTTCCATAATCAACAGACCTGACTCTAGGAATTTCCCATGAGAAGGATTTTTCATTAGGCTGGCCCATACTCACACCGCCATACTTTTCCCAGCCCGACATGTCAATGGTATGGGAAGCTTCTTCACATGTCCTCAAGACCTTGGATGCATGAGCTCCTGTGCATAACAAACAATCACAAAAATTAAGGAGAAAAATCAGACAACCGTTCTACAACAGATACTCATTATATTTTATCCTTTACTTTTTCCCTTTTGGTTTTATCACAATCCAAAACTAAAGTTTCATTAAATATAAACAACATGTGCAACGTAACAATGTATCTACACGCAGGACAGTGTGCGTGAGGTGGCACAGGTTGATGAGGTAAGTCGCTTAAGACATCATATGCCGAAGGAATAAATGAAGACAGCAGGAAAATACTTTGATCGCCCAAAGCAATTTAACATGATCCCCCTTGCAGTTCAACCTTCTACAGATAAGTTGGCTGACCATTCACCAGTCCCATGTCATTGCTGACCTTTTCCCCTTATCCTTGAAATGTATGTGTTTGTTACACAATCGGGAAAAGGTCGAACTCAAGACCCAAAATAACAGGGGAAGCTTAAGTACAGAAACAGCCCTAACTACACCTTTCCACGAGAGATACTCTGGAATCCACCAGAAAAGAGAAAGAGAAAATCAATAAAATAATAAATGTGATGCTCATATTACACCGGAAGGGTCAATTTTGAAGTCTCTAAGAAAGTCACTTCCGAAGTAAGAGCAATTTAGAAACATATTACAATCAATATGGTGTTCTAATTTAGATAGGAAGTCCCAAAACATAACGAAGGTCAAGCATACACTTGTATTTTAACAGAAAGACATCCAACAATGTCGAAACATCACAATCCTCTCGTTTGTATGCTAATAGATATAATGGGCATATTGATGAGGAATGTTATGCAAAAGGTGGAGGCTTTTTTTTTTTTTGGAAAGAGATTTTTTTTGGTGGGGGGGAGAGAGAGAGAGCAGGTTGAGACTGGTTTTCTATTGTAGTCTTCACCACATTATGGATGTTTACAACCATGTATTGCCTGCATTTTTATTCAAGATCCAATATTAAAGTTCGTAGAGTATACAGCAGTTTTCCGGAACTGCCTAGCTTGCTGTTGTCCTCCTGTTGTTAAATTTAGTCCATTGAAAAAATAACCAAGTGATATCAACAAACAAATTACAGATAACAAGAAAAGAGTTGCAACCAACAAAGTTTCTAACACTAGCATCAAAATAGACTTTTCAATCCACGTATAGTCCAAGAAACAAGCCACATACCCCAAAGAACAAGCAAGCTCAAGTGAGCGACCACCTAAAAACTGGGGACACATGAAATTCACATTGAATAACTTGTCAATGATCATCAATTATAATACAACTGAGAGTGATATTATTTAGCATCCAAAAGCATGATGATAAGATGAATAGTTCCTGAAGACAAGAAACAAGAATCTATATCTTAAGGTAAGTAGAGATACCTTGGTTCACATAGTTCTTGTAAATAGATGATGATCCAGCTAAACCTGACGCCTTTGAGCAGAAACTCCCTTCAGGCGCCACCTGCTTTCCATGCTCACAGTCTACTAATCCAGTCCACGACCCACCCCAATCAATTGAATGATCCCTACGGGATTGAGTAAAATCATTATAGGAGGATCCATCCAAGGTGGGAACACGGAAACTTGAAAACCAATCACCACTAGCTTCCTCAGGGACCGCCAAAGAACCACGGTCTTCGGTTGCAGAAAGAGGATATGCAGGATAACATTGTGGGGCTTCAATAGTACTAGTGGCCATGCCATCCGAGCATTGACCATACCAGTACGCACTGGCAGAAGCTGAGGCAATAGTTGTCGCTGGAGGCAAATGGGAATTAGGTGACTCATAATCCAGCGAGCCCGGGTAACTATATGCATCCGGTGAACGCGTCGGACCGAATTCTGGGTTGTGGTTCGTAGAGAAACTGGGCCCAGAATTAGAATAGGGTGAACGGAGCCAATTGTCCAGAGAAGAATTCAAGGGAGGACCATAAGAGGATTCAGTCATATCCACAAGCGGGTTTGGAATGGGTTTCGGAACAACGGTAAAAGGCGGGGCCAGAGCCGATAAACTTGAAGACGATGGTAAAGATCCTCCTTCACCATAAAACCCATAACCCATCATCCCATAACCCATCATCTTTTTCGTTTTCTTTGGTGGTAAGAGATGATTGAGTCAACCTGATCAAAAGTTCAAAACCCAGTAAAATCTATATCAAACCAAGGCCTATAAAAGAAAAAATCAAAGCTTTGTGGAAAGAAGTAAAAAAGGACCATGTTCGGATATGATCAACAACAATAATAATCAAATACCATATACGTGTTATATATTTTCCTCACAGAGACATGGTATTAGATCTATATGAAAGCATATCTATACCGAGAGGAAATTTTTTACAGAGACTTGAAAGGATTACAGAAATACATACCAAAAGACCAACAAGAGCGAGAGAGAGAGAGGCAGAGCCAGAGGCAGAGGGAGAGAGTAGTAGTGTGGTCTCAGTTTCCACCGAAGAAAAAGCAGCAGTCAGCGGTTTTTATTCAAATTACAGCGACGCCCCTGATCCAACTGATCAAATTCTTTTTCCTTTTATTATTTTGCACTTCATTTCTATTTTTGCTTTACTTCATTTATAGGATATAGATTAATAAACAAAAACCTAGAATGGTAAGAGAGATACCAAAACTAGACTACAAATATATTAGGATTTATTTTAATATTGCTTTTTTCCTTTTTAAATATTTTTATATCATTTGTTTCTTTTCTAATATTTTTCTCATTTGATTTGTATTTTTATAATTTTTGTGTTTTTCTTTTGTATTTTCAAGTCATTTATTTAATATATTTTTAATATGTTCATATTTCTTTCAAGGGGTGTAGGGTCATACCTGTTGATTTTTTTTTTTCATTTGTTTCTTATTTTTTTGTTTATTTTTCTATAATTTTTTATTATAACCCTCCTCTAAGTCAGTATTATGATAGATGAAAAGACTAATTTAAAAAAGAGTCTCTATTCTAAAGATCTTTATGGTAAAAAGTTCAGTGCGGCTTAATATTTTTGAAGCCTTAAACAAGTCATAAAAATGAGATTTTTAATTTAAAAAATAAATTTAAAATTAAACTATAAATTTGATTATTATTTTTAGATACAAAATTACTAATTAAAATTTTGTATTCAAGTTTAGTAAATAAATCAGTTTCAATAGAAACAATTACTGCATTATTTAATTTATCTTGAGATATAGTTATTGTAAATAATTTTTTATAATTTATAGATATATGATAATACTAGTTTCTAGAATGTCCAATTTTTTATTTTTTATTTAATTTTGTAAACTAATTTTTAAATGTTCTTATTTCGTTTGCCTTTATCAAGTTTTATTTTTTTAAAAAAAAGACTTTTTTCTTCTTTTTAATTTTAATTTTAGTTTTACTATAATATAGAGATTGACAGAATAATTCAACCCTATAAAATTAATATCAAAGAAGTCCGAAATATCAAGTGTGGTACATTAACTATCATATTGGTGTCAATAGACCCCTCTGCATTATATTTTTTTTCTTTATTTTTTAACTTCACATCTTAATGAAAATCGCATTAACTTGGCTTTCGTAATTCAAGAGGGTATATTGATTTCTGTCCCTTTTTTTCGTTGCCAAAGAATTAAGTCAATTCTAATAAGTTGACATAGTTGGTAGGCTGTAATCCTATTCCCTCCAATATTCACCTTCTTCCTGGGCATTGTTTCCAATTTGATATAAAAAAAAATTAAGAAAAAATATATTTTTTACTCACTAAATTTTAGGTCTAATTTAAAAAACTTATTGAATTTTGTAAAAAACTCTTTTTACTCACTTAGATTTGATCCTTAATAAATTAAGTCACCAAACTTAATTCTTTATCGAGGTTTAAGGGAAAATTTGATATGTCTAATAGTACTCTGACGCATCATTAAAATAAATAAATATAGTAAAAATTCAAATTCAAAACTTCGGGATCACTTTAATAAATTTTTATTTAATTTAATGACACATGCCGTATTATGATTGGACATTATAAATTTTTCGTTTAATTTCCTTAGTTTAGTTAAGTTTAGTGACTTAATTTATTAATTATCAAATATAAGTGAGTAAAAATATATATTTTTTTTAATTTCAGTAATTTTTTTAAATCGACGTAAAATACGGTGAACGAAAATATATTTTCGCAGATATATATATCAATGAACAAATGATAGGTATGCAATGCTGCTGATGTCAGGTAGATAAAGATGGTCGTTGGTTTTGAAGTTTGGTGGAACTCTAAAGTGAATCAAGACTGGATAAGGGTAATATCGGTTCCATTATTAATTCAATTTGCTTATGAGAAGCTCGTTGTGAGACAACGGGGTGAAATAATAAAAAATAATATCTGCCTTTTGAGTAAAATTAATTTAAAATATCACTCTAAGGCAGATGAACATAGAGGAGAGAAAGTCAGAGAAGGCAACTTTGAATGAAAAATAAAGAACTCTTTAAGCCTAACTAGTTGCAATTCTTTAACGATTAAATGTTAAAACAAACAATTATTTTGGATTAAATATGCTTTTAATATAATATTATTGAAGTTCTAATGCGTCTTGTAATATTAGTTGTTCTGAGATAAAATATAAGTTTTAGATATAAGATTTAGAATAGGCTATCCGATTTCAAAAATAATATTCTGGACCTCAAATTCATATCGATTTTTCAAGAATTGATTTGTTTAAAAGTCAATATTATGGATTCTCTAGTGATAATTAAGCTTTATTTAATTACTTATTTATAATTATCTAAATCTCACACTTTACAAAATAATCTTAAACTTTGTTTAAGTTCTATCAAGGGATAGCGAGGTTTACCAAAACTAAATCTAAAACTCCTAAATATTAAACTTGTTTGGAAAAGGGTAGTGATTTTCGATTTAAATTTTAAATTTAATATTTAAATATTGTGAGTCTTTGATTTGAAATGGCCCGTCCAATATGAATATTTTTTTATTAGTTTCATATTTAATCTATTTTTATAATTTTTAATATTAATGAAACTATTTTTATATATATATTTTTTAATATCATAATAACTAAAAAAGTAATATTATTAAATTTAATTAAAACATAAATCATTCCAAATCTTAATCAATCAAATAAATCTTTACAACAAAATAATATTTAAATCTTAAAATTCTAAATTTAAAAATTAAACCCAAAACTAAAACGAAACCAAAACCACGACTCTTCTCAAAACAAGCCAACAAGCCTTAAATGGTCCATTCACTTTGAGTGATGCGGATGCCAGTAATAATGATATAATCTTTGCTTGCACCGAACGCTACCTCTCAGACAGAATGCGGGCCAAAGCCCATATACTTCATTGGATCCTGATACCTTAAGGGTAAGCATTTTATGGGCTAATTCTTCAGACATCAAAACAGCCCATCTCAAGTTCTAAGACCTGGGTCTGGATCAATAGGTGCCGAGCTTAAACCTGGAAGTCTAGAAGCAATGGACCGGCCAGCATTGCTTCTAAAAGAAATTTGGATGACTTTTCAAATAAAATGGAAATATGACTCAAAAGGATTTACATATTTGGATACTGGTTATTGAATCATCTGGCCATATATCTTAGGGTTGGGGGTTGGGCCTTTTTGGGCTTTAGGTCATGATGTTTCCTCCACCCGAACCCAAATCCAAACTCAATCGGAGTAAGGAAAATGAAACACGAATCCGACCCAAATTGATTCCTAAACTCGATCCACCTCAGGCTATTCAGGTTCAGGTCGGGTCAAGTTTCATTGGACTTTTTTTAAAAAAAGAAAAAAAATTATATTATAGGCCCAAAACATTTTGGGCAAATTTTTTGAGGCTAAGAACGTTATGGACTATATTCTTTTTAGAATAATGCATATAATTATAATATTCGGTTTCGGATTAAAATAATTCACGAGGCAGAGAGCAATCAAACAAGATAGAGATTGGATTGGACTAAAATTAATGGTGTAATTATTCTACTAAGCCAAAAATTCTCGAGGTAGGACAATCAAAGAGGAGATATAGGTCCCAGCAAACTTGTCACGTTGCTAATAATGACATCAATTTAGAGAGATCCCTACAAGGCCTCCATCATTTGGTCGTTTACAATTTCCTTTTTGTCGTTTTAGTACGAGGCTAAGTTGCAAGAGGAACAGAAATAAACCGTTGTGCAGTGAGCAGAAGAACAAAAATCTTTTAAGTAGATGCACTGCCGTTCAAACTTCTTGGATTAGAAACATTGCAAGTCGTTTTGGTTGGAAGTTTTGTCAACTTCGCAGACATCTTCTCACAAAATTCACAATATTCTACACTGTACTGATAGAATTGCCTTTGGAAAGGAAATAATATAGACTTCAAAGAGGCACAAAAGCTGATTCAAACCTTGCATTATTGCTTCTTGAGGTAAAGAATGAATCAGAAACAATTTAAGAATCCGGTGAACCCAAACATATGCTAAATCACAGATCTAAGACCTCCCCCAAAAGAATCTCATACCAAAGAAAGCATCAAACCTTGCAAACGAATATCAGAAGGGACTGTGAAGGGGCCTAAAACTAGATGATCAACAAAACCAGACAGCTAAAAGTAAAGAATGAATGAGGAGGAGCCTTGGGTCGAAGTTGGAGAGCTCAGACGGAGATTCATGAGACCATGAAAGCGTACGCTACGCCTTGGTGGTAGAAGACTCTCGGTCACCCTTTTCAGCACCGCTGTGTACTCCTCCAAGAGCTCCGCCACGATAGCCACCATCATCATCTTCTCACCTCTTTCTGTATGAAAAAGCACCCGTAGAAGAGGCGGCAGGCTCGAACGCTTCAAAGTTCAACCTTCAAATTTTCAAACAGAGAATTTGCTTTCCTGTCAAATTGATTTTGGTGGTGGTGACCAAACGAAGCAAAATTTATAACCCAGTGGGATAGATAGGCCAACTTTCTGATATTGCATATAGGAGGGAGGGGGGTTAGGCACATCATGTGGTGAAACTCATGACTTCCCAAATCGTGTTTTTGGTCAGCCTACGCGCAAATGGTAATCATTAAGGTTTACATTAACCACGTTCTGGTTTGCCAAGATGTGTCTTGTCCTGTGTGACTTGTGTAATCACGTTGTAACTACTTTTCTTTTTGTCTTTTTGTTTTAATGGCTTATGTGGGACGAGTTTACTGGAGTGATATTTCTGGCTGGATATGAAGTGGCTTGAAAGTATGTTTTTATTTAGCAAACTTACATGAAAAATAATGGGATATATGCTTTGGCGTCATCAGACCCTGTTAACCAGCTCAGTAGGGACACAGGAGAATGACACCTGATCTGCCATGGGAGGAGGGTTTTCGAATTATATTATGATATTTTTGAGAAGGCCACAATGTGGATGGCTTATATGGTAAGGAACCTTTGAATTTCTCTGCACCTTCCTCTCAAAATGCTAATCATACAACAATTACCCGTTGCGTGAGTGTAAATATTCAAATGTGATTCCCGTGCGTTTAAAAGTGAGGGAAAAATTCACCTCTTAAACTAACTTTTGGGACGGGAAAGGTTCAAGACCATCCAACTTGAAGTTATGGGTTTTTGAAAACCTGATATTCAATGGGCACGGCCTCCATTTTGCAGATTGTAAGGCAATGGCTTACTGTAATCAGCTTGAGAAATCAACCTAATCATGCCTAACAAGTATGACTTACAAGTATACAATGTGTTGCGTGAGCTGTGAATAGCGTGTAAGACTGTTTAGCATGCCTCTGCTGACCCTTTGGAGTTACGTTCAGAGAAGGAGAAAGGACTTGTTCAAATCTGATACGACAAGTACAATTAGGAAAACAGAGACATCACCATGTTCTGTTTAGAACAGGGACAAGACAGTACTCTAACGCTTTAAAAGCAATAATTTACAAATAATATTTCTATTCAGTCTCGGCTTGATGAGGAGCAAGCATTTTTTCTTCCAAAATTAATTGAATCTTCTTCAGAAGGAATATGATCTAATGAAGACCTTCTTCCACGCTTTCCAGCTTAGAGATCGAACCTTAGTCAAAGCCAGAGAAGGCTTGGACTCTCTTTGAGGACACGAAGGTGGTGGTGGTGATGGTGATGACTCCTCTAATGTGGTGTTGTCTTCAGGGTTCCAAAAACGTGCTTCTTTCCTTTTGCCCCTTATGGTTGCTAGCACATTGTATTTGTTGCAAATTCCCCACACCGTCACCTTCTGTTGATTATAATCCACGTTGACTGAATATATACCTGCTTCAGACATGATAGAAATTAGATATTCGCATATCTGAATATCTCGTCAAAGTAGACATAGTAAAAAAATAAATAAATACACTTTTTACCTTCTAACTATGGAGTCTTGTCATTTTTATACCTTTAAATATTATTTTTATTATATTACACTAATCAACTATTGATGTCAAACACTAATTTACACCTGTGCCTAAATTTTTTTGTAAGTTTTGATGGAAATTTAGTTTTGATGTCTAAAATTACAATTTTAATCTCATAAAATTATCATTGTACAACAAAATATGAGAATAAAATTACCAAAAAAATTATTTTTTATTTTTTAACACAAAAATTTTCACTGCTAATATAACGTGTCTGAAATAAATAGTTACGAGTATAATATAATAAAAATAATAAATTAAGGTGTAAAATATCAAATTTTTATTTAAAAATTTAATATATATATCTCTAAAATTAAAAAACAGGGGGTTTGTTTTATTATTTAAGGTTTTTGTTGGGGCGGGCCCGGTGATGTTGAAATTCTTCTGCACATTCATATCCATAGACACGCGCGCTCAAGGCATGGATCCATGTGGGAATGAAGCTTGCTGTGTCAGTAAAGTGAGCGCCCAAGATCTCATGAGGCAGGCCTTATGATCTAAGGCCTAAATTTTGGGTGGAGTTTCCTCAACGAGTGGGCTAATGGACCTCGCAGGTGCACGCATGGAGTTGGTCATACTTTTTCATAAGTTAACCATTTTAATCGTGGGGAAAAGGGCATCTGCCATATATCCATGCTGTTTGGGCAGGTTTCGTGTCATGTGTCAGTGGATGCATGTATGCGTGCCAGTGGAATATTGGATGTATTCGTTATCTTTGGAAGTGGTCCAATCCCACAATGCATATGGGGAATGATATCTGCTAGTTTCCCGATTCATGGACCGGCTGGGGACACTATAACATCATATATACAGGTGGAATTTTTCTTGTCTGATTTTCTTGATAAACAATTTAGGGATTAGACCGTCAGGATCAGCCAAAAACAATCAAAAGAAATGAACTTAGGGCCTAAATTGAATGTAACCCCCCAAAAAAAATGTAGGCAAGCAATAAACCTAAGCCTATATAATCTATAGGATGCTCAAAGAAACAGAACTTTGAAATGGCACATGAAAATTGTTCAACCAAGTTCATGATTCATAATTCTTCAATGTACGTTCAATAATTACGGTAGGAGTAGATGGAAATATGGGACATGATCTACCTTTGAGATGAGATAAGGTCTTCTTTATTTTCTTTTCGCACCCGTAAGAATACAGAGGCACCATCATCTCCACGTACTGAGCTTCCACATTCTTGGAAGCAGGAACAATTTGCATGTCCGCCATTACTGAAAGCTCCAAGTTACCATTCAAATAGCTGCTTTGGGTTTGATATATATTGACAGCGGTTGGGAATCCTGTTGCTTCTGAGCTATAAGTGGGTTGATCGTTATGTCAGATTTAGTAGGCCTTATATAGGATTTATAGACTGTAGAGGGAGGTCTAAGATAAGATAATCCATGGATTCCGTAGAGATAAGGAAGAAAGTTTTCCCCCATGCTACTCTTTTTTCCCTGTCCTTTCCTTTCCTTTCCTTTACATTCTTTTTCTTGGTGACGTTTGCTTTACCATCTATGACCGCCGCTTGAGGTGGTTGAAAAGGATTATGTCCTAAAAGATACTTCGCTTAAGGGAAATTTCGGTTTTCAATGGACATGATCATGGGCTTGTGACTTGGACGAGTGCAAACCTGTGTCAGCATCCCTGCTGGTTAACCTAAAAGTTGACTGTATTGTCTTTTTCCCCCAGTGTTCGAAAAGTCGTGGGATGTTGGCTCCCATGTGGGTTGTGTTTCTTATCAAAGAAGTTTGCCTCTGTGAGAGATTGGAACTTGGGGAGCTTAAGATCAATTCCAACTTATAATAATTGAAGTCCGTTCTCTTGTGCATGACGTCTACGAGCTGCAAACAAAAGAATAAGTTAAAGACTATGATGATGTTGCCTAATTTCGATTTCATACATTAAGGCTCTTATATATTATGCAGAAGTACTCGATCGAGGGATACTTTAATTTAGTCATCGTTTTATTCACAGCTCATTGAATATATCGCCATGCACATGCATGTGTTTTTAGATTTGCAAGGCCGAAACCGATGCGGCTTCCTCTTTATCTGTAAATTTTATATTCAAGTTAGGAATTTGTACGACGTTGATTCATGGACTTTCATAATTCCTACGACCGACGGTTTTCCTTCTTGAAAGCAAGCTCTAGAGTACGTATCGACTTGCACACCAATAGGCGCGCTCCAGAAGATTTAAGGTTCGCAAAAATTAAGGAACTGCCAAACAGGCTAGAAGACATATACTGGAGCTTCTTTTTTTTTTTTTTCTTCCCTTAAACATGAAAGTCGAAGGTTTTAGGTAATTAGTTTCATAATTCAATATCAATTATGAAGGACAAGCTATAATATATAGTTATAGGGCTAGAGTTGAAGCACCAACTTTTGGAACCAAAAATTGAATAGCACTTTCCAAGTACTAGAAAATTCTTAATAGGAGTACTCCAGAAAAGCAGTTTGATACTTTAATTTGGTTATCATTAGTCAACAAGGTTGTTCTATATGCTTTTATCTTCAGGTGAATTCCATATGCACTTTTGGATCCTATTGGATCTTTTATTTTCGATAACTTCCAAATTAGTATGTCTTCAACAGGATAATTTTTCCAATTTCTTGCCTTCTATCACCATACATTGTATTGATCAGCTTCTGAATATGACTATGTGACTGCTTTGTGACGAGACAAAAGGGCAAACAGACAGAAGCTGTACATGTGATGGCATCAGCACCAAAGCCCTCTGCCACGTTATAAGAGGATGGGTCCGGTGACTTCCATTGATGAAGATTTTGGTGTCTCATTTGGACTATCAAGATGACCTAAGATCTCAAACATACAGTGGGGGCCTGGGGCTCCACTACCATGTGAAGCCCACGTCTGTGATTTGTCTGAGGGAATCTCGAACCCATTATCAGTAATTTTATCCGTTACTTTATTTTCATGCGACATCCACAAAATTTTGGAAAAGCTATGGCATTTAAACCTTGGGTTGACTCTTTTACCCACTTAAAAACCCCAGCTAGAAGGACGGATATTCAGATTGCAGGAGTGCCATGATTGCCGAGGTACGTACGCCTGTCACAGTGTTCTGAAACTCTACTCAAGCCATTACAGGACCCCATTCTGGTCTTTGCTTTCCTGCTTTTGCCAATCTTTTCCAAATCAAATCCATCTGCAGTGGGACTCTTCGTGGGAGCGGATTAACTCTTAAGGAGAGATTTTCCAAGATGTCCTAATAAATTATGTTTTATCTAAAAAAAATTTAATGATCTTAATTAATTCACGTTATTTAATAAATTAAGATTAAAATTTGAGTATATTTGTATAAATTATATTATTCATTAAATAGCATAAGATAATTAAGGCTGTTAGAATTTTTTAGATGAAACGGAATTCACCCTTTAAGATATTTTTAGAAATCTCACGTTCAGAGAGAATCTGTACCCCTCATTTTCATCTAATCCGCTAGCTTCAGCACCAAAACTTTAAAGAAAAGCAATTCGACGTCATTCGTCCAAGTTCTTTATGTCTTTAAACATTAAAGTTGATCACGTACGCTGTGATTATCTCTTTCTTCACGCATTACAGTCTGGTTAAAAGAACAAATAATTCGCGAATATCCGCCAATTAGTAAAGAGCGCAAAACTCATCTCTCTTTTTAGAATCATGCATGTGATCCAAAAACATCGTTATGTATGTCGACAAAATGATGCACTCTTGCTCAGTTTGCCCGAACAAGAGGGTGCAAGAAGATTCTTCATTAGGTACTGAAGCTACCAATTCCCTCAAAATTTGCTTGACGCGCTTCACAGAAATCATGTGAGTTAGCGCCTTGTGATATAGCAGGAGGTGTGCTTATTAATCGAAACAAAAGCATGTTATCACATGTGGAATTTTGTGATTGCTTGTAGCCTACCAGGTGATGTGGCGCCGTCCATTCTCATCGTCTAGCTAGTTGCGGGCATCAAACAGCAGTCTCAAGTTAATTGTCTTTTCCCCTGCATTCTCACAGATTTCTTTTAATCATGAGCCTTTCAGGAAAAGAATTTAACTAAAGGTGAAACCCTGTGATGATAAATTAAGTCGCTGCCATGTGTTTGTCCAGGATATAGAATTCCCCCAATGACACAATTAAAGAAGCATGCAAAGGACAGATATCTCAACCGAGAATATTCTTATTATGTCAAACGATCACATATATATGCATATATTCAAAATATTATATACGAAGATTATACGATACAGATAATGATAGATATAGGCCGGCTGCAGTTGCATATAGTTCCATTTTGACACCTCCAGAGTGTACTTGTCTGAAATTCTCATCACGAGTGGCACTGCTATTGAACACTTTACATTACCATAACATTTTTTTGGAACGTTATAATAATTTGAGATCATGGTATTATGAAATGCTGCATGCGTTGGGGTTCTCATCGCTGAAGAGCTGAGGAGGGGGAATCCGTTCGATCACATAGAGTGGCTGGTAATAGTACATCATCTTCTTAATACCCTCCTCATGATCAATAATGTTGATGTTTTCTCCACCTTCGCTTGCTTTCCTCACAGCACCCTTATCTTCTTTATTCCCATTGCTGTCACCTTTGTCATGCCTTCTTCTTATCTCACATAGCTTCTTCTGGTGATTTTTCCTGTTCTTTTTTCTCTTCGGATTTTGCTTCTTCAGCGGGCTTCTCTGCTTCCTTATTTTCTTCTTTCTCCTCATCAGGTTCAGGCTCGGTCTGTGGTGATTTTTCCTGTTCTTTTTTCTCTTCGGATTTTGCTTCTTCAGCGGGCTTCGCTTCCTTATTTTCTTCTTTCTTCTCAGCAGGCTCGGTCTGTGGTACAATTCGAGCTTGCTTTTTAGTGCGTCTATAGACGTAGTCCACAAGCTTGTTTGCGTCCATTGTCCCTGTGACCATGACCTTCCCCGTACTGAGCTCGGTCGTGGCTGTTTGAACTCCTGCAACACAAACATGAAAAATGGATTTCAAATCCATATGAAGCCCAAGACTAGTGATCGTCTTCATGCTAGTTACAGTACACTCGGAAACATTTTTGAATAGAAAAAGTTAGGCCCTCATTTTCAGTGTCGTCGTATATGCACAAACATTAAAGCATGTCACATAGTGGGAATCTGGCAAGACTTCCAAGAAGCAATCTCTCTCTTCCCTTTTCTTTTGTACGTTTCATTGTTTTCTTTGGAGATCAATTTAGGCGCAATAACTAAATTTAACACAATCACGACTTTTGAAGTACAACTGTACAAGTTATTGCCAGATGACTGTATACCACATCAGAGAGGACCGACCTTCCCTCTGGATCAGCCAGACACTGGATAGGTTAAGTCTGGGTGGGCCTAGACCCCCTCGGGCGTAGAGAGCCAAAATCATGACTGAGAAAGCACTCCTTGGTGAACTTTCTCATTATTTCATGCAGTTGGCTCCTCACAAGACAATTATTTACTTATGTTTCACAGAAGGGGAAAATGTGGCGCAAGTAGTACTACCTCTCATTTTGAGTATTTTCTTCTGGAGTTGCTCAGCACATGCCTCACAGTGCATGTTAACATTGAGTTCCACTGTCATTAATCCAGTAACCTGGAGCAAAACAAATCACTTCAATATGTTGGGGAAAGTTCAGTAAACTGTTCTTTTTTTGGTGGATTTAAGCAAAGGAACATCATGAGACCTGTGAAGTTACAACTTCTGGGATGGCTTCACCCTCAGATGATGGTAATGGAGATAAGACTCTTGCTCTTCTTTTAGTCTTCTTCATGATCTTGTTGCACACAGCTTGAGGCTCCACTATTCCCTTTATAGTCACTTCGTTTTTTGCCATGTCTACCACAACACCCTCCACTCCTGATAACAAACAATAAACAGGGTTATAGCACACACGTGCCAACACAGAGAGAAATGAAAATATACATTTACAAAGAAAAGGGACAGAGAGAGAGAGAGAGAAGAAGGGCCGGGGGGGGGGGACCTCTAATCCTCATTATCGACTTCTCAATCTTCTTGGCGCATCCAACACAATGCAAGTCCACATACAAGACAAACGGGGGTGGGTCTTTTGGCTCTGCCTTCTTCTCCTCTGGCTTCTCTTCCTTCCTTTCCTCTGTTTTCTCTGCGTTCTTCTCCTCTGCTTTCTCCTCTTTCTTCTCCTCTACCTTAGCTTGTTCCGGCTAAACACAAAGCAAAACCAATCAATAAAGAATCCCCACAATAGCCATCAGTACAGAAATATACGAAACACTTGCAATACAGAGAATATGAGAAACCGCACCTGTTTAGCTTCTTCACCCATATCTATATTAACCAAAAAAGAGATTGCAAAGTCACGTAGTTTCAAATTCGAGTGAAGAATCTAAACGGCAAAAGAAAGTAGAAGAAGGGAGAGGAGTATCAATGAGAAGAGACTGAATATATATATATGTGCACGGTGGAAGTATAATGGATGGACGGTGGGGCTACTCCCATATAAAGCTAGAACTCTCTGTGATTCCTGAGCACATGCAGTGCCACTAAATGTTCAAAGAGCCTCTTATTTTACTATTTCTTTTAGGAATTTTTTTGGGACTCCAAGGCTGAAGAGTTAGAACCTTAGAAGAGAGAAAGATCAGTGGAGCAGAGTTGGCAGATATATAGATGGAGGGGAGAGAAATGGTTGAGGCCGAAAGAAAACACAGAAAGTAACCATTGAAAAAGGATGGTGACACTTTCTATCACCCACCGACCGCTAGAATTTGCATAAGGTGGTGAAGCGTCAGACATGTACTGTACCATTATATGCGAACAACCTGGATACTTGGGTTCTAATTTGGGACTTAGTATGGATCTCCTGAGGGACATCGTTCAGCCCTTCAACACAAGAATGGCTACCAGACAAGTTACAACAAACAACTGACCCAAGGTGATCAGGCAGGTTGGGGGGAAAGTTAAAACTTCAATTAGACTCTAAGCATGTAGCTCTTCCAAGTGATTTTCGGGATATTGTATATATACAAATGTAAAAACTTTGTTAATTTGGTTGTGGGAAAATGTCACCAGAACTTAGACAAGGTTTTTTTTTAGACGACCATCGGAAGTTTCACTCTGACTAATCCTTTGGGTTTTTGCAATTTCCCGTCTCACACAAATCGGATGATTACAGGGCTGCAAGCTCTACTAGTGGCTCCAAAATATTAGTAGCACCTCAGAGTTTAAAACCTAAGACCTCGAATGGGTGCAGACCCCCCTAAATCCCAAGCCTAGATCACCAGGTCAATCCCTTGCCGTCAGGATTTATCTTTCTCGCTGTTAGTGTGACTTTGAGTTTGTCTTCCAGTAGTAGTTGTCTCCAGTTGTTTTGGTAAAAGAACAACTAAATATTTTGCCCCAATAGGCAAAAGGTTATTCAACCACAAACGTACGAAGATAACTTATGAATTTTGGTTTGATGCATGCATAGGCAAAGAGGCATGGCATGGCATGGCACCAAAGTGTAGTACCTTAGATCTATGCATATGCTTTTTGGCATCTCTGTTATAGCATACGACAAGTGAATGAGTCAGATACTTTACCATATTGAATTATATATGTGGTATTTCGTTTTGGCTAAACAGAGCATTTATACGTGTTTGTATGCCGAATTGGTAAAGAAGTAGTTCCTCCTTCACTAAACAATAGTTTTTCCATGGAAACAAATTAAATTTATTCTGCAATTTCCATCATATTGGACTACCATTAGGTATGGGGAGTATTATCCTACAGTATAAGAAAATGGCAAGAACCCAAGGTCCAAGTAACAAGATTTTCCTAGGGATTACCTGTGAAAGGGGTATAATAGATATTCAAAAATTTGGAGGACATCGATTAACAGTAACAAAAATAGAAATTCATTAAAAATAGAATAAAATAGAAGGATTAATATATTGCCTTCTCAAGACTGTCCTTAACTAATACAATATTTATCATGTACTCTGCCAACAAATTAGTCTTTAAGCAAAGCGCTTTGCAATTTCCATGACTTTGGAATTGGGATGGAAGAAACGTAGGGATTGCGAAAATGTGTTAGATTTTGCGTGTAAAGATCTGCATACTAGAAAGTTGATCTCACATGGCCGGCTGCCCTTCAGATCACAAAAGCTTAATTTACTCTGTTTCTTCCCCCAGTCAATTTCATCCTCTTGCTTTTCTTTCGGGTTGTCATAAAGTTTTCTATTGGGTTTACCAATGCCCTCTCTTTCTCTCTTTCAAATGGTAATAAAAAGAGTGATAAACCCTCAGACATCACATTCAACACCTTACCAAACTGCGCCAACGTGGGGACTGTCTTTCCATTACATCAAAGCCAGACAGCTCTTGAAGAAGGAAATATGAAAACTCCTACTCTCTGGTTTGGTTTGTTCTAAAAAGTTTGATAAAGAAAAATTGGACCAAAAGGAAGAGTTTTATGCGCAAATGCAGAAAGAAGAGCACCCCAACTTTCTGAGGGGCCAGTAACACATGGGAATGACTCAGCATATAGGACACTAACGGCTAACCGAACCCTTAACATGAAAGGTTTGGTCTAAGATCTCAACCACCAAAAATTTCTTAAGGCAAAGAAATTGCACCAACCAACATATCTTCTTTCCGATGCAGAGTGTCACAGAGTCCAGCAAAAAAGAAGGCAGACTCCATTGAATTTAGGCTGACCACCATTTAGATCATCTTTCTCCTTTTTCATTCAAAAAGGTGATAATTTTTTAGATTATCAAGGCATTAGAATCACTTAAACTTTGATAGAGAAGCTGATTAGGAGATTCTTGGGGCAGGTGCCGGCAATGCTATTGTTGGGATGGCCGGTTGGAAGAATCTAGATGATTGTTCAGCCTAGTTGATAAAATAATCATACTCAACCTGTATTTCTTTTGCGAGTGCAATCATACGCAGCCACCCATTAGTTTAGCTTTCATGTTTCGAAGTCCAAATATGAATGATTTATTTCACCAAACTTGTTAGAATAGCTAAATGTATTCCATTAAAAGATTGCCAAAAGGACACAGCTTTAGCCCTGGCTATATAGAGGATTGCTCTTAAGTTCTTTGGCCAACGTATTCGGCTGATTTGAGCTGAAAATTGTACCATAAATTCTTCCTTGCAGTCAAACGTGCATGAAGAAAAGGGAAATTTTTGAAGAGAAAGATTAGACCTATGGCTATGGTCTATAAAGTTCAACCTCCGGAATGGAAACCAATGAGCAGAGCCTACTTGTCAAGGACGACAATGCTAAACCTACCACTTTAATTAACCTCAAACTCCTCGAAATTTGTCCAAAACTAGGAAAACGACCTCTGTTTATATTTAATAGATTATGAACAGCAGCTTAAAATTTAATGAGCATTATAATGGTTAAGATCCTGCAAATTAGATCTTCATTTGTCTTGATTCAACGTTTGTTGTTGGGTTCCTTTCACTTTTTCCAAGCGGAAGAACTTTGCTCTGCTCTTTCTGCAGGGATGACCGATAATTCCTGTCATTGGAATTTCGAAATCTTCTGAAACCTTGCACTTGTGGAAAGATACAATTATTGAAAGCTACATAGTCTCTACCAATAATGCTATCCGTCTCAAGTGTTTGAACGCTAGGACGGGCTTGTTTCATGAAATGGCATTTCTTGTGAGAGCAAACATGCAGGACAAGGGACTGTCACTGTCAGTGTCCAAAAACTAGCATATAAGGTTGCTCTATAAGGCTCTACGCACTTCATTAGGCGGGAAAGAAGAACTTGAACAGAGTGTTACAACGAAAATTGGAGGATCAATTCTTTATTAAAGCAAAATCTCATTGAAGATTTTTAAAACCCCTTTGAGTTTTTCTTTTCTGAGCAAAAACCTCCTTTGGGTTTAGAGAAACTAGTGTCATGTTTGGTGTCTAATATGAAATAGAACCAAGTACAAATAGTGTGTGGCGGTGCTAGAGTTGTGGAGAGAGAGAGAGAGAGAGAGAGAGATCATGAACATAAACATACTTGGTTTTTGTGGAGTGTCCATGGATCTATACAGGTTAAGAATAGAAATGGACAAAGTGCCATGTTTTTTTCATGTAAAGGGAGCCATTTGTTAATTAGGGAAGAAAAGTGAAGTTTTCACTCGTTAATTATTGCTATTTTTATTGAGTTTTTGTCAAAATGGGAGTAATTCGTGGCCTTCACCTGCCTCTGTTTTGGTTCAAATGGGATTATAGGTGCACTGTATACATGTCGGATCGTCGATGTGAGATGGATCTCCACCTGTCCCATACCGGGCCTTTTACACCATGGTCCACTGTGTAAGTGGTAGTTCTGCAACATTTCTAGGAACCCAATAGCAAGGTGCCCCACCAGAGATTATGAAAGAGGAGGGGCCCACACCATGAGATTAGAGGAAAGGTGCTCCAATCATTGGACCCTGGAACAAAGTGGACAATCTAGGAGAATGATTATAGCTACATATGTAGACTAGGCCTTAGCCTCTAAATCCTGGCCTACCCTTGGGGCAACTCCGGGCTACATAATTGCGGCATCAACGTGATTAGGCAGGCTACCTAACTTATGACTTCCCAAGTTTCGATGGGGGAGAAGAATAGTTGTAATTTGGAGGCCCACAATTCGTCCATAAAGATTTTTTTTTTCCAATAGGTCCAGACAAGGCCCATTCCCTAGAGAACAAGGGAGTTCTACGCAGCTGCAAGGAAAAGTTCTCACCAGCTTTTATTTTTTATTTTTTGTATCCTTAGAGAAAAAGTATCACTTCAAAGGTCTGTTGTGAATTTAAATTTTGTTCTGATGAGAGGCAGTACGATTTTCTAAACACAAGTAGTGAGTTTTCTAAACAAACCAAATCAGCAACCACCTATTTTATTCATTTAATATCCAAACCATGTAATCTACTTATATCTGTTCATACAATGTATATACAAATTTTCCTTTAAATCCGGAGAGTTTCACAGCTTACAGTGTCATGGAAGTACTCTCTAGTGCTATCCGTACCATACTATGAAATCTTTATTGCATGACTGACTTTTGGTGCTCTCTCAGATATGACTCGGCAAGAGCGGTGTGTAATGCTGCACCAACTGGAAGGACATCCTCATCAACAAAGAAGTGAGGGGAATGGGGCGAATGAGTTGAACCCAACTCCTCGTTTCTAATTCCAATGCTAAGCATAACTCCTGGAATCAATTCTTGATAGAAGGCGAAGTCCTCACCTGCCATCACTTTCGTGCCAACCTTGACATTCTCACTGCCAAGCAAAAGTTTGCCAACCCTCTTCACATGCAGATGCAGGCTCCCATCATTCACAACAGCAGGATATAAAGGAAAATCTTCTTTGAAGTCAACATATGCAATACATCTGTGTACAACTGCTTGCCCTTCAATAACCTACAACCAGCTCCAATTTATATGGACATCACTGACTTTGAAACCAGTGCCTTCACTCAAGTGAAGATTTTTACATGCGAAACAAATGTGTATGCATGGACCCGATGAACAACTAGCATCAATAAAATGAATCCCCATTGCAAAGAATTAAAACATAAAGAAGAGAAGCTATGGGGACAACGATGTGCTTGGACGCTAAGTCAACTCCATAAAGCTAACAAAATTACTCACATCTATGTGGTCTATCTGGAAACACTCAAAACATGCAAAAATTTAGGTGTTAAGGTGGAAAAATGCCAAAGTTATCTCCATGTTACCAAGTTTAGTTGCTTGATTTCACCAAGATACAGACACAAGATATAGCAATCCCAGCCAGGGCAAACAGGGAGGATTTAAAGGAAATACAAAACATGAATGCAATTATTTTCAATAGACACAAAGGGTTCTTTCTGTGTACCTTACAGAGACTAATTTCTTAACTTGTGAACGACAGAGCAGCAAAATCATTCTCTTATAAAGCTAAAAGTGAAAAGGTTAAGGTATAACACGTACCTCTTTCAACCGATGCCTAAGTTGGTGAATGCCTTTAGTTGTGAGACTTCTCAAAGTGCCCCCAAATTCAACAAATGGTGGAATCACATTCAATGCAGTACCACCTCTGACATAAGTAACAGACAGCACCTTCATCATACAAACTAGCTATCAGCAGTAAGCCCCCAGTGGACGATTTGTGTGCTTTATATCTTCCAAAATTTTATTCTTGCTTAGCCAAACAGCTGAATGATTTTGAAATAGACCAATAACAAGCTTGAAGACTTCCTCTAATAGTTAGTAATGATGACAAAAGAAAATGTGCCATAACATGTAGCAGCTATACCAAAATATTCTGGAGTTGAAAGATACGTTTTAGGAGAACAGGTTAAGACAGCCACAAGGTAGTAAGAGGCGGAGAGAGAGAGAGAGAGAGAGTATAGAGGAAAATATATACTTCTGTGGGTGATGACTATAAAACCAGAGCTTATAAGAAGAATCCTTACAAGGAAGCAATGCTTCCCGATTTTTCAAAGCATACAACCCAAAAGCTTAAGGTATCAGAAGGAGACGCCAATAAGTACATAAACAACGGCCAAGGAGGTACCCACCAATGTGGAACTCCTTTTCAGAAAGACTACATGAAAAGATTGAGGACAGAGGCATACCTGACTATTGAGGGGATCAGTTTCTCTCGATATGATCTGTTGCAGTGCCAAAATTGCAAATGATGCAGCAAGAATTGGATCCACACTAATGTGGGGACCTGCTGCATGCCCACCTTTTCCGACTATTTTTGCTTCAAAGATGGATGTAGCAGCAGCAACAGGCCCAGAAATGGATGCTATACTTCCTGTGGGTAGTTTACAGTCAATGTGCATTCCAAATATTGCTTGAGCATCCTGAAGGGCACCTTCCTTTATCATGTGAGATGCACCAGCGCCTCCCTCCTCCGCAGGTTGGAAAAGAAGTCTTACAGTTCCCTTCAGTAGCAGGAAAAAAAAAAGGGTTTTGGAATTTATAGCTTTAGATGGTTCGCAGTATGGTGATATATCTCGTCACAATTTCCTCTTCACATGACATCAAGGTGAAGTTTTAAGAATAGTTACTGCAGAGGCTTCACTGCGATATAAATTGACTAATGCATGTAATACTTTTTCTCCTTTTCCTTTTTGTGGATAAATACTAAACGATAATAGGCCTCAGAGAAAACAACAGCCATAAGACTAAAAGTGAAAGAGTGATGGGCCAAACAGGAGGGATTTTTGTTACTAAGACAACAAATATGAAATAAGTCTTAGGAATCTAGAAGAAACATCAAGGGGAAAGTGCCATTATCTCTTGGTTCTTTTGCTTTGGAAATAGGATTGTAGCTACGAATTAGCGTCCTCCAGCTTTCTTGAAGGCCATGTTCTTCATTTGTTCCCATAAACTATCGCTAACCAAAGTGAAAGTGTTTGTCGAACCTCGTGGGAATCCAAGAAGGCTTTACTACCATCTTTTCTTATTTTGGTACTCTTCATCAATACATTCCATAAACAAGTTGACTCGATAATGCCCGCCGTCAGTGGGCTTGGAGTTCTGGGTACAAATGAAGGTCAGTTGGTAACGGCTCAACTTGCCATGGAAATGAAGATGATCGGCGACAAAAAAAAAAATCGCACTTTATTTTATTGGGTGCAGATTTCACACGAATATCTCCCACAGTCCGGCTGTTGTAGAAGGCATCACAGATTCACTCCTAAGAGCCAAGAGGATGGTTCTAACTGGTTATAATAACAGTTTTCATTCACTTGAGTTCTATCGACGGGTAACATCAAATTAATTAAAAAAAAAAAGAGTAATTGAAATATTAATATGTATACTAATTTGATCTAAGCCGTAAATGACTGAATGAAACCGTTATTAGGACCTATTAAAATCACCTGAGACCGATGAACAGAAGCATGAGAGAATAAAAAGGCGTAACTAGTCAACGTAAGAGAGCACCGTGTTGTGTTGAAGCATCAAGAAACCAACCTTGAGGGTGCCTTTCCGTTGATTAAGCAACTTCGCAGCACCAAGGAGCATTGTCGTGTGGACATCGTGTCCGCACCCGTGCATTTTACCATCGATCTTGCTTTTATGCTCCCACTCAACAAGCTCCTATAAACCATTCGATATCAAATATACCCGAAAGCCTACAAAAAAAAAAATATACCCGAAAGCGAAAAGTGCCTGCTTGAAACAAAGAAAGACCAAATCTTTAAAAACAGAGGAAGAATTCTGGATTCCCAATTTACTTGCAATGGTAGGGCGTCCATGTCTGCTCGAAGAGCCACGACAGGGGGAGAACCCGAGCCAATTTGGGCAACTATGCCAGTTTTGGCAAGTGGATATGTGTAAGGGATGCCGAGCCTTTCAAGTTCTCTGCGGATGAGGGCGCTGGTGTTGTGTTCTTCGAATTTGAGCTCTGGGTGTTCGTGGATTTGCCTTCTTATGGAGACCAACCAGTCTTTGTCTTGCTGGGCAGAGCTTTGAAGCTGGTTTGCGTAATCCGAGTCCTGAGAGCTTCGGATTGGAGCAGAATCTAGCGAGATAAGCACAATAATCACAAGAGCATTGGAGATCAACCGACTATCCATCTTTGCTCGCAATTCTATGACTATGGTGGGTGACTGTGGCTTCGCTGACCAGGAACAGAGTGGTTGGGAAACAGTACTGTTCTTTCCAAAAAAAGGGATTAGGGGGGCGTTTGTTTCCCCAGCATTTTGAGACATGAAAATTTCCAACAAAACAAACACACTCCAAAATTTTTAATTTTTACACATACATACTTCACTTTTCACAAACCCCAATAAATCTCAATAAAGTAAAGATTCCCAAAATTTCGGGAATATTCCCCAAAATTTTGGCAAACAAACACCCCCCATTATTTTGGTAAATACAACCTCTGTTTTAGCTGTCACAATCCATTTTTTTTTAAAATAATTCACAATTTTTTTTTGTCAAACTCCTAATACCTTTTCCACAACTCTAAGCATGTTTGTTTCCAAAATTTTAGTTAAAATTTTATTTTTATCAAATATAATTTGCATATTATTTGATAAATTAAAATTTCAACACTTAAAATTTTATCATCGTTACATTTTTTTTCATTTTTCATTTTTTTATAAATTTTTTTTAATTTTTCACTCATTGTTGTTAATTTTTTATTTTTTTATTTTTACTTTTATCCCGTACTATCAATTTTAATACTATCTCTTTTTTAACATTCGCATAAAATTTTACCAAAATTTTAAAGTCAAACGCATCAACAACTCACACTGCTGCAGAAAAAAAATTGATCCATCCAAAATTCAACCAAAATATTTCCTCAATTTAGAAAACAAATTCCATTCTCTTTATTCAGTCATTTATTTTCTCCGCCGACAAAAATCCTTGCTAATAAGCTGCTGAAATTTATTTCCAGAGAAAAAAAAAGTTACTCTATTATAGAATATTAAGAAAGATAAACCAAAACCGGGGTGGTGGCGCAGTTGGCTAGCGCGTAGGTCTCATAGCATGAAGAGTAATCCTGAGGTCGAGAGTTCGAGCCTCTCTCACCCCAAAATTGATTTTTTCCCAATCACCAATTTTCCAGTATTATCACTTTGAATAGTTGGACAACTCTTGCAACTTTGAAACCATATAACTTATATGTTGTCCTTCAAGTACTGGACAAGGGCCGATCGATCTGCACGTCAGGACTAAAGGCACTTCACCTATCAATAAACCAACTCAAGAACTAATGCAGAGATTGCATCTCTCCCTGCCGAAGTCACATCTGGGGAGATGAAAGATTGTTGCTGTCTCTTCCATGGCACCCCGCACAAAATGTTCTTCATTTTCTATGCCAAGGCCTACTCCTCGCACTACCCTATGATATGGTCCATTCTTGGCTAACCTCTCACCAAGTTCAAGATCGTTGAATAAATCCTGGATATCTCTGCATTGGTCAGTAAAATCCATGTTCAAGGTACATTCAAACACTTTGGGGTGTGCTAAATCTAGACAGTGAATGCATTGTCGATCTCTCTCTGTTAAGAGATGTCTCCTCTGTTATTCTACTAAACTCGAAGGTATGAAGAAGAAAACTTATATTACAATACTATGTGAGTGAAGAGGATTGTCATTCAAACTCACTACAAGTTGCAGAGCTTTTCAAGGTAGAATTTCTGAGGAAGAAATTCGACGCTTAACCCATCTCTCAAATACTACAATATTTACAGTCTCTGCTGGCTAAAGGACAAACCAAAATGACTTACACGAGATAAGGTAAATTAAATTAAAACATAGTAGATGTCTGCTTACAAGAAGAATAACATAATAAACGGCAATCTTCCATGGTTTGAAGCCTTCCATGGTCGCTTAAGGCATAGTGCATTACATAACTCACTGCCATAAACGTCGGCATAGAATTACTCCATAGTTCTTGAGAGTTGGTACTCCCGGTCTTGGCTGACTTGGTGAAAGTCATAATCCAACCGATAAACCAATACTGTCACAAATTTTATGGAAGAACAGCTGGTAGAATCCTGATTCATGAGGTTCAATATGATTCTCAGAACCTCTTTTATCAGGTACTGATTTGAGATAATCATTTAACATGATATCATTCATATGAGGAGAACCCGTTTGTAACAGGTTCTTATAATCATTTGATATGTTATCATCTATATGATTATGTGGTAGCATCCACATGAATATTAGAACTTCTTTTTTTCAAAGTCGGTTCTAATAATTCTTTTGAGATAATAAATCATTGATACTGTATCAATGATACTATTATCCATTTGGATTGGAGAAACAGGGAGACATTTCAAGTGTTGAACAGAGTGGGGTTTTGGAGAAGTGAATTGGGTCATGGATTGTTTCGCTCGGGTGTTTTGTCGAGTCAGAGACTTTAGAGCTCGAAAAGAAGTGGTTGGGCTATGGAGGTTTATGATTGAGTTCTTCGGAAGGGGTTTAGATAGGAGGCAAGATTTATTGAGGTGTTTGAGGTACTTTTGGGACACTTAGTGGGTACTGATGGTCTTTTCAAAGGTCTGCAAATTTTGGGTTTCCGATAGACACCAATATAAAAAAAAAAAAAAAAAGGATTTCTTGGGATTAAGTTCTCAAGGGTTGCTATACGTCTTCAAAGAATAATTGACTGTCAATTATTCTTTGGAACTCAATCAGATCGATCGTAGGATCTGATTGGAAGATCCGCCCAACGGTTCTATTGGGGGGAAAACATAGCACGGATTATGAAATACTAACTCCCAGCACTCGGGGGAATAGGCTGCAGGGTAATTTGCCCAGTACTGCCAGGGCACCTGGCCATGTTCTGCATTTGAGCCACTACATGATCCATTGTCCTCACTACAGACAATGTTCATCGGGGTCTCAAAGCCAGAAGCGAGATCCTTTTGACCACCAGACTCGTTATGAAAGTTGCCATCCAGATCAGCAAGCGAAATGATGTCCTCAAGGGAATAGGGGGCATTCTCATTCATGCCATTCTGTAAACCCACCCCACCATGACTGCTGTTTACGTCATTGGTGACAGGGAAAACAGCGGGGAAAGCAGGTGACACTTTTTCCAGATTCATGCCTTCCTTCAACTGCAAATCAAACTGATGTTAGGAATATAAACGAACGAGATAGGAACTAAATTCTCCTTGAAAGACTGAAACTTATTCGTTTTAAGCAGAAATTCAATGCCTTACTCACCTCAGTGGCTGTTACTACTGCCAATTGATCTGTGGCAGTGTTATGACCATTTTGACAATGACAAGTATAGTGTTGCATGTTGTTCCAGCAACACTTTTTTCGGGACAACGTCTAGGGAGATAATTGTAAGTTCCATCTCCTAGTGCTGGAGGTACTGAAGCCACTGCTATCTCAGACTTTGCTTCTTCAAGAGAGGATTTAGCTGTGGTGGGAGTTGACACAGCAGGCGTATTTGGAAGTGAAGTGGAGAGGTTCGAATCCACGGGCTCTTGCAGCCAGGCTTCGATCATCTCTAAATCTGGAAACGTATCTTGTGCCGATTGGTTCTCAACAGGTGTTGTAGCGTCGGATGATGGAGATACGGAACCCAGAGCGATTTCGGAGTTTGTTTCGTCAAGATGAGATTTGGATGTGGTCGGGGATTGAACAGAAGGTCCAGCGCCATTCGGACCTTTGCGCTTATCGAATACACGACAGAGTAGAAAGGAATTCTGCATACAGGTAATCAACGAAGTGAATGAGGGAGCGTAAAATTGGCAGCTCATTAATACTTACGAACAGAATTAAACAAAAGTCAATTGTGCGCTCAAGAAGAAATGTCACTCTACTAATCTCATAATTAAGACCAACCTATCAAACAAAAGAACTAGCAAAGCAGCATGGCAAAGGATCGAGGAGACCAAAAACCAACCTGATAGGGGTCTGTGCGGTACTCATGAGTTACCCAACTGGTCTTTTTGCACTCACGAGCACGCCCTTCGTAGAATACCAGACTCTTTTTCATTCCAATTAAGCGTGATCCGGACATGATTTTCCGATCATTGCCGGTCGGTTTCCAGAACCCAGCCTTTGTTTTCCTGTTAAACCGATTCCCTCTCCGATGCTTCGGTTCTGGTTGTGTGATAAAGAACCACTGCGGATCCATGGTGGGTATGCTAGATTTACCTGCACGCAGAGAAACTAACATGAGAGGGAAGTCATGTAAGCAAAATTCATTACTGGCAAATGTGAGAGGTAAAATCACATAAGATCAAAAGAGTTAGGAAATAACATTAGAGAGAGAGAGAGAGAGACTGATCTTACAAATTTGACTAAAAACATTCCATGGTCTTCGCGACAAAGGACTACCAGAGAATTACAAACTCGCCGGAAAATGGTAAAAGGAAACCGAACACGGGTATGCAATAGCATGAATAAAAAGATTACCAGGCAACTCCCAGGGCTCCCATTTATAGAACGGAATTTCGGGAATAAAGTCGACTTCTTCGTCATCCCCACTGATCTTAGACCTCAAGTAGTCGATTAGCTCCACATCCGTGGGACTAAATCTGAACCCCCGCGGGAGTTTCAGGGGTAACCCACTCATCTCACACACCCACGCACGCACTCACACACAAAACGAATTAGTTTCATGCAAAGAGAACGTTTCACTGAGAAACCCAGAAAACCTATCTAAAACACTTTAAAAAAAAAAAAAAGGGAAGAAGGAAGAAAGAACAAAAGCTATCTATAAGCGAGGGAGAATTGAAGGAATTAGGTGAAGGCGCAAATGAGAGCAAGCATCTGGTCCTCCTTAAAAACCATGTAACTTATGAAGTAAGTTTGCATATTAAGTCCTCCGAGTTTTTATTAAATATCAATTTGGTTCGTCAGATACAAATATAGTTCATTTGGACCTTAGACTGATAAATTTGTTGTCAACATCATCCTTCCTTTTCAACTGTTTACACTAATCGTTAAAAGTCCCAAAAACTAAAAACAGAAAAAGTAGTGGAAAAAGCACGAGCGAGACTATTCATGCACAGGGGGTTGAGAGCTAAAATTTTGGGCTCCCAAAATTTCTACAGTAATAAAATAATTTTTTAAAATTTTCTCTCTCTATATTAAATCATCACTTTTCACTCTAAATAAAATATAAAAATTTATTTGAATCATCTCACTCTTCACTTTTTCACCAACTCTAACACCCAATATTTTTAATATCCAAATATTTTCACAATCAAACACCACCAGTCTCAACTTTTTCAATGAACGATGTACAGAACTGGATGAAGTAGGGTCCTTTCTGACTCCTAGCTTACGGGCTACGACGTGGACTTAAGCGAGTTCAGTCCTCAATTCTTTTCAGTTCTAGTAAAATTTAGCTAAACATCTCGCTAACAACAGTAATAGTTATGGTTACATTTTGCACTTAAGTAGTTTAGAGTCTTAACACTGAATGAGGATCCCTTACAATTTTTTATCCAGATTACACGGTATAATTCGGAGAGAGATAAACCGAACAAATGGACTTTATTGTAGGACTCATGTTGTTCGGAACTTTACATGAACAACATTAAATGATATAAGTTTCACTTATTCGATCTATCTTTCTCCGAATTGCACCTTGTAATCCGGATAAGAAATTACAAAGAATCCTAATCTCTTAACACTTTGTTCTTATAATTTTAGCACATTTCTTTAATTTTGACTTACTTTGATTAGCACCTACGAGCAATTTATCCATTATTTCAATTCTTTTATGTTCTCATGAAATTCAGCTAAACATCTTAATAATAGTACTTGTTATGGCCTAGAAAAAAGAAATAGTACTTGTTATGGTAAAGGTTTAGGGCTTGCCAAAAAAAAAAAAAAAAGTTTTGGGCTCACCCATAAAAAATTAAATAAAATAAGGTTTAAGGCTCACAACATTCGAGAAGATTAATTAATAGTTCCTTTTACAATTTTTAATTATTTTGCTTGATTTTATCAAATTTCCGTAATTTAATTAACAAATTGCGAATATATTCTAAACTGTATTTTTTCGTTGAAGAGAATCACTTGAGAACATTCCAGAAGATCATATTTATCATACAAGATATATAATATAAATTATAAAAGGGGTAATTACAATTATCAGTCTTAAACTATCATACATTTTTTACTTTGCATTTCAAAGTACCACTTTTATCACATTTCACCCTCAAATTACCATGTCCCAGTAGTTTGTATCATTCGTCCATAATTTATATCAATTTAGACGGAAATCTAGTCACGTGCGTCTCACGTGACTTTTTCTCACCTGATCTTCTCGTTTTGCCGTTCGTTTGATTTATACTTATTACCCTCAAAATTATTATGTAATTTTCGCTTTGCACCCTTTTGTTGGGATGTTGGCGATAATTCAAACTAATGACAAAATGAGGAAATTAAGTGGAAAAAAGTCACGCGAGACGCACGCAATTGATTTCTGTTTGAATTGATAAAAATTATGGACAAAAGTTGTAAATTGTTAGAGTATAGTAGTTTGAGGGTAAAATGTAACAAAAATGATATTTGAAATGTAATATGAAAAAAATATGGTAATATGAAGGGATAGGTGTAATTTTACCATTATAAAAAGAAGGAAATAATTTTGTCCAGTAAGAAAGGAACCGAATATTTCTGTTATGTCATTGACCCCAGTTGGCATCTTCAAGTCAAGCACTCAAAAGTGTGGGACCCCCGTAACTAACCTTTAGTCGGGAGTGAAGCTGTCTTGACCAGATGAGCCTTAGCGTATGCTCTGTGGGCCAGGGGACACTGGCTACTGTCTAGAATCCTCCATCAATGGGAGTGTCTAGAATCTTCCATTATCTCAACTTAAATAATTGGGAAATTTACAAATACCATACTAGGTTTTAACGACTTTTTAACAAACTCACTGAGTTTTAAAAAATTTCAAAACGCTCACTAGGTTTATTATTTTGGTATAAAAACTCACTGAACCCAACGCCGTTAGACTGGTTTAACGAAAAATTCATCACGTCCAATCATACTGTGACACGTGTCCTTAAATAAATAAAAAATTTAAAACTAAATCTAAAATTAATAAAAAAACATAATTAATTTTAAAAAAAAAAAAAAATTTTGAAAGGATCGGGCTTTCACGGTGGAGGGGGAATCCCTCCAACCGGATCTTTTAGATTTAGTTTTAAATTTTTTATTTATTTAAGGACACGTGTTACGGTATGATTGGACGGGATGAATTTTCCGTTAAACCGGTCTAACGGCGTTGGGTTCAGTGAGTTTTTATACCAAAATGAGAAACCTAGTGAGCGTTTTGAAATTTTTTAAAACTCAATGAGTTTTTTAAAAAGTCGTTAAAACCTAGTGTGGTATTTGTAAATTTTCCTAAATAATTTAGGTTAATGAATGCTTTGTCATGACTCATGCTGCTATGCATGATCTTTTAATATTTTGCTTGTTGTTAAAATAAAAGGATATATAAAAATGCATTTTTTAATTAATTTCCTAAACTCCTTTAGCGTTTTAGTAATATCTTATGGATTAATATTTGTTATAAATTTTAATTTAAATTATACGAAACAATTTGACGAGAAATATGTATAATATATAGATTTTATTTTAAATATTATGTTCGAAATTTTATATGAATAACATTAAATAGTATAGAATCTATTTATTAATCATCCTTTAAATACTCAAGTACCTGAATTATAGGTCGAAGTCTTTAACCAATAACCTCGTAAGCATAAAGGCCATAAATCGTGAGCTACCACCTTGAATGGTAAGTATTTATATTGAATTTGAAATAAAGTGTTTTGCCGTAAAACTTTTATTATTATTTGTTTGTAATAAGAAATATAATCTTTGAAGTAGAAGGAGGAACCTTTAGCCTAAAAATTGTTGAGAGTGTTATCTATTTTATAGTTTCATATGGTGGATATTTAAGACTTTTAACGAGAATCTTGATCCATATGTCAAAAAAAAGAAAAAGAAAAAGAAAAAGAAAGAGAAGAGTTAAAAGAAGAAAGCAAAGCATCTACTTTTTTGAGAGCGAGGATGTATCTTTGGAACAGTTTTCAGCAAACAAACAGCTTTTAGCATACTCTGAATAAGTTTTCTTCGAATAATTTTTTATTTTTCTAGGAAAATAGTCGAAATAAACTAATATATTATAATATTCCGAGAGTGTCCAATTAGCAACGAGGAAATAACGCGGCAACTGCGAGGCAACAGACATCAACCATGCAGAAGCGTGGGACCACTATCCCAACAACTTGGTTAGATGTCAACTTAGTAGCTAGGTGTCAGGTGTGTGCAGTGTCGGACAATTATGGGTGGGTACCGGAATTTTCCGTTCCGTTTCGATTTCGGTGCTTATCAAGTTATCTGACCCAATATTTTTGTTGCGGTAAGTACCGAAATTTAGAATCGATGAAACTGGAAATTTCGGTGTTGATTCGTATGGGATTTTTTGGGCCAATTTTTGCACAGGTAGAAAATTATTTTAGACATTTTGAGTTTAAATTGGTACTTTTTTTTTTTTTGATCAAATTGAGCTTATGAATTTTATTCAAGTCCTTTTTATTTTGAGTATGTCATGGCTATTATAAATTAATCTTTTGATTATTGGCACATAATTATTTTATGGGTGTATGTGAAATAACAAGACTAAAAATCTTATCGGTTCTATGACCATTTTAATTTGTATTTTTTGCCCATATGTGTGACCAATCAATAATATTAGCACACAATACAAAGGAAAAAACTAAATGAAATTATGACGAAACCACAAACGGGTTCCGATTCTGGTATACACCGATATGGAACAAAAATTTCGATTCTCACAAGAATTTTTGCACACTCTTAGTCAGGCTCTGATTTTGAAGGTGACTCATGTTGATTTGTACCCCAAGCCGAGCTAGATATTTGGGGTCAGCTTAACTATTTGGCCCATGTTGAGTTTCTTTTCGATCATTTTTTTGTTAAGCCTGCATGTATTCAGGCCTTTTTCAGCTAAGCCCAATCTTTTTTAAGCCTTTTTTGGTCGTCTAAATTTATTTATTTGGATTATTCTTTACTAAAATAGGATTTTCTGTAATTTCTTTTGAATTGTATGGTGTAACATTACATGACACAACAGGCGGACTCCATTATAATGTTACGTTAGAAACTTTACATTATCAATATTAAATATTTCTATTTGTATGAATAAATAATTACAAAGAATCAATCTATTTTTTACCCAAACTGCTAGATTGGGCTCAAACCATCCGCCCCATCAGCCCAAGAGCGTTTAAAACGCATTTGGAGTCCAAATCAATTACTATGCTACAATCTTTGATTGTAAATGGCAGAATATTTACGTACTTAAATAGTAGAAATTACAAGCCCGTTCAAATCAATTACTATGCTACAATTTGGTGGAAAAAAACTTGGGAAAAAAATCAAACACTGAAAATAAATTTTTTTTTAATGTAAAATAATAGTTTTATAAGCAAATACGAGTGGGAATACAAAGCTTTTTCTGCTTAGGATTGCACACGGTGACGAAGCCGCTCACTTTTCATGAGTCATTCATTGACTATTGGACGCTGAAAATATTTTTAAAATCAGCTTTTTGATCAGAGATTCATCAATGGTTAATAATTGGTTAAAATTTTTGGACGAGGTTGTTACAAAAAGAAAAAAACAATATACTAATGCCGAGCCCAATAAAGAAGAAGATAAACGACGAAAACAGAGTTTGAAAACGACGGACAGAGGGCAAGTGTGGGACCACTGGCCACTGCTCAAGACTTGGGTTCAAAGCAAGCGGCCTCCATTTGCCAAGGTCCGACTCCAAAGGAGAAAAGTACCTAAGAAACATGTAAAAAAAAAAGTACCCGGAAACGAAAGGGATAAAAAAATTATGACCGGCCACATATTTTCTGTATTTTGGTTGTACCGTGCTCATTTTAATAGATAATTTATACATTTTAGAAGTGGTTTGTTTGCTTGTAAAATTATTATTTCTTATCAATTTTTTTTAGTATTTAGTTATTCTTTTAAAAATATTTTATGATATTTGATAGACTGGTAATCATGTTTGATTGGAAAAATTTCTGAGTTTAATAAAAAAAAATTAAAAAATAATTTATTTCTTGTGAAATTATTCTTTTTCATTATAATATTCATTCAGATTCTCCCTCTTTACTTTTTCACAAACTCTTATCAATTATTTTTCACTTTTTCACCAACTCTCATATTCCAAAATTTTAACAATCAAATACCACTGTGAATTAAATAGTTAAGCTCCACGCGAAATAAAATCCCACCCATCAAAACCTAATTTTAGATGATGTAAAACAATCATAAAAAAAAAATGATGTGAACTGACCGAAATGCTATTAAAAGATAAAATTTTTTGAAAAAATTAAACATAATCAAGAAATAAATTAAAAATAAATAGATTAATGAAATAGAATTTCAATACTTTTATTTATAAAACACTACTTTTTATTTATATATTTAATGATTTTTTTAATAATTATAATAATTTTGTTTTGGAGGGCATTTTAATAATTTTACATGTGGTTTAACAGAACGAAAAACGATTGATTGTTTTTGAAACATATAGAATGAAATAAAATATTTTGGAGCTTAAGAGTAGATTATTGATTTTTACCCATAGATACGAGACCTACATTAATGATCCTAAAAAAAAAATTGGTTTACTAGAACTTTTATGTTAATTGAAATTTTTTTTTACTTTTACCTTATTTTCATGTGCTTATCAAATACCTAAAAATAAATTACACAATTTATTCTACAAACAAACAAAGCGACCCTTACTAAAAAAATTGAGTAATAGAAGGGTAAAATGAATGATCAATTGGAAGTTTATTCTATTTGTTGTCAGTTCTAAGAGCATTTTGTTTGCTTAAATGAGACCATGTGAGGTAACCAAGCCATACACAGATGGAACTTATAGTCTGAGCTGGGTATACATCAGTAGTTCATAATTACTACATTAACAAAACCTACTAATAAATCTATCCTCGTAGGCCTAATTAGAGATCCCAACCCCAAAAAGGAAAAAAAATAACAAAAACTGGGGCCAACTATATGCACAAAAGAGGTCTCCAAGTATCATGAAAATTTAAGACCTCCCAAAATGCTAATGGAGACTATGAACAACACTACGACCCCTGCTACCTTAAAAGCAATTGACCAGATTTGGTGACGAACTCGACCAGCCTTTAAATGGATAGTTTGTGGTTCACTCAAAGCACGACTAGCAACAGCACCACCAGGTCCGCAAACAAGAACTCGACCAGCCTTTAAATGGATCCCTTTTGGTCCACTCAAACCACGAGAAATTCCACCTACTACAAGCTCTTCTGAAGCTTTTCCTTCCTGCACATTCACCTTTCAATGAACTTCACATACCACGAATATCTAGCATCGTGAATTTAAAATATTTCACATAACAGAATTCTCGCCACTGTAGTAATTGGTTTTAATTCCTGGTCTTCAGGCTGTTGCAGCCAGGAAGAGAGCATTTGATCTAAATCTTCTTCACTCAGCAGTTCATCCTGATGGAAGAAACATGAATGAACAAGATAAGTACTTCATTTTTTGTGCTTTTAAATTTCCAGCAAAACTTAACTACTTCCTCACCTCATTGATTGTTCGGGTTCCAAAATCTGCAACATGGACTTCGGATGATGCAGATACGGAACCCAGAGCTATCTCGGAGTTTGTTTCGTCAAGATGAGGTTTGGATGTGGTCGGGGATTGAACAGAAGGTTCAGCACCATTCGGACCTTCGCGCTTATCGAATAAAAGACCGAGTAGAAAGGAATTATGCTGCATACAGGTAATCAACGAAGTGAATGAGGGAGCGTAAAATTGGCAGCTGATTAATACTTGCGAACAGAATTAAACAAAAGTCAATTGTGGGATCCAGAAGAAATGTCACTCTACTAATCTCATAATGAAGACCAACCTATGAAACAAAAGAACTAGCAAACCAGGCATGGCAAAGGATCGAGGAAACCAAAAACCAACCTGATAGGGGTTTGTGCGGTACTCATGAGTTACCCAACTGGTCTTTTTGCACGCAGGAGCACGCCCTTCGTAGAATACCAGAGTCTTTTTCATTCCAATTATGCTTGATTCGGACATGATTTTCCGATCATTGCCGGTCGGTTTCCAGAACCCAGCCTTAGTTGACCTTTTCGATTGATTCCCTCTCCGATACTTCATTTCTGGTAGTGAGAAGAAGAACCACTGCGGATCCATGGTGGGTATGCTAGATTTACCTGCACGCAGAGAAACCGGGCTGAGCAGAGCGTCTTGAGGGCCAAAGTGAGAAAATCACTTGAGCACAGCATGTAGTCTCCAAAACAAGAGGGAAGTCATGTAAGCAAATTCATTACTGGCAAATGTGAGAGGTACAATCACATAAGATCAAAAGAGTTAGGAAATAATAGAGAGAAGAGAGAGAGAGAGATCTTAGAAAGAATCTTGACTAAAAACATTCCATGGTCTTCGCGACAAAGACTACCAGAGAATTACAAACTCGCCGAAAATGGTGAAAAGGAAACCGAACATGGGTATGCAATAGCATGAATAAGAAGATAATTACCTGGCAAATCCAGGGCTCCCATTTATAGAACGAAATTTCGGGAATAAAGTCAACTTCAGGACGTTCGGTTTTTAAATTTTTTTTTTTAATACATATTTAAAAATAACTACAGCACGCATATCAACAAAGTTAACAACACTTAAAAATTCTCAAAACACAAAAAATTTTCAAAAAACTATCAAACCGAACAACTTCTTCTTCATCATTCCCACTGATCTTAGACCTCAAGTAGTCGATTAGCTCCGGATCCGTGGGACTGAATCTGAACCCCTGCGGGAGTTTCAGGGGTAACCTATTCATCTCACACACCCACGCACGTACTCACACACCTTAAAAAAAAAAAAGAACAAAAGCTATCTATAATCGAGGAAGGATGGAAGGAAGTTGGTGAAGACGCGAATGAAAGCATCTGGTCCTCCTTAAAAAACCAAGCACCCATGACCCATCTAACTTATGAAGGCAGTTTGCATATTAACGTAGCATTTGGTTATAAAATTTTGGTAAAATTTTACGTTGATGTTAAAAAAGAGTTGTATTGAAATTAGTGAATGAATGATAAAAATAAAAAAAATTTTAAAGTGTGTTTGATAAAAATAAAATTTTGTTAAAATTTTACAATCCAAACATTATGTAAGTCCTCCCGAATTTTTATCAATTTGGTTCTTCAGATACCAATATAGTTCATTTAGACCTTAGAATTATAATTTTGTTGTCAACATCATCCTTCCGTTTCAACTGTTAACACAAATCGTTAATGTCAAGCGAATCCATTTGTTTTCGTTTATTTTCTACTTGGTCTCAAAAACTAAAAACAGGAAAAATAGTGAAAACAACACGAGCAAGCGGGACTATTCATGTATACAAAGTCTTAACTTTTTCGATGTACGATGTACGGACAAGATGACTCTCGGCTTACTGGCTACGACGTGAACAACGAGTTCAGTCCTCAATTCTTTTTGGTTCTAGTGAAATTTAGCTAAACATCTCGTTAATAATGGTTATGATTACATCTTACACTTACATAGTTTAAGTTCTTAACCGGGAATCAAAATCCTTTATAATTTATTATTCAGATTTTACAGTATAATTTAGAAAGAGATAGACCGAGCAGATGAACCCCATTATAAGATTTATGCTACTCGAAACTTTATTTGAACAACATTAAATAGTATGTAGTCTACTTGTCCGAATTGCATCTTATAATCTGAGTAGAAAATTGCAGATAATCCTAATCCTTGACACTTTATTCTTTCAATTTTGACACATTTTTCTTTCGTGATTCTGATTTTATTTTGATTTGTATCTACGATCAATTTATCGGTTCTTTCAATTATATTCGGTTCTCATGAAATTAAGCTAAATATCTTGCTAGTAATACTACTTGTTATGGTCTAGAAAAAAGAAATAGTACTTGTTATGGCAAATAGGGTTAGGGCTCACGCATAAAAATACAAAAAAAAGTTTAGGGCTCAGAAGATTAATTAATAGTTCCTTTTACAATTTGGTAAATACAGCCTCTGTTTTTGCTGTCACAAACCATTTTTTTAAAAGAAAATTCACAATTTTTATTTTTTTCAAATTCCTTATGCCTTTTCCACAACTTTAACAACCTACACTACTGCGGCAAAAAAATTGGCCCATCCAAACATTTAACCAAAATATTTCCTCAATTTAGAAAAAAAAAAATACATTCTTTTTATTCTCTCCGCGGAACAAATATCCTTGCTGGTAAGCTAATAATTTATTTCCAAAAAAAAAAAAAAAAAACCGAGGTCAAGAGTTCAAACTAATGTCCAAAATAGTTGGCCAGCGCGTAGGCTTTCAGCATTAAGAGTGATCCTGAGGTCGAGAGTTCGAACCTCTCTCACCCCAAAATTGATTTTTAGTATTATCAATTTGAATAGTTGGACAACTCTTGCAACTTTGAAACCATATAAGGACCGATCGTTCTGCACATCGGGACCAAAGGCACTTCACCAATCAATAAACCAATTCACGAACTGTCGCAGAGGTTGCATCTCTCCCTGCCAAAGTCACATTTGGGCAGATGAAAGATCCTTAGAAAGTGATTGTTGCTATCTCTTCCATGGCACCCGGCACAAAATGTTACTTCTTCATTTTCTATGCCAAGGCCTACTCCTTGGACTTTGCTATGACATGGTCTATTCCTGGCCAACCTCCCACCAAGTTCAAGATCGTTGAATAAATCCTGGATATCTCCACATTGGTCCGTAAAATCCATGTTCAAGGTACATTCAAACACTTTGGGGTGTGCTAAATCTAGACAGTGAATGCATTGTCTGTTAAGAGATGTCTTTCTTCTCCTAAACTCCGAAGCTATGAACAAGAAAACTTATATTACAATACAATGTGAGTGAAGAGGATTGTCATTCAAACTCACTACAAGTTGCGGAGCTTTTCAAGGTCCAAATTCTGAGGAAGAAATTCGACACTAAACTCATCTCTCAAATACCGCAATATTTACAGACTCTGCTGGCTAAAGGACAAACCAAAATGACTTACCCAAGATAAGATAAATTAAAACATAGTAGATGTCTGCTTACAAGAAGAACAACATAATAAACGGCTATCTTCCATGGTTTGTAGCCTTCCATGGTCGCTTAAGGCATAGTGCATTACTTAACTCACTGCCATAAACGTCGGCATAGAATTATTCCACAGTTCTTGAGAGTTCGTAAACCCGGTCTTGGCTGACTTGGTGAAAGTCATAATCCAACCGATAAACTAATACTGTCACGAATTTTATGGAAGAACAGCTGGTAGAATCCTGATTCATGAGGTTCAATATGATTCTCAGAACCTCTTTTGTCAGGTACTGATTTGAGATAATCATTTAAAATGATACCATTCATATGAGGAGAACCCGTTTGTAATAAGTTCTTATAATCATTTGATATGTTATCATCTATATAATTATGTGGTAGCATCCACATGAATATTAGAACTTCTTTTTTTCAAAATTGGTTCTAATAGTTCTTTTTAGATAATAAATCATTGATACTATTATCCATTTGGATTGGAGAAACAGGGAGAAATTTCAAGTGTGGAACAGAGTGTGGTTTTGGAGAAGTGAATTGGATCATGGATTTTTCGCTCGGGTGTTTTGTCGAGTCAGAAACTATAGAGCCCGATAAGAAGTGGTTGGGCTATGGAGGTTTATGATTGAGTTCTTTGGAAGAGGGGAACTATTCAGAAAAGAAAATTTTCGGATTGGGATCGGCTTGAAAAAGTTGTGGTGGTTAGAAACTGGAATAGGAACTCTAACATCAATTAGAATTCGAATTGGAAGGGTTTAGATAGGAGGCAAGATTTGTTGAGGTTTATGAGGTATTTTTGGGACACTTGGTGGGTACTGATGGTTTTTTCAGAGGTCTGCAGATTTTGGGTTTCCGACAGACACCAAAAAAACATAAAAAAAAGACTTTCTTGGGATTAAGTTTAAGTCTACCAAAGGTGATAAAACCCCTTTGGGGTTCCCTTAGGCTCACCTCTCCTATATGTTTGGAAAAGATTTAATCTGTACTTATCATCTTTTGAATAAAGATAAAATATCCTCCTTATCTGATAAGGGAGACCAACTTTCATATTCCTAATAGGACTGAGAGTCTTAACTATAGAGACAAACTCTCATATTCTTAATAAGACTAAGAGTCCTAACTGCTCGAATAGTTCATTCCTAGTAAGATTGCACCTCTCTTGGTATATAAAAGACAAGGTACACCCCACTAATTGGTAAAATTTAGATTACTAGCTCTCATATCATTAAATTTATCCTACTGATAATATAGTTTCGTTTTATCTTAACATATAATCTTGTTTTATCTTATCCAATATGACAACCTTTTAGCTTTATCTTATCTGATAATTAAGGCCCTTCGTCTATACAAAGCATCAAAACCTAAGTTGGAACGTGATCGTCAAAGCTAAGGGCTTGGTTGAATCTCCACAAAACCCAAATTGGAACTTAATTGTCAAACTAAGGGCTTAGTTGAATCTCCACAAAATCCAAGTTGAAACTTGGTCGCCAAGCCACGAGCTTGGAAGAATCTCCACAAAATACAAGTTAGAACTTCGTCGCCAAGCCAATAGCAGGGTCGAATCTCCACAAGACCCAAGTTGGAACTTGGTCGCCAAGCCAAGAGCTTGGTTGAATCTCCACAAAACCCAAGTTGGAATTAGGTCCATAAAAGCTCCACAAAATCCAAGTTTGAACTTGGTTGAATGAAGCACCACAAAATCTAAGTTTGAACTTGATCGGTTTAAACTATACACCACGGGTACGCCTCTCTCTCTAAATTTATTTGAAACTTTATATCTCATGGTGCCCTATCAGTTACAAGGCCTATCAATGAAAAGACACTTTTAGTGATTTTTTCACAATCACTGAAGGAGGGGGACTACTGATGGAATAATATATGGTCAACTCAATACTATAAAGAGTTTGGGGCCTAGTGGCTTTCGTAACCATCTTGACAGCCCATTAAGGTGATAAAAACCCTTTGGGGTTTCCTTGGTCCCACCTATCCTACATATTCGGAAAAGATCTAATTGGTAACTTATCATCAGGTGATTAAAGATAAGATATCCCTTTATCTGATAAGAGAGACCAACTCTCAATTCCTAATAGGATTAAGAGTCTCCCTAATAGGACGAGACCAACTTTCATATTCCTAATAGGACTAAGGTTATATTTGTTTACTAAAATTTTAGCCTTCTAAATTTTACACAATAAAATAATTACAATATAATCTTCTCTCGATCATTATTTCCACTATAATAAATATAAAAAATTCATTCAAATCATTTATCTCTTCATTTTTTCACCAATTTCAATACCTAAAATTTTAACCTCTCCAAAATTTTAATACTCAAACACAACCTAAGAATTCTAACTTCCTGAATAGTTCATTCCTAGTAAGATTGTACCTCTCTGAGTTTATAAAAGACAAGGTACACTCCACTAATTGATGAATTCAGATTACTAACTCTTATATCATTATTTTATAATTTCTCTAACTTAGGAATTGGAGGCTCCCCTGCGACGCCACCCTAGTTCTCTATTGCAGATTTGAGCATTGGTTTCAAGCTCGCTGATTGTTCTATTACTTGGTGATTTTTGGCATTATCAGAACTCAATCAGATCCTACAATCTGATTGGAAGATCCTCCCAACAGTTCTATTGGGGGGAAATATTGTCCTGATTATAAAATACTGACTCCCAGCACTCAGGAAAATAGGCCGCAGGGTTATTTGCCCAGTACTGCCAGGGCACCCGGCCATGTTCTGCATTTGAGCCACTAAATGATCCATTGTCCTCACTAAAGACAATGTTCATCGGGGTCTCAAAGCCAGAAGCGAGATTCTTTTGACCACCAGACTCGTTACCAAAGTTGTCATCCAGATCATCAAGCGAAATGAAGTCCTCAAGGGAATAGGCGGCATTCTCATTCATGCCATTCTTTAAAACCACCCCACCATCGGTGACAGGGGAAACCTCGGGGAAAGCAGGTGACACTTTTTCCCGATTCATGCCTTCCTTCAACTGCAAATCAAACTGATGTTAGGAATATAAACGAACGAGATAGGGACTAAATTATTCTTGAAATACTGAAACTTATTCGTTTTAAGCAGAAATTCAATGCCTTACTCACCTCAGTGGCATCCACGGGCTCTTGCATACAGGCTGCGAGAAATTCGAAATCTTCTTCACTCGGTCTCAGCTGTTCATCCTGATGGAAGAAACATGAATGAACAAGATAAGTACTTCATTTATTGTGCTTTTAAATTTCCAGCAAAACTTAAATATCCATTCCAAACTGAAAACTTAATTACTTCCTCACCTCAGCAAACGTATCTTGTGCCGATTGGTTCTCAACAGCTGTTGTAGCATCAGATATTGCAGCGTCAGAATTTTCTGCATGAAAACCATCATTGATAGTTCGGGTTCCAAAATCTGGAACTTTGACTTCGGATGATGGAGATACGGAACCCAGAGCGATTTCGGAGTTTGTTTCGTCAAGATGAGATTTGGATGTGGTCGGGGATTGAACAGAAGGTCCAGCGCCATTCGGACCTTTGCGCTTATCGAATACACGACAGAGTAGAAAGGAATTCTGCATACAGGTAATCAACGAAGTGAATGAGGGAGCGTAAAATTGGCAGCTCATTAATACTTACGAACAGAATTAAACAAAAGTCATATTGTGCGGTCAAGAAGAAATGTCACTCTACTAATCTCATAATTAAGACCAGTCTGCCAAACAAAAGAACTAGCAAAGCAGCATGGCAAAGGATCGAGGAGACCAAAACCAACCTGATAGGGTTCTGTGCGGTACTCATGAGTTACCCAACTGGTCTTTGTGCACTTACGAGCACGCCCTTCGTAGAATACCAGAGTCCTTTTCATTCCAATTAAGCTTGATCCGGACATGATTTTCCGATCATTGCCGGTCGGTTTCCAGAACCCAGCTCAGTTGACCTTTTCGACTGATTCCCTCTCCGATACTTCATTTCTGGTGTGAGAAGAAGAACCACTGCGGATCCATGGTGGGTATGCTCGATTTACCTGCACGCAGAGAAACCGGGCTGAGCAGAGCGTCTTGAGGGCCAAAGTGAGAAAATCACATGAGCACAGCATGTAGTTTCCAAAACAAGAGGGAAGTCATGTAAGCAAATTCATTACTGGCAAATGTGAGAGGTACAATCACATAAGATCAAAAGAGTTAGGAAATAACATTAGAGAGAGAGAGAGTGATCTTACAAAGAATGTTGACTAAAAACATTCCATGGTCTTCGCGACAAACGACTACCAGAGAATTACAAACTCGCCGGAAAATGGTAAAGGAAACCGAACAAGGGTATGCAATAGCATGAATAAGAAGATAATTACCAGGCAAATCCCAGGGCTCCCATTTATAGAACGCAATTTCGGGAATAAAACCGACTTCTCCATCATCCCCAATGATCTTAGACCTCAAGTAGTCGATTAGCTCCGGATCCGTGGGACTGAATCTGAACCCTCGCGGGAGTTTCAGGGGTAACCTAATCATCTCACACACTTTTAAAAAGAAAAAAGAAAAAAAGCTATCTATAAGCGAGGAAGGATGGAAGGAAGTTGGTGAAGGCGCGAATGAAAGTATCTGGTCCTCCTTAAAAAAAAACAAGCACCCACGACCCATCTAACTTACGAAGGAAGTTTGCATATTAAGTCCTCCCGAGTTTTTTTCAATTTAGTTTTTTTCAACTAAACATCTGGCTAATAACACTACTTGTTATGGCCTAGAAAAAAGAAATAATACTTGTTGTGGTAAATAGGTTTAGGGCTCACCCATAAAAAATAAAAGGTTTAGGGCTCATAACATTCGAGAAGATTAATTAATAATTCATTTTACAATTTTGGTAATACAGCCTCTGTGTTTTTGCTGTCACAAACCATTTGTTAAAAAAAAATTCACATTTTTTATTTTGTTCAAATTCCTTATGCCTTTTCCACAACTTTAACAACCCACACTACTACAGCAAAAAAATTGGCCGATCCAAACATTCAACCAAAATATTTCCTCAATTTAGAAAAAAAAATCCCCTTACCTCATACTACTCTTTCGATATATAATTTAATGAAAAAAAATTCTCATATCAAATTCAAAATGCCATGCTATTATTATTTAATAGACATATTTCATATGGTGAAGGCGTAGTTCTTTGTAAAACTATTATTTTACCTAAAAATCTTTTCATTGAAAACTTTTCTAGAAAAAATTTCCTTTTCAATGTTTGATTATTCTTTTAAGAAGTGGTTGGGCTATGGAGGTTTATGATTGAGTTCTTTGGGAGAGGGGAACTATTTAGAAAAGGAAAATTTCGAATTGGGATCGGCATGATAAAGATGTGGTTAGAAACTGGAATAGGAACTCTAACTTCAATTAGAATTCGAATTGGAAGGGTTTAGATAGGAGGCAAGATTTGTTGAGGTGTTTGAGGTATTTTTGGGACACTTGGTGGGTACTGATGGTTTTTTCAAAGGTCTGCAGATTTTGGGTTTCCGATAGACACCAAAAAACATTAAAAAAAAAAAAAGGATTTCTTGGGATTAAGTTCTAAGGGTTAAGATAAGTCTTCCAAAGGTGATAAAACCCCTTTGGGGTTCCCTTGGGTCTCACCTCTTTTACATGTTTGAAAAAGATCTAATCTGTACTTGTCATTAATTGAATAAAGCTAAAATATCTCCTTATCTGATAAAGGAGACCAACTCTCATATTCCTAATAGGACTAAGAGTCTTAACTGTGGAAACAAACTCTCATATTCTTAATAGGATTAAGAGTCCTAATTGCCCGAATAGTTCATTCATAGTATGATTACACCTCTCCTAGTCTATAAAAGACAAGGTACACCCCACTAATTGATGAAATTCAGATTACTACCTCTCATATCATTAAATTTATCCTACTGATAATATCGCTTTATGTAACCTGATAGTTTCGTTTTATCTCAACATATAATCTTGTTTTATCTTATCCAATATGACGACCTTTTAGCTTTATCTTATATGATAATTAAGGCCTTTAGTCAATCTCCACAAAGCGTCAAAACCCAAGTTTGAACTTGATTGCCAAAGCAAAGGGCTTGGTTGAATCTCCACAAAACCCAAGTTGGAACTTAATTGCCAAACTAAAGGCTTAGTCGAATCTCCACAAAATCCAAGTTGGAACTTGGTCGCCAAGCCAAGAGCTTGGTCAAATCTCCACAAAACTCAAGTTGGAACTTGGTTGCTAGGCCACAGGCTTGGTTGAATCTCCATAAAATAGAAGTTAGAACTTGGTCGCCAAGCCAATAGCATGGTCGAATCTCCACAAGACCCAAGTTGGAACTTGGTCACCAAGCCACGAGCTTGGTTGAATCTCCACAAAACCCAAGTTGGAACTAGGTCCATAAAAGCTACACAAAATCCAAGTTTGAACTTGGTCGAATGAAGCCAAAAATCAAGTTGGAACTTGGTCATAAGTACAAAACCAAGTTGGAACTTGGTTCACTCCACAAAATTCAAGTTTGAACTTGGTTGAATGAAGTACCACAAAATCCAAGTTGGAACTTGATTGGTTTAAACTATACACCATAGGTACACCTCTTTCTCTTAATTTATTTGAAACTTTAAATCCCTTGATGCCCTATCCGTTACAAGGCCTATCAATGAAAAGAAACTCTTAGTGATTTTTGCCCAATCACTGAAGGAGGGGGACTACTGGTAAAATAATATATGGTTGACTCAATACTATAAAGAGTTTGGGGCCCAGTGACTTTCATAACCATCTCGACAGCCCATTAAGGTGATAAAACTCATTTGGGGTTCCCTTGGGTCCCACATATCCTATATATTTGGAAAAGATCTAATTTGTAACTTATCATCAGTTAAATAAAGATAAGATATCCCCTTATCTGATAAAGAGATCAACTCTCAAATTTCTAATAGGATTGAGAGTCCTAATTGTGGAGACCAACTCTCATATTCCTAATAGGACTAAGAGTTCTAATTGCCCGAATAGTTCATTCCTAGTAAGATTGCACCTCTTTGAGTTTCTAAAAGACAAGGTATACCCCACTAATTGATGAAATTCAGATTACTAACTTTCATATTATTATTTTATAATCTCTCTAACTTAGGCATCGGAGGCTCCCCTCCGACCCCACCCTAGTTCTCTTTTATATATTCAAGCGTTAGTTTCAAGCTCACTGATTGTTCTATTACTTGGTGATTTTTGGCATCATCATAATTCAATCAAATCCTACGATTTGATTGAAAGATCCTCCCAACAATTCTATTGGGGGGGAAATATTGTCCTGATTATGAAATACTGACTCCCAGCACTCAGGGGAATAGGCCACAGGGTCATTTGCCCAGTACTGCCCGGGCACCCGGCCATGTTCTGCATTTGAGCCACTACATGATCCATTGTCCTCACTAAAGACAATGTTCATTGGGGTCTCAAAGCCAGAAGCAAGATTCTTTTGACCACAAGACTCGTTACCAAAGTTGTCATCCAGATCATCAAGTGTAATGAAGTCCTTAAGGGAATTGGCAGCATTCTCATTCATGCCATTCTGTAAAACCACCCCACCATTGGTGATAGGGGAAACCTCGAGGAATGCAGGTGACACTTTTTCCTGATTTATGCCTTCCTTCAACTGCAAATCAAACTGATGTTAGGAATATAAACAAACGAGATAGGGAATAAATTCTTTTGATCCTGAAGTACTGGGCTGGGCTTTATTGGGCTTTAGTTTATGTTTTTCTAGATTTATTGATCCTCCTTGGACTGAGTTATAGGCTGGTTTACTGATCATACTATGGACTGGGTTTGAGTTTCCTTGGAATGCAAATTCTGGATCTGGCTCATAGATTATCCTTTGTTTACTTGCTTCTTCTAAGACATCTAACCTATTGCAAACAAATTTCAACATTTCCTCTAAATAATTTACCTTGGCTATGACTACATTAAGCCTGGATGTATCTATGGGTATTCCTTCATGTCTAAAAGGGTCTAGGTTAAACTTATCCTTAAGACATCCTTTACATATGTTCTTTTGTTAAATGTATGCCCTCAAAACCAATCATTTTGCATAATTATGAGATAATTATTATTATTGATTAATCACTTGTATATTATTTGGGTACATGCAATGACATAAGAGTCATATAATGAGATGTCATATTGTTGAGCAATATTGTAGAAAAGTCAGGCCAATGATTAATGAATCGGAGGTGGGAGTATGACTTTTCGGATCCTTGTTGACTCACTTTGTTCTAGACCGAGATACATGATAATGTACAAATAGGTCTACACTCGTTGTGCCTCTATAAGATAGAATGATGGACTCCGTCATTGAGGTGGTGACCTTAAGCAGACGAGTGGGTGCAATGTAAGAGTACATGCATGAAAGGATCAAATATGAATACCTTCTGGAAACGATCACTGATGTAGAGAATGATTCAGCACAATTAGCTTATGTTGTCCTTAGACCTGAGAGAGTTATGCAGGTTTGCTTGTTGTATGTTTGTGCTTTGACTGAATCATTTGGTGATGATCTTCGTAGATCAAATATTCCAGATAAGGTTGGGCCTTGTGCATAGTAAGTGAATTTGTATAATTGCTCAATATGGAATCCACCAGTCTCTTGATGAGGCAGTATATTCATTATGTCTGTATATTATTGGACTCACATAAAACGCTGCGCAGGATTTTGTGAAAAATGTTTTCGGTTTTTACTTATAATATATGAAGTAAATATTTGCGAAAAATAATTTTGGAAAGTTTTTGGAAGTCCAACTAGTTACAGACTGAGAATTAAGAATTATATGAGCTAGAGACTTAATCGTGATATTATTCCAGTCCTATTAGCTCATGTGGAATATAGTATGGTGGAAGGATAATAAGCGTATAATTGTTAGCAAAAGGGATTTCACAAAAACAATCTCATTATCTCGGGGTCAATTGTGATATGTTAATGGACATGATCACAATTTGTAGAAGCCTATAAATTCAGATTACAGAATATAAGGGAGTTTAATGAAAAAGAGTTTTTCATGATGATCCTACGGCCGAGATATGAGATCCCTAAAGATCCCACGCTATAGCACAGTTGAGTTCTGAGCCAGCTATTATAAATAGCTCAGAAACTCATTTGAGAAAGAAAATTCATTTTTCACGTGAGAATTTCTCTTTCCAAAAATCTCTCTCAAAACTGTGTGCGTAGATTTGAAGGAAACAGAACGCTTGAGCTGCTTTGATTTAATGATCTTTTCCGCTGCGACCTCGCTATCCAACACCTTTATCACACTTATGACAATGGGCTCTTTGACTAAGTGTGGGGTAATACTGGCATAAGTAACATGGTTTGCTGGTTGTACTTTTCTTGGCTAACCATTCATGTTGGCAATTATTTTCTCTTATTAAAACTTCTAGATTTTCTATCCTGTTCATGAAAGCTGCTAGTGGTGCTTGACTCAATCCACTCATTTGATTTGCCCTGTCAAAATCTATTCCTATCTGTTCTAAATCATTTTCAATCCTATTTTGCATCATTAACTGGTGTAAATGGTTTGGCTTTTCTGTGATACTACTAAGAAAACTAGCTGGTTCTGGTGCTTCTAAGTCACTACTGACTTCTGTGGCTGTATCTTCTTCAGCTTGTTCATTATAAGTTACTATACTATGATTTTGATTAAGTGTTAAAATTTTGAAGAATTTAAAATTTTAAAGTATTGAAATTGGTAAAAAAAAATGAAGAAAGAGATAATTTGAATGAATTTTTTATATTTACTATAATGAAAAATAATGATTTGATAGAAAAAAGGAAATTATATTATAATTTTTATTATGTTAAAATTTTAGAAGGATTAAAATTTTAACAAACAAATATATTCCTTGGTGGGGTCTCTATGACTTTCTAGGTTCTGGCCTCTTATGGCTAAATCCTACTCTAGGTCTGTGTCTCATTCCATATTCCCCGTATTGCTGTGGAGTATAAATATTCTTACAGAAACCATAATCTGTGTTTTTAAGAATTCTTTGGACGCTGATCTGGCTGCATTGCTCCTTTAGGAGCAGTGTTTGCCTCTAGTTTTTGCATGAGTATCATGAGGTGTGGTGGTGATGCAATGCAACAAATAAATCTGGATAACCAAGATATGTACATGATGAAGTGATGGATGCCTGTGCAAAAACTACATAGCTGTTGTTAAGCAACAACCGTGGTGATATGCAGAAATAGAAACATATATTTGTGGGAAAACTTCATGCTTGCAGATAGAAATGATATGCTTTCCCCTTTCGGGTTGACCCTAAAGTATTTGAATTTAAAGAGAGAGAGAAAACATACTTGAAAGCAAACTTCAAAACATACTTATATTAAGATTGCTAAAACATACTCGAGAGAAAAATTGTTTGTTAAAATTTTGAAGAATATTTTTAAAATTTTTTAAAAAAATTAAATATTAAAATTTAATATGTTTTGTAAAAAAATGAAGTATATATATATAAATGTTAAAAATTTTAAAAATATATTTAATTTATTCGAAATTTTTATATTTCAAAATATTAGATAAATAAACGCCACATAAAACATAAGAGGTTACAAGTTGCGGAAGGGGTTGGTCTTCGAGAGGGAGCTATGAGCGGTGTGCTCGGGATGATGAGAAGAGAAGAAATGAAACCTACTTATACAAGCTAAGACACGGACTCGAAACATTGAAATCCGTAAAAGTATGAGTCCGGGTGCGCATTGGGCCCTCGTAGACAACTCATTTCAACTTTACAAGATTCAGAGTACAATAATTCACAGAAAGAAAAAATTGAAAGCGTGCCACGTCTTGTAGCACATGGTAGGTGCTTTTCTGGTGGAATGGTCAAGGCTTCTTTTTGAGATTCCTTCAGACATTACTTTCCTAAAGCAGAATCTTAACGGCGGAGGGCTCCTCGTAGTCGAACTGGTCCTCTGCTGTGTATAGCTGTTGGTCCTCTGTCTCTGACATTGTGGGGTCATCTAACCCTTCGTACGGGCCCTGAGCATCTTGGAATGGTGCATGCATCACTTTGATTTGCTTTTCCTGTGCTGATGTTTTAGCGACAAGAGATGCCATGAATTCCTTGATTTTTTCTTCCAAATAGTCGAGACGATGTTTAATATAGATCTCAAAATAATTTTTTTATTTATATTTTTTTAAAATAATTTAAATTTTTTTGAAATTAGTCAAAATATGTTAAAAATTATTAAAATTAGTAAAAAAATATATTAAAATGGATAAAAAATAATTATGAAAAATTTTTAAAAACGTTTTGAAAATAATCAAAACACAGCCTTAATCCTTTGTTCTACATGTGCCATGCCGTCGGTAGATTTTTCTCTTTTCATTTTTCCTTTAGCTTTTTCTTTTTTAAGGATAATTATTTTTTTTTAAATTTATAATTTACTATTATATTTACAATTTAAACATCACAAAATACACATAATTCAATACAACACTTTATTATCCTTTTTACAAATACGATCCTTTTAATAATTTTTACACACATATTAATATAATTTTAACATCAATTAAATATTTATAATTTTATTAAAATTCTACAAAAATTCCTTCTAGACGAACGTACCCAAATCTTTCTTTAAGAGCTTTTCTCGTGGATTGAGCTCTTCGATTTCCTTCTTTAATTTTTCTTCCTGTGTAAGGCTTGTTGAAGTCTGTCCTTTGCTTTTAGGGGAAGCAACACCCATCAACGGATTTGATAAGCCTTTACCGTCCACCGTGTGAAGGTGGTTCCTGGTAATGCCGGAGACTGGGGGTGACATAGTAATTGGGTCCTAACCTCTTTCGGGCTTGTTCATGTGCTGTTGGGATGGAATGGAATGCTTGGTATGAGGGTTGAGAAATACCTGTTACCTGTTCGACGACCTCCGTCTGTGAAATATGCCTGGGATTCTTCCTTGGAACACAACATAGCACTTGAATTTCCTGTCCTGGTTAAAATTGGTGGCAAGAGCATTTAAAATGGCTAAAAATGGTTAACGGTCCTTTTGTGGGCTGTTGTAACACATCCATAAATTGTCAAGGATGCATTTTTGTTCCTCTGTGAGATTGATGGTCCTGAGTGGTTTATATGATTTGGGGGAATCAGGATAAACACACAAATCAATTTCTCCAAAACAAATCCTTTTAAGTTCTGGCCTGAAGGAGATTTTGTCCTGGTATTGAAAACTTTCCTGGTTTTTAATCTCCGGCCTCACAAAATAATTCTGGGTAGAACTCATCATCATTTGAGGGGGAAATGTTGATTGTTCCTGTTTAGCAAATCTGGGGATGGCCGTGCCATCTGCAAAATGCTTGAACTTGTTAGGATGCAATGCTTTAACAAGTTCTTCTGCTGGGTTTTCTAATCTGCTAAGTGTATCAGCTAATGCATTCTCATTTAATATCCTATCAATGAAATGCAGCCATCTAATCCTAGTAACCTTTTTCTCATTGGTCTGTTTAGCAAACTTTATACTCGCCTCACAATCTGTCCTAACTGTAAATTCGGTCTTTCCTCTGAGGAATAACTTAAAGCTGTCTAGTCCTTTCAAGATTGCTATTACCTCTGCGTCTATTCCTGAGATTCGCTCAGTGTGATATTTTCCTGACTATTAGATATTCGCTATCTAAAGGCAACCTAAGATCTGGCAAATTCTTGAACATATCTTTTATGCCCCAGACAAGGTTATGTCGCTTTTGTTAAAAGTACTTTTGGCCTTTTGTTCCTGTCGTGGAATAAAGCGGTCCTGCTATCTTTCCTAAGTCTTTAATATAAAACCGAGCATAATTTTAAAGTCCTCAGTCTATGCTTGCCCTAATATTATTATCCTGGCCATAATATAGCCTTTGTGTTGATCCTAGGAAATTGTACGGACAATGAGATACTGATTCCCAGCACTCAGGGGAATAGGCCGCAGGGTCATTTGCCCAGCACTGCCAGGGCACCCGGCCATGTTCTGCATTTGAGCCACCACATGATCCATTGTCCTCACTAAAGACAATGTTCATCGGGGTCTCAAAGCCAGAAGCGAGATTCTTTTGACCACCAGACTCGTTACCAAAGCTGTCATCCAGATCATCAAGCGCAATGAAGTCCTCAAGGAAATTGGCGGCGTTCTCATTCATGCCATTCTGTAAAACCACCCCGCAATTGGTGACAGGGGAAACCTCGGGGAAAGCAGGTGACACTTTTTCCCGATTCATGCCTTCCTTTAACTGCAAATCAAACTGATGTTAGGAATATAAACGAACGAGATAGGAACTAAATTCTCCTTGAAAGACTGAAACTTATTCGTTTAAAGCAGAAATTCAATGCCTTACTCACCTCAGTGGCTGTTACTTCTGCCAATTGATCTGTGGCAGTGTTATGACCATTTTCACAAGGTATAGTGTTGCATGTCGTTCCAGCAACACTTTCTTCGGGACAACGTCTAGGGAGATAATTGTAAGTTCCATCTCCTAGTGCTGGAGGTACTGAAGCCACTACTATCTCAGACTTTGCTTCTTCAAGAGAGGATTTAGCTGTGGTGGGAGTTAACACAGCAGGAGAATTTGGAAGTGAAGTGGAGAGGTTCGAATTCACGGGCTCTTGCAGCCAGGCTTCGAGCAGTTCTAAACATTTTTCACTCAGCAGTTCATCCTGATGGAAGAAACATGAATGAACAAGATAAGTACTTCATTTATTGTGCTTTTAAATTTCCAGCAAAACTTAAACATCCATTTCAAACTGAAAACTTAATTACTTCCTCACCTCAGCAAACGTATCTTGTGCCGATTGGTTCTCAACAGCTGTTGTAGCATCAGATATTGCAGCGACAGAATTTTCTGCATGAAAACCATCATTGATAGTTCGGGTTCCAAAATCTGGAACTTGGACGTCGGATGACGGAGATACGAAACCCAGAGCGATTTCGGAGTTTGTTTCGTCAAGATGAGATTTGGATGTGGTCGGGGATTGAACAGAAGGTCCAGCGCCATTCGGACCTTTGCGCTTATCGAATACACGACAGAGTAGAAAGGAATTCTGCATACAGGTAATCAACGAAGTGAATGAGGGAGCGTAAAATTGGCAGCTCATTAATACTTACGAACAGAATTAAACAAAAGTCATATTGTGCGGTCAAGAAAAAATGTCACTCTACTAATCTCATAATTAAGACCAGTCTGCCAAACAAAAGAACTAGCAAAGCAGCATGGCAAAGGATCGAGGAGACCCAAAACCAACCTGATAGGGTTCTGTGCGGTACTCATGAGCTACCTAACTGGTCTTTGTGCACTTACGAGCACGCCCTTCGTAGAATACCAGATTCCTTTTCATTCCAATTAAGCTTGATCCGGACATGATTTTCCGATCATTGCCGGTCGGTTTCCAGAACCCAGCCTCAGTTGACCTTTTCGACTGATTCCCTCTCCGATACTTCATTTCTGGTTGTGAGAAGAAGAACCACTGCGGATCCATGGTGGGTATGCTCGATTTACCTGCACGCACAGAAACCAGGCTGAGCAGAGCGTCTTGAGGGCCAAACTGAGAAAATCACATGAGCACAGCATGTAGTTTCCAAAACAAGAGGGAAGTCATGTAAGCAAATTCATTACTGTACAATCACATAAGATCAAAAGAGTTAGGAAATAACATTAGAGAGAGAGAGAGAGTGATCTTACAAAGAATGTTGACTAAAAACATTCCATGGTCTTCGCGACAAACGACTATCAGAGAATTACAAACTCGCCGGAAAACGGTAAAAGGAAACCAAACAAGGGTATGCAATAGCATGAATAAGAAGATAATTACCAGGCAAATCCCAGGGCTCCCATTTATAGAACGCAATTTCGGGAATAAAGTCGACTTCTTCATCATCCCCACTGATCTTAGACCTCAAGTAGTCGATTAGCTCCGGATCCGTGGGACTGAATCTGAACCCCCGCGGGAGTTTCAGGGGTAACCTACTCATCTCACACACTTTAAAAAAAGAAAAAGAAAGAAAGCTATCTATAAGCGAGGAAGGATGGAACGATTTAAAAAAAAAAAAAAAAAAAAAAAAAAGGAAAGGATGGAAGGAAGTTGGTGAAGTCGCGAATGAAAGCATCTGGTGTTACTTAAGGAAGGGGTTGTTTGTTTACCAAAATTTTAAAATTTTTTTAAATGTTAAAATTTATTGAAATTTATAAAAAAGTGTATAATTTATTTGTAAAATTATGAAATTTATTATAATTTATGAAATATGTTTAGTGTGGTAAAAATTTTGAGCCATTAAAAAATTAGATAAACAAACACCTCCTAAATAATCAGGCACCCATGACCCATCTAACTTATGAAGGAAGTTTGCATATTAAGTCCTCCGACTTTTTATTAAATATCAATTTGGTTCTTCAGATACCAATATAGTTCATTTGGACTTAGAATTATAAATTTGTTGTCAGCATCATCCTTCTGTTTCAAGTGTTAACACTAATCGTTAATATCAAACGAATCCATTTGTTTTCGTTTATTTTCTACTTAGTCTCAAAAACAAAAAACAGAAAAGCTGTGAAAAAAGCACGAGCAAGTGGGACTATTCATGTATACAAAATCTTAACTTTTTCAATGTACACTGTACGGACTGGATGAAGTGGGGTCGTTTCTGACTCCCAGCTTACCGGCTACGACGTGAACAGCGAGGTCAGTTCTCTATTATTTTTGGCTCTAATGGTTATGGTTACATTTTGCAATTAGTTTAGGGTCTTAACAGTGAATCATAATCCTTTATAATTTTTTATTCGGATTATATGGTATAATTTAGAAAGAGATAGACCGAGCAGATGACCTATTATATCCATACTACTCGAAATTTTACATGAACAACATTAAATAGTGTGAAGTCTATTTATTCGATCTATCTTTCTCCGAATCGTACCTTATAATCCGCATAGTAAATTACAAAAGATCTTAATCTCTTGACACTTTGTTATTTCAATTTTAATACATTTCTCCATCGTGATTTTAACTTGCTTCCATTTGCATCTACGATCATTGATTATTCGTTATTTCAATTATATTCGTTTCTCATGAAATTCAGCTAAACATCTGGCTAATAACACTACTTATTATGGCCCAGAAAAAAGAAATAGTACTTGTTATGGTAAATAGGTTTAGGGCTCACCCATAAAAAAAAAAAAAAAAAGGTTTAGTGCTCATAACATTCGAGAAGATTAATTAATAATTCCTTTTACAATTTTGGTAAATACAGCCTCTGTTTTTGCTGTCACAGACCATTTGTTAAAAAAAAATCACAATTTTTATTTTTTTCAAGTTCCTTATTCCTTTTCCACAACTTTAACAACCCACACTACTGCAGCAAAAAATTGGCCCATCCAAACATTAAACCAAAATATTTCCTCAATTGAGACAAAAAATTCCCCTTATCTCATACTACTATTTCGATATATAATGTAATGAAAAAAAAATTCACATATCAAATTCAAAATGCCATGTTATTATTACTTTTTGATGTATGACACGTTTAATGATTTACGTATTTACATAAAAGACTTAATTATCGTACAGGTCTATGTAGTTTATACTTTTGACATTTTAGTCTCTCAGGTATCGATTTCAACAGTTGGGTTGGTAAGTTTTTTAGACAAATCATAGCTATACACGAGTATACTAATCTTATTTTCCTTAACCTGATTAGTACCTTCATGAGTAACTAATAATTTTTTCCTTGAAAGTCTTGAGGTACACTTTTGCGATAAAATTACTTTAGCCAACTAAAGTAGAAGTGGCCACGTGGTCTGGAAAGAGAAGAATATAAAACTATTAATGCAACCTTCAAATTCAATTTTATTTTATAAAATATTATTTTTTATTTATCATAGCATTTGTTAAACAAAAAGGTTTGAATTGTATAAAAGGTTGAAAATTTTGCATTTGCGAAAATTCCAAGAAAGTATAGGTACTATGTTTGTTTTGGTTTTGAAAACATTTTTTCTATAATGATTAAGAAAAAATTTTGAAATATATTTTTTTAGGAGGTTTTTGAGAATCAGTTCGAGGCCCACAGACAATCATGGTTGGAAAGAGAAAGTTTTTAAAATTTATATTCTCTTGGAGAATGTGAGTAAAAAAATATGTTTGGATAAATTGAGGTCAATAATTAGATAGAAAATTTTATTGAAGATTGAAATGTTTTTTTTTTTTTTTGAAAAAATCATGTTTAGATTAGAAAGCATTTTTAAAATAAAAAAACGTTTTTAAAGCATTAACCAAACATACATAATATCTTTAATATTTCTCCACCTTATCTGCAGATACTCGAAAAGGTTAAAATAGCATATGACATTCCTATAGTGACTGATGTCCATGAATCTATCCAGGTGAGGTTTTGTTTGCCCCCTTTGTCTTATTTCTGCTTGGATGCTTCTTTATAGAGGGGGGCAGCCTATTGATTTGATACTGAAGCATAAATTGGCATGATATCCAAGTTTGTCATGAGTATTGGTGCTTTCAGAATTAGTGGTTCATAGGTATTTCATGATCCTCTCCAACTAAACGATGATCACCATCTTTCTCACTTTTTAGGGAAGGTAAGAGTAACAGCATGTTTCTATGCATAAGAATGATTTTTGATGAATTGACGAGGTGAAGAGAAGGGCTAAAATCTTTAAAAGAGAGATTGTGAATCCTTTTAAGTCAAGTAAATATTTTGATGTAAGTACCTTCACCAAATTAATTTTGTACCTCATGAGCATTTCTGCATGTATTCCTAAAGGACTAAGTCTATGCATGAAACTGTATAAAACATGGAAAAGGGAGGACCATGGTCAATGTTGTAGCGCACTTCGATTCTGTAAAATCTTGATTTTTGACTGGAGCAATAGACATCATTATCTTCAGCTAATATGGATTTAGTTTCTTCAAGCTTAGAATCGTCACACTCAACCTCTAGATCCTTGCATACTTCATTCATGCTTTTTCCTCCAGAACTTCTCTGAATGGGACGCTGCTGCCACTATAAATAATATGCAAAGTTCAGAACTGTTGTTGTTCGAAAAGTCGAGGTCAAATTTTAAATGACATGTTTACCCTATTTTGGCCAGTGTGAAGCAGTTGGCAAAGTTGCGGATATTATTCAGATTCCAGCGTTCTTATGCCGTCAGGTTTACTTTTTTTCACCTGAAACGTCAGTGTGCATGATCAAAACATTGTCAAGTTTAATGAGCACATGATCTCTTCTTATCCAAAACAAGAAAAAGAAAATATATTTATCTTATCTGTCCTCACTGACAATGACAGACGGATCTTCTAGTTGCAGCGGCGAAAACTGGAAAGATTGTTAATATCAAGAAAGGCCAGTTCTGTGCTCCTTCTGTGAGTACTAATGTCGACCTGATAATTAAAAACCTTTGTTGACATGTATAAAGGGTTTATGCTTTATCTGCTGCTGTTGTTCTAGTTGATATGTTGTTTATATTTTACAGGTCATGGTAAACTCTGCTGAGAAGGTTAGGTTGGCTGGAAATCCAAACGTGATGGTTTGTGAGAGAGGAACAATGTTTGGTTATAGTAAGTTTTCGGGTTTGGTTTCAAATGTGTCATGTTATATGCTTTTAAACAGTATTTACCTAAAATAATTATATTCTAAAGTGTTGAATAATTTTCTTTCATTTATCCAAATCTCTTATTGTCTTGAACTTGGAATGGTTTAATATGTGATGCACGTACATTACAGTATAACATCAGAGCTGCAACTGCTAGCTCATTATTTAGGCTTTCATATAATCGCTTGAGCTTTTTCGGTTTTCTCCCCTATGTGGTTGGCTATCTTACCAGTCTGTCTCCTTTCTCTTGATGGAGTATAACAGTGCCCGAGTCCTTTGTTTTCTTTAAATTTTAATAGTTCAACTCTTGCCAGTCTATTGATCATATATTCCATCGTTGGTTTGTAGATGATTTGATTGTTGATCCCCGCAATTTGCAATGGATTAGAGAAGCTAATTGTCCTGTTGTAAGTCAATTGCTTATCTACCTTACAAATGATTCTTTATATGGTAGTGATCTACCAAGTTTTTGAGTTTCCATGTTTGTTTTTTTTCGAACTATTTTTCTTTTGAATTACTTGAATTATACTTTGGAATGCAGAAACAGTACATAACCACCTCCTTACCCCAGCCCTCTACATAGTTACCAAAGAATAGTATCATTTGGGAGAAAATAATAGAGGCACTCACGAATAAAAAGGTGGAGAGGAAGCCCTCAACAATGGGCTTCAACCTTCTGAACATGGTTTCTAGATCTTCTAGCTTCTAACACAACCTTACTTATCAGGTAAAAAAAAAGCTTCTAACAAAATCTTAACGTGTATGGTGAAGTGCTGGTCATTCTTAATGAATCACATACAAGCCATTTTCTACATTCATTTTTCACCACCTTTTCAACCAGTAAACCAATCCCAAACATATGCACACGATTACTTATAGGGTCTAGAATCTTTCCAATAAATAGTTCTCTTAATCGAGAAGCAGGAATAGAATATTCTTTTTCAAGTCCCTTTTGGAGATTCTATTCCATTCTTCATTAATCTTAACCAGACCACATATAAGTTTTGTATCCTTGCGTCTTTTTTTCTACATCAACCAATAAGTCTCGAGAAAAAAATAAATGAAATCACTGTGAATGACATCCATAATATGGCATGCACATTTGCACACTTGCTTTGACATTGTCAAAACAACATCTGGTTCAACCCGATGCTAGACACTTTAAGAATTGATATTTAAGTGATTGCTAGAATGGCCTTTAAGCTCACTTTGCACGTGTGCTTTCAAAGATCTGTTCCTTTGATAATTCTTCTAGTTTTCCTCATTGGCATGCTCAGTAATTTTTGCCATTTTTCCATCATAACCTGTTGAGGGTGAAATTTGCTGCTTACTGCCTCTGGATGCGTACTATTAACTGGAAGACTACCAATCTGATTAGGCATTTATCTGCAGGTAGCTGATGTCACACACGCATTACAACAGCCAGCTGGGAAAAAGGTGGGGATAATCTTGATATTTCACAGCTGCTTCTCTGTGAATTCTGTGGTTCTCAGCCAAGGCTCTATTTTAGAAGATCATTTCAGCTTGGGAAGATGTTCTTGTTATTCATGTTGAAAGAGATGTCACAAATCACATCCTCATATGTGCACGGTGTTGGCAATTATGTGAGAAATAATAATTTGTTCGATATTTCTCAAGAAAACTATTATTTTCTCATTTACTGCAGGATTAAGATAATATTGGTACTTGCAAGGAGGTGTATATCTTTTAGGTATTGTGGTTGATGATTAATGTTCCTGCTATAAGTCCCATTTCCACACGGTATTCTTATTGTGCTGTTTTAGTTCCATTTTAGACCCCCCTCTCTCCACAACCTCTACCCAGCGAAGAACAGAATAAAAAAAGAGCATTTGATCCTCTGTTAAGCTTACATTCTCACTGTCCTGGATTTCCTAATTAGTGATTCAGTTCCGTTAAACGAAAACCATTATCTTGCACTGTTGAATACTGATTCCCAGATTGGAAGTTTTCAATTCTGTGTCTTGATTTTATTTGCTATGTTTTTCTATGCTGTGAACCATATTCTATGCTGCTCCTATGGTTCACAAGGGCTTAAACTTTTGCTTCCTCGTATAGCTGGATGGTGGAGGTGTTGCCAGTGGAGGACTTCGTGAATTGATACCATGCATTGCAAGGACAGCAGTTGCTGTTGGAGTGGATGGAATTTTCATGGAGGTACAAGAATCTGCTGAAGCTAAGATTATTGTCAGTGTGAAAGTAGAATGTTTGCTGGTTAATATAAAAAGCAGTACCTCCTGCATGTCCCACCAGATTTCCTTCGAGTATGCGCGGAAGGAGGATCAGTTTTCAGTCAACACTCTCTCTAGAAGTATTATGCTGTTGTTATTGTTACTATTGTTGTTTTCTAAGAGCTTCTTTGGTTGCTTAGGTGCACGATGATCCTTTAAATGCCCCATGTGATGGTCCTACTCAATGGGTAAGTATTAATATATCTTGCCAGATTCTTGCTCAGATTCATGGAACTTCCGTCCCTGAGCGTTGCTTCCACATGTGAGGACATTTTTTGATATTTTTTATTGAGAGGTCTAAAGATTTGAAAATAGCCACTGCGTTTGCTTTTGGAGGAACTGCTGGACTTGCATTGCTAAAAGGCTAACCTCTGTTTTGAATCTCATTGTTAAACTAAGTCTAATTGGTGTGAGATTACAATGTTAGCTCTTTCCTTGTGTGCTTCTTGCATTTGACAAGATGGTGACTCTAACGGATCTGAGCTCATGTACATGTGTTTGGTTGTTGTCAATGCTTTGTTTGGTTGCTTGCAGCATTGCTGCATCCTGTCATCCCTACTGTTTCGCCATAATTTGAGGAACTCAGCTGCAACATTAAGATCTAAGGTCATGTGCATTTGCTCTGCAGTTTATATCCTACTTTTCGATCAAATTTCCAAGTTTAACTATGAAAATCAATTCCACGTTGGTTCCACCCTTCTAAAAAATATAAGAAAATTGGAACAGTGTCATTCCATGGAACTCTGGAAACAGTTATTTACACTTAACTATCACCGTATAACTTGTATTAATGCTTCTTCTCTGTTCTACCGTTTAACCATCATCAGAAACATTGCTTGTATATATGTGCACGCCTCCCTATTTTTAGTGTTAAATTTGTCACTCCAAAGCTTAACATTGACACAGATATTTTCTTCTTTTTACATATTCTAGAGGGTAAGCAAGGGGAAGCAGCACTTTTAACATTGATCTCACGCCATTTTGCGATTAGAAAGACTGAAGTTCTCCAAAAGGTAAGCACGCAGGCTTTTTTTTTTTGTTTTGTATGGGTCTCTCAAGTGTGCCAAAAGTTACATTTGTTATGTTAATTGAATATTTAGGATACTGAAAAATCAGTGTCTTTTATGTGTCCAGGCATACAACACTGCTATCATACCTTAAATATTGTCATTTCCAAACCAATCGATTACTGGCCATGTGTTGGAGAATGCCAAGACCATAGAAAGTGTGGCCAACCATGAATGAACCATTACTGTAGTTTCTATGCTTTTCTGACGGTGAAGCTTCCCTGTTCTTAGTGTTTCTTAGAGGATTTCTAGTTCTTTAACTTCATATTCTTCTCAAGATATTGCTTTGAACCTTGTCATGGTCTCTGGCATCTCTTCAAGTGCTGAAAAGACCTTCAATTTTGAATCAATATATATCTGCACCCTTTACCCAGTGTCAAAAGTATTCAACAGTTTCAGGGTTACCTTTACAAATTTAGTACAAGTCTTGTATTGTCAGGGCTTAAAGTTTAAACCATTCTCAAGCGGAAGGAAAGAAGATTAAGCCCACTCCCAATAGGAAAGAGTTAGGTGAAGGAAAATGCAGTGTGGAAGATGCATATATATTGATGTGGATCATGTAGGTCTTGAATTCTGACATAGTTTGAAATCCACTTAAAAGAGTTGTAATGTTTTTCTGTCAAAAATGAACCACTCAGCCTTCGTATGATGTCTTTATAATGGAGTGCGAACCCAAATCTTGGGCTATCCCTTGTTTTCCCTTTTTCTTCCCCAAATATGATCTTTGTTCATTGCCACTGCTATGTTTGCGGTCTAAAGGATGCAGCCCAAGATCCAACAGCGGAATGGAACGAACTACTGCTTGTTGCTCATGACTCGTGCTGGGGCTGGAGCCTGGCTTGGCAATTAATTATTGTCGCTTTCACGCCTGCATTGCGTTCAATTCTCACAGTGCAAAAATTAAATTGAGTTATTCAAAGTTGGAGTTTCGCCATTTGAAAATTTTTGCCTGCTAATTTGGTTATGTGGGTTTGTATATTAACTATGGCTATTGGATCGACAACAATTGGCTGACATGTTTGTAGCTTTGATTATGTGACCGAAGCTTCGCATTACGTAAGCTAGTCAATGTGACAAAATGTGTACTGTATGGGTAGTGACCGAGTCACATGATTCATTGACCACCGTAATCTGGGACTAATTAAAATACTGCAACCACACCTCATTTTAAGAGACCCAAACATTAAAAATGACAAACCTCTAAAGCATCTATTCAAATAGGCAAGCGAAAAATAAACTCAAATCTTATGATCTTGTCCAAAGCAAAACATGGCTACCACAAAAGCCACTACTGCACCATTAGCCCACTCCCAGTTCACAAAATCATTCCCTGAAGGTACATGATTGCCCACCCTGAACCCATGTCCATTGCAGACATCAAAGAAGTACTACTCTTTATCTTCAACTCATCCTCCCTCACCCCTACCTTCCTGCGCACCTCTTTCAAGCCCACATATACTGCTGCAACTCCTCCAAACCCATATTCTCGAGCGGCTCGTCCCACCAAATCTTAGTTCTTTCCCATCGTCCTCTGCTTCTTCTTTGCCTCCTCAATCTCCGAAAGTCGCTTCTTCTCCACTTCTAATTCCTTATGAGCTTGAGCATATTGCGTGTTGAACTTATTCATGGGTACAAACTTTTGGAACGGCTCGGCCAGGGTGTATCCACTGACATAGCGGTTGATGACGCTCTCGACATCGAGGTGGCAAAGCTGAACATCTTGCGTTTATTATTCAATGTAAGGACGGCGACTTTAGCGCTGCACAGGACACGTAGCTCGGCGGCTTTCTTGAAGAGGCCCACACGACGCTTTGAGAGGGTAACCTTTTGCCTGCTACCAACTAGTCTTTTCATCTCAATCTCTGTTGGCCCTTAGTTTTCTTGGTCACCTCCTTCGGCATAACCATGGCTGCTTACCCTAAAGCAAAAAGGCTAGAGAGTTTGTTAAAGAAGAGAGGAATACATGTAAAGGTTTATAAAGGGTTAAATTATTACAAGGCGATGATTCTAATTAGTCCAAAATTTGCATATATCATTACGCCAAAAATCATAGGAAATTTTTAGAGAACAAATGAATAGGGCTGTGCATCGGCGGTGGCGGTTCTGCCCCCACCGCCACTGCCTTGGGCGGTGATCAAAATTCCCCCGCCGGTACTTGTGAAGAACTAAATTCCTGCAAAGCCTAAGTGTGCTTTGGATATACCATCTTTTGCTTGTTCTCATCTATCAAACATTTATTTCTTTTGTTCCACTACCATTGTGTGTATGTCCTTTGGCTTGCTTTAGATGTATTTTCCAAGAATGGTCAGTCATATGGTACTCGCTTTTTGAATTTTGCAAACATGCGTCTAGCTGTGATTATCGATACATGTGTGCTTTCTCTCAAAATTGGATTATTCGAGACAACAGATGAGAAAAATACAAATTCGAGAGAGAATGCATATCTGCATTGGATGAACAAAGGAATGTCACAATCACGTCTGAAATATTATGTTCATCTAGTTTAGAAAAAACGGAAATATTATATTCATCCCTTTCTTTTGGGCTGACCTCTTTGTTTTCTAGGTTTCGCCCATAAGGTAATATTGGTTACTTGTGCCCAACAATGGCGGTAGCGGTTAACCGCCCACCTTTGGGCAAGTGTTTTTAGGCTGTTTGGGCAGAGAGAGACTGAGAAGGAGAGAGAGGCGGAGCAGCTGTTGCATAGCGGTAGGCAGCAGCTGTAGGATTGTGAGAAAGAGAGAAGAGGGAGAGAAGAGATGAGAGTCGAAAGAGAGAGATTGAAGGGAGAGAGAGACGGTGGTAGGGGCACGGTGGAGTAGCTGTGCGAGGCGGTGAGAGGATTGAGAGGAGGAGGCCAACTGCAAGGGACGACTGACGAGAGAGAGGAGGGTGAAAGATGAAAGTTACGTGAGGATTGTGAAAGGTTAGATTTCGCATTACTAATAAAAGGGAGATCGAATATTAACAGCAATCTCAACTACAAGAGTTTGCTTCCGGTAATCGACACAACCACGATCTTTCCCAACTGCAACATCAATTTCTGTGGTTTTCCCCAAACACCCCCCAATAGTTTCACGCCAAGTGTACGATTGGCATCTCACCGCCTGTCCCTCGACTCCGAGAAAAACACTCAACAAACCCCTCGCTCTCTCACACAAATCAATTATCAACCCCTAGGTTTTCCAATCTATCCCCAGGGGTTCGAGTCAGACTCTAATTAAGGGATCTTCTTAGGCTTTCGATTACTCAATTATTTTGGGTTCTTATTGACATAAAGGTCGGTTTCTAAATCCCACGTTTTTGAAGATTTCTGCCTTTGGTCGTCTAAACTGTGCAACAATGCCTCCACGTACGGAAGCGGCCGCGGCGGGGTTAGAACCACCAGAGGGACGCCGAAGGCCCAGAATCAGACGCCTGATGTGTCCGAGGATTGAGTTCGAGGAGGTCTCGTTACGAGGAAGTCAGATCGAGCAGAAGCCGGTTTTCGAGGAAAAGCGGGCTGTGGTGGAGTTTGAAGCCGATGCGAAGGAGTTGGGTTCGGTTTCGTTTTCTTTATCGAATTTGGTTTGGGATCGATAGGGTTTCGGAAATTGAGTATTCCTTTTGTGTGTGTTTGTGTCGTTCTTTTTGGAGCCTGGATGCGTGGTTCCGTGTTGGTTTTCCCGTTTCCGAATGATGACAGGTGGATTGTTATAACTAGTTTAAATAGCTCGCATGTGATCTCCAGGAGAATGCTAGTGTAGAAAGGCTGTCAGTGGTGGGAATGGTTTTAGTTGGAACTTGTAAAGTTTAGTCCTTTTTTTTTAGGGTAATTGGATCCATGTTTTCATGACGATGGGTGTGCATTGTCCTATAGGAGCTTATTGATTAATTAGTTGACCGTGAAGAGATCATGTGCTATTTGTTTATCTTTCCATTAGTATTTCTTTTTTTGGAGCCTAAGATGACAGGTGGATTGTTATAACTAGTTTATAGCTCGCATGTGATCTCAGCGACTCGTATCAATAAGATGGCTAATGATTAGGGGAATCATATGAATTTTAATGGTTACTAGAATTTTAAGTTTCCTTGTGCATATTTTGACCGGCTGGATTGTGCACCCTTATTTCATCACAGAAGAGGATGAGGTGAAGGAATCGGTAGATGAATATGAAAAAGATGAACGGTTGGAACTGGAGGATAATGACCCTGAATATGAACCTGAAGAATATGGTGGGGTTGATTACGATGAGAAGGAAATAGAACAAGAGGATGTACAGGAGGTGGGAGATGATGAAGAAGAGGAACTTGAGGATAATACTGTTGAAGAAGAGGAGGGTGATATTGTTGAGGAGGAAATGGAAGATGTTCATGAAGAACTTGAGGGCGAAGAGGATGATGAGCATGCTGGTGAGGAGCATGAGCACGAGCATGAGCAGAGCATGCAGCTCTGGTTGATGCAGAGGAAGAGGAGCACCATGAAGTTGTGAAAGAGAGGCGCAAACGTAAAGAGTTTGAAGTATTTGTTGGTGGTCTAGACAAGGACGCAACTGAGGATGATCTTAGGAAAGTTTTTGGTGCAGTGGGTGAGGTTACTGAAGTCAGGCTGATGATGAATCCTCAGACTAAGAAGAACAAGGGTTTTGCATTTTTGCGTTTTGCAACTGTGGAGCAGGCAAAACGAGTGGTTACTGAGCTCAAACACCCAATGGTACAATTTTAATCTTGTCATAGTTAGGAACTTATATTACTTAACGTCGCATGTAACATTTATATTAATGACTGAAATTCCAGATTAACGGAAAACAGTGTGGTGTAACCCCAAGTCAAGACAGCGACACCCTTTTTCTGGGTAACATATGCAAGACATGGACAAAAGAAGCAGTAAGTATATTGGCTGACTTGATGTCACAATCAGCTTTTGTTAGTCATTAGCTGGAGATGCGAAGTGTCTGACTATTTGGTTGTCAACTTTTGCAAACAGTTGAAAGAGAAGTTGAAACATTATGGAGTCGATAATGTAGAGGATTTGACATTGGTTGAAGATAGTAACAATGAGGGTATGAATCGAGGGTTTGCTTTTTTGGAGTTTTCATCTCGTTCAGAAGCCATGGATGCCTTTAAGCGTCTTCAAAAGAGGGATGTTGTGTTTGGAGTTGATAGACCTGCCAAGGTTTCTTTTGCTGATTCCTTCATTGACCCTGGTGATGAAATTATGGCACAGGTAATCTTTTGGGTCTACATGTTCTTGCATTCATTGGGGTGATTCTGGTTCCTGATGGTTTGGCTCCATTTTGATTTTGTTGTTTATCATGGTGTACTATGTTAAGCTTAGAGGGATGCCAGTATCTTCTTGCTTGTAATAGAAAACTCTTATTGGTCTTGGAGATGGGATCTCTGATATGTGCATCAATGTACTCAGCTGTCTTTAAATCTATCGTTACATTGAGCTACAGGATCTTTTTGACGAAGTGTTTTGAAGTTCTCTCCATTTGTGTTTCAGCGCCTATTTCAATGGTTCTTGTTTTGCTTTTTTAGTACTTACTGAATGTAGCTTTGGGTTTTCAACTTCCTCTCTTGTTTGAATTCCAAATAGTGTAATCTGAAGCACTTTTATAGGGTAACGATACCCAGCCTAAAGAATGTTTTGGAATTGCTGTTAACATATTCTAAGTAACAGGTTAAAACAGTATTTGTTGATGGTCTGCCTGCTTCATGGGACGAGGACCGTGTCCGAGAGCTTCTAAAGAAATATGGGGAGATTGAGAAGATTGAGCTTGCGCGGAATATGCCATCTGCCAAGAGAAGGGACTTCGGTTTTGTAACATTTGACACTCATGATGCTGCAGTGACGTGTGCTAAAAGCATTAACAATGCAGAACTGGGTGAAGGAGAACACAAGGTCAGTCTTGGTTCTTAAGAGCTTCTGTTATTTTTTTAGATTTTGCACAATCATATACTTGTTTCTGTCATCCCTTGTGCATGGCTGCGGATTATATTTCTGGTCACGTTTCAGGCTAAGGTTAGGGCCAGATTGTCTAGACCACTTCAGAGAGGTAAAGGAAAACATGTTAGTCGTGGAGATTTCCGATCTGGTCGTGGAGTTAGCCGAGTTGTCAGAAGTTCATGGAGTCGTCCTGCGCCACGAAGTCTCCCTGTGCGGGGAGTAAGAGGAATTGGAACTCGCCTCCCACCAGCCAGTATGAAGAGACCTGGTGGATTGAGAGATAGACGCCCTGTTTTATCCATGCCAACAAGAGGCAGGCCTTTGCCTCCTCCAGTTAGGTCATATGACCGGAGAGCACCTGGTATGGTTAGTTCCATGCATTTAGTGGCTACAGGCCATCACCTTTGCCTGTAAATCAATTTATTGCTTTCTGCATTCTTGACAGTTCCTGCATACCCAAAGAGCAGCCTGAAGAGGGATTATGGTCGGCGTGATGAGTTTCCTCCTCCAAGGAGCAGAGCTGCTGTTGATTATGGTACCAGGGCCATCCCAGAGAGACGCCTATCATATAGAGAAGAGTATTCTTCCCGTGGTCCTGGTTACTCTGATCTTCCTAGAAGTACATCCCGTCCAGTAGCAAGGAGAGCTTATGTGGATGATGGCTATAGCCAAAGGTTTGAAAGACCTGCTCCACCTCCTCCAAGTTACCGTGAGGGACGTGCTCGTGATTATGATTCCATGTCTGGGTCAAAACGTCCATATGTGGCACTGGTTAGTATTACCATTTATATAGTCTTGCTGAAATGTAATATTCTAATATCACATATTGATATTTTTTTCCCAACTTTTTTCGTATTTGTTACTTACTGAAAGTGTATTTTGATATTTGTATTTATGATGCTAGGACGATGTACCCCCGCGTTATGCTGAGTCAGGTGTGCGCCAGTCTAGGGCTCGTATAGACTATGAATACAGTGCTGGTGCTTCTCAATATGGGGATGCCTATGGTGATAGGTGTGTTATTCTTTATTGAATCAAAAGTTGCTTTACTTTTTGCTCTTTTTTGTCTGATCCATGTGCTGTGGTGGTAACTCTTTTGTGGTTTGGTTGCTAGACTTGGGAGATCTAATATAGGATATGGTAGTGGCCGAAGTTCTGCCTCGAGCCAGGACTCACACGGGCTCTATAGCAGTCGTCAGGGCATGAGTTATGGAGGAGGTGTGTTGAGTAGATAGCAACCTAATATAACATTCACTGCAGGAAGTATTGTCGTTTAATGAACTCATCTTGTCACAATTTTGCATCTCTCTCCAGGTTCTTTCAATGGTAGTGATGTTGGCGGGATGTACTCATCAAGCTATGGTAGTGATTATATGTCCCGTGGCAGTGATGTATGCTTCTAACCTTCTCAAAGTGAAATACATCTGTTGACTGTTGAATCTTTTGCATTCTTATGTCTATATTCTATCTCTGGCTTGTGTCATAGGTTGGTGGTAGCTCTTACTCATCCATGTACTCTGGTCGTGGCATGGGTGGCAGCAATTACATGGGAAATGGTGGTTCTGGATCATATTATTGAGGTATGTGTACTGTTGTGGTTACCTTTTGGAAAGCACATGAGGTGTTGTTATATGTGTGCGTATCATTTTATTGGAGAACGAAATCTCCTGGAAGCGTAGTAGCTCTGATTTTCTAGGAAGTGTGTTGGCAAAACATGGGGCAGTATGGTCACAAGTGAATTTGTACCTGGAACAGATCAGACATTACAAAGGTGCTGCTGTAGGATGTGACACCTAAGCGAAGCTTAAGCATTATGATGCCCCTACGGTGGAGTGAATGTGGCCAAGCCCAAAAGCCCAATATATGTTGTGGGAATCTTTTATAGAACAAGGGGTTGTGTTGGTTCAAGCTATATGAGACGCCTAGGGATGTTGGAATTCTATGCTGTAAGGAAACTTTTTTATTCAGAAATGAGTACAAGAAGTACTAAGCATGTGATATGTATGAATCACATATTTTTATTTTCTATATAAGACTTCTTCAGATGGGCAAGTGTGGAGGTATGGCGTATCATCTGTTCTTCGTGACAGAGAACATGCTGAAATGAGGATTTTCCTATAATTGGTTGAGGGTTTTTTGAAATATCATTGTGACTGAAATTCATTGGAAAAGCTATGGCTTCTACTGGACATTTTGGTTATTTGAGATCACTTGCCTTTTTCAGCAATTCTACCTTCATTGAATCTGAAAGTGAGTTAACCAGCGACTCATGAAGGTAGTAGAAAATATTGAGCTTGTTTGGAATAGCTATGAAGTGCTGGAATGACGTCATAAAATGATGGCCTTTGTTTTCTTTGGTTGGTTTATAAGCTTTGGTGCTCGGTCAAAAAGTGACATGATTGCTAAATGCACGTCAGTCAGTTTGTTTAAGCCGGTTGATGTGGACTGGGAATCGTATTCTTGTGGTTATGAAGATTAGCGCTCGGTCTAGGTTGATTGAGAAGACTGACGATAAAGCTTTAGGAGAGAAGCTTAAATGGTATGGTAATTAGTTGATTGTTAACATTGTGTTTGAGGAATACCAACATACCAGCCCTGTTAATGGACTAGTCTTTTGTTCTGGTTTGTATAGTCTTACTAATAACGGGTAAACTTTGGAGAGCTTCATCGGGAAGTGTTCTGGCCAAATTATTGGTGACATAAAATTTTAGAGTTCATATAATTTATGGAGAAGTCAAGGATGGAGAACTTACTTTGTTGTGATTCCCATCATTCCATACTGTTAACAATCCATCCGAGTTATCGTGTTATCTGTATGAATGGACCAGTGATGCTATGCGGTTAATGGAGGAAAACTTGGGGAATTGATTACTACTCACTTCGTTGTGGTTTTTGAACTAAGGATTTTGTTCTATGAAAATTTTTCCTTTACTTTTAACCTTTTATACGGCAGGATGAGTGATTTCCTGATAACTTTTGCAATGTAGAATCTAAAGTTTTGGTGTGTGTACTGTTGTTGAGGAATTATCTCTACTGGCTCCTCTTTGGTTGGAAGGCTGCTTTTTATTTTGTGAGACTTTGAGGAGTGAGATTTCAGAATGGTTCACATGCTGGCTATTATTACTTAGGCATCTTCAGGATGTTTAATTGTGCCATGCACAATGGACAAATCATGCATTCTTGATTTATCCAGTGGAATTTAGGAATATTCCTCACTGTTCAATGTTTTCACTCCTTGGGTCTTAACCTATATTTCAGAAAAGTCAAGTTGGGGTCTGGGTCATATATGGGCTTAGTCGTGAATGTTAGTTTTGAGGGGGAATTGTTACCAATTTGTATTTTCTTCAAAACAATTACTACCACGTTTGCAGTCTCGCTTAGCTTCTCAGAAGTTATTGTTTGGCAGCTGAAGCCTTATTGTCTTGAAAATTAGTTCTTGTTCCCGTTTTTACTGTATTTTGGATTTCGAAACAATTTTGTAAAGTTGACTGATAATTGTTGAACTTTCTTCATGCTGGGCTTATGCCTCTCTCTCTGCTCCCAATTATGGTGAACATTCTACAACGCACACAATGACTCATGGAGTTCCATCGGATCAGTTTGCTATATGCTATTATAGTCTCCGAGGCGTTAAAACATCTGTTTGCGTGGCCGTAAAACTCTACAGTGAACATTTGCAGCATGATGCTTTGATTGAATTATTATTAAGGAAAGGGTGTAAACTTACAATTGAGGTTTGGCACTGATCTGCTTCCCTTCTAATGACTTGACCCAGATGCCAGTTATAAGCAGAGCAAGCCAAAAACTTGGCTCTCGGGACTCCTATTCAATACAAACTATAACAGAGGCAGTTTTTTTAATGGAGTTTCTACCGGTCCCTTTGTATGGATACCGGGCTAGTCTGAATCATTTCCGAACGAGAAGTGAAAAAGAACAATAAGTAAGACATTGCATATGAAACTATGGAAGTAAATTTGCTGTTTTCATTTCTCAACTCCGACCGTTAACGAGTTCAAATTTGCATTTATGTTCTTGGAACGTTTAAGAGGATTGAAAATTAAGACAAATAGGCAGGGGCGTTTGCAAACTGTAACTAGTGTAAATGGAGGAAATGTAATGTTTTTAGGTTTTTGTGAGAATGTAGAATAAAAGGAATTGATATGGAGTTTGTAAAAAGTGAGGGAGAAAAAAATAAAATTTTATGGAGTTTGTAAAAAAGTGAAGAGTGAAGTATATTTTATGGGATTACCTTAATTGTGTTTGCAAATTAAAGGTTTTTAAAATAGTATTAAAATTTTTGCAAACGCGAAAGATTGAATTGGGCTCACCCATGGAGATGTGGGTGAGTTGTCATGTAAAGCCTACCCAACCCTAGTCAGCTTTTTCGGTATCTGGTTTGGTTAGATTTAGAAAGAACGCAGCAACCAAAAAGGGTATAAAATATCTCTATATTTGAACATCTATATTTAGCTAATAATAAAAAGCGGTTCTTTTATCGTCAGGTCGTTGCCATAGCAGCTCAGCCATGAGCCAGCTCTACAAAGAGAGTCCTTTTTTGTCTCGTCAAACTTCGCAAAATTCACGAAAAGAACATGATGTACAAGAACTAAGGAAAACCATCTGTGGGTTTGTCTTCGTGGTCCCCAAACTCCAATGGGTCGCAGGCAAAAAGACTCAGAACCCGGTCGTTGGGCACTTCTATTTCTCTTCTTGTTGGGGACAATATCTTGTTGCGTGGTCTACATTTGCGTTCCTGTGGTCTTCAACAAGCCCATTAACGGTGGCACTGTTTCTTCAATATCGAAGGCGGGTGAAGAGGGTGGTCAAGAGGGAGAGTGTTGCAGAGGGATCGAGCATTTGGAACTCTGGGGTAATGCTGTAAAATGGGGTTCTGTGTTCAAGTTCAATTCTTCAGAGGAATGTTGCAGGGCCTGTAAGGTTATGTGTGGGGGTGAGGACGGGCCTTGTCTGTGCGATTCATGGGTGTTTTGTGGGAATAAGGAGGCTTGTGGTCCTAGATTTGGCGAGGTATTGACCTCTGTTTTTTAATCTCCGTTTCTGTTCGATGAAATCTGATATTTGATCTGGGTTCGTGGATTTGATGTCTTTTTTTCGGGCTTATCTGATTTATGCTCATTTGTCGGCCACTTTGGCATCATTTCTTTCCCTTGTGGATGCGTATACAAAGACAACGAAAAGTTGCTTTTAAGTGTCTGGAATCTACTCCGGATGGCACCTCTCCATATTTGAAAACCTATAATCGTTTGATCCCACATACTATAAATGCTGCGCTTCTTGAAATCTGTGTATCCTAAAGCATTCCATAGCACTCCCATTTTCATGCTCATACCCACGTAGCATCTGATTAACAACATGCAGTGTGCCCGTTACTATTAAGGTTTTGACGCATTGTTTTCAACTGCTCATTTGAGAGCTGAATATAGTAGCAGAGAAAAATTACAAAAAATGTCCAAGATGGTTACAAGTGCTAGAAATTGTTGGGATGGCAGCATGTAGAAATTTTGATAGCATTCTTTACATATTAGCTGTCGTGAAGTGAGATCGATTGACATTTAGCATCGGTAACATGCATGAGAGGGGCGTAGTTTTGTGGCTTTTGAAGTGCATGAAGGTAGGTATTGTATTAAAATTATTACTTTTCCTCTAGATGTGTAGTCCTTGTCAAACAATTGTCATGTCTGCCTGTGTACATGCCCTAAGAGATTTGGAGAATCCTGATTCTCAGATTCTTGTCTTCCTGTTCTTGCTTTTAGTGTTGGTTGAAGAAACAGAAGGATACATTGAATCCTGATCAGCAAGACTCGGGTGATCAAGTCATATGGACTTCTGGGCTGATCTTCGGAAAAGGAAAGGTAGATTATTTGCTGACATCATTTAACTTTTGCTACATTCTTTGAACTTCTAAATCTTTGCTTATGGTTTTTGGAAAACTTTACAATGTTTTATTAATGTTCACAATTGTGGCTGCAGTGAATTCACAAACATTTTTTCTCATATATAGTATCCCTTTCTATTGTCATTGTAGGGTATTGTTGGCTTGAAAACTGAGTATGGGATTATTCACATCAAAGTAAGTCGCATACATTCAGGTTAAGGTGCCTGGCTTGGGTGCTTTACTGTATAGTCAATATTAATCATGTATGCAAGCTTACCAGTACATTTTCCACTTGCTTAACAATACTCTTTTACTGAACACAAGTGCTTCTTTCTTGAGTCACTTTTGCTATTCATCAATAAAAAAAATGTTTAATATTGCACTAGGATGAGCAACACCAGATGTCAATGCTTTTCCCCATAAGTCACACAAATGCAATTTGGACAAAACTATCTTTTGACTTCAATCAATTCTAGTGTGAAAAGTGTTAGTTTTGTCAACTTAACACAACTTGTAAATTCAGATGCCATATATAGTTTTAGCTCCATCTGTGGCCAATCTCTTGACTTCCACTGCATTATTGGCAAGTGTGGACCTGCCGTGGCTCCTCTCTCTCACTACTCCCCCTCTCTCTCGTTCCTTTTCCGGGCTAACATCTGGTGGCCAAACCATAATAGTCACATACAGCACCACGAGGCCAGAACTCTGATGCAGATCTTGCTGCTGGCCTTTTCCATTCCCAACAGTCGATGCCATCATGCTGTACTCTTCTCCCTGGCCCTGTCACTTCACTGATTTCCTCATCTTATTTATACCCAAATGAGGGGCTTTCATACCCAAAACAAGGACCTTTCAATGTGCTAAATTAAGTGGAGGGGGAAAAAGGTTTGAAACCCTTATTTTGGCCATTATTGGTGAATGAACTACAGGGTGAGCAGAACATAGTGGCTCTGACTTCTGTATATTCACTTATGTCAATATCTACGTTGTTTGAGAACCCTACTTGCGAGAAAGACTGCTAATGAAAGAGATTGTATACTTGCAAATGTCCGGTGTATAATTTATTTTCTCAATCTTAAGTAGTTGAGCAACTAGAGCTTTAACCTTTCCTTATTGAAAGCATTTTGATCTGTTTCTTCTATGTTAAACAAGTCAAATGCTACCTCCAACTTCTCAGGTGTATGTGGATCTTTAATCACTGCAGCTATTCCCTGATTGTGCCCCACATTCTATTGCCTATATTCTTGAACTGTTACCATTGCATCATTGTGCGGGTTGCAAATTTTATCGTGCAGAAAGCCGGGGAAGCTCTTGGGATTCAAAAGGAAATCACATAGAAACTGTAAGTTTTTTTTGTTAATTTATCTGTCATATGATATTGCTAAGTCGGCTGCTTTATGATGATTGCCAACTAATAAATGTTCGGCGTCGCACACAATTGCTTTTGCTACCTGTGATATCTGCTTCTCCTAATGGACTTGTAAGACTGAGTGAGACAAATTGTGGTTACCTTTTCGTCAGAATGAAGGTTTAATGAGACTCAGATCGTTTTATCTCAAGGATAGTTCACAAATAAGAGGTAGTTCTCTGCTAGATGTATCACAAGTCATGAAATAACTAAGAAGTCCTCTCTACTCTCTCCCTGAGTTTATTTAGTTTGAGCGGATCCTAATGGCTCCAAACCTTTGACCTCCTAGATGTAACTACTCGAATGTTTTGGCACCTGAATTCCCTTTCACTTCAAACCCGGCTTCGTTCCTGGGAATTGTTAAGCATCAATTGTATTCTGTAAGACGCGTATAAGTAGTTATTCATCATGCAACAATACAGTTCCATTCTTCTTTAGTCTTGTTCATTTGGTGCCTCCTAAAGACTCCATAACTTTGGACATCCTATTGGTCCTTGTGTGGGTCCAAGACTGAAGCCACACTAACCTCTGAAACACCCTAACTGCTGCCCAATGGAGTCTTCGTACTCTGTTTCAGGGGTCCCTAGACTTAGACTCGATGGCTTATTGGCTTGGATAATGTTGTTTTGTTTCTTTTCTGTTTTAAATTGCATGCCTTTACTCAGAAAAAAAAGGGGGATAGTTGCTTTAAAAGGGGTACCAAATTCATTCGATTTTGCACCGAACATAACTCTAGCTTTTTTTTGCTATGTGTGATATAGAATGAGTTATGGTGTGAGTTTCGGCAAATAATGTGCACAAAAGTACAAGATTGCTATCTCAATGCAAATAAAATTGTACCTGCGTAGGATGTTTCGTTCTCTTACCTGCAAACTTCTTGCATGAGCTATGTAGGCCCCATTTGGTCCTCCATTTGCTTTAATTCAAGGTACACTGGAAGCTCAGGGGACCATGTTCAAGGATATTCCGACGGAGGCCTGCCCCACCATACGTAGAGGATCAGTTGCATGGGTTGGTTCCGGCCCGGAATTTTTTATCAGCCTAGCTAACCACACTGAGTGGAGGAAAGCATTCACCGTTTTTGGCTCTGTTCTTCCTGAAGACATGGAAATTGTGGAGAACATTGCACAGCTGCCTACCAAACCGGAGGTTTGGAGTAACATTAATGTCTGTGTCTTGGAGAAACCTGTTGACATTCGAATGCAACGAATGAAGACAAGTGAAAACCTCGAATTCCTTACAAACATGGATGCAGATTCAAGTGGGTAATATAATTTTGGCCATTATGGTTCCAGAGAAACAAAGACAAATTGTGGAGAGATTCAACGGAAACCAAGATTCAGATTCAATTGTGTTGCAGAAACCTGCTCCATTCTGTTTCAAACAATCCCTGCAATGGCTTGCAGTTTGCCGGAACTGTTTACTGCCATAAAATTTAGGACAACATAGATTTAAAGCTTTGATTTCTTGATAAGTTATATGTAGTTCCATATTGGAATTATAAGCACTATGGATGTAGCCAGTACATTAGTGCATACAAAGGAAATCAGACCTAAATAGAATCAATTTTTAAAGCCAAATTGAATTGTAATATTGGTTGTGCTCTACCAAAATGTTGGTTTTCGCTTTGGTTGCTTTCTAGGATAAATGGAGCTAAGCCTGTTAAAGGGACAACAAAGAGACGGACATTTTTCTTAGCACATGCCTCGCGTTTTAGGTGCATTATATAAGTTCTGGCGGAATTGGCGATTCTCCTGTCGGTCTTTCATTAAACGAAACAAAACGCAGAGCACTAAATGATGTGATAAAAGAGATACGACGGAATAGAGAAGGGACAAAAAGGAATTAAAAATATTATATAGATATGTAGATATAAAAATGTGCAAAGAGGATCCGTGGCGCAATGGTAGCGCGTCTGACTCCAGATCAGAAGGTTGCGTGTTCGATTCACGTCGGGTTCAATTCCCCAATACCTCTAGCTAATGTAACGGATCACTTTTGCAAACCTCAAGAATACATCATTGGATAACTCTTCTCTTCTACAAGTATCTTTTGTCTTCAACAGGAGGAAAAGGGCCAAATTATGGCCGGCAGACAGAAGAAAAACCAATGTGAGTTGGCCCAAACAAACGACCATATAACTCGAAGAATGATGTATGCTATTCTAGATTACCCTCTGAGAATTCTTTCGATTGACAATTAAGTATACCTCTTAATACAAGTGACTGATTTACTTCGTACTTAAGACTGGAACAGCTCTGTAAACCTAAACACAGATTGACTGATTCTGTATACAAGGTTGTTCTCTCTCTGTGTCTCTCTTGATTAGGTTCTCGTCGCTAATACAAAAGGGTTTGGATATCCTGTGTAAACAATTCTCTCATCTTCAAAATTTTGCTTCAGTTTTGAATAATGCTCGAGGTTATAGAAATATAACTTGGCTTTCTCACATAAAGCGCAAGACTCTGCTTCCATCTGTAGCAGTAACCAGATACATCCTGAGCTTATCCAAGTCCATGGAATAAAGGTTTAAAGCACAAATAGATCACATGGAAGACAGCTGACTGCAGATGCGAATGATGGGGTGTAAATTTGAGGAAGCAAAAAGCTATGAAAAAATTTTGTGGTTGACAGAGACGATCACAATCTATAGTGTAGGGTTAACTTAGATGTGTTCCAAGTGAATTCAACGAGCGTAGCACTTCAAAAGTTGACTTAGTTAGCGGTGAATTGCTATTCTATTATGGGTTATGAGGTTCGTGAGGTTCAACCAATTTGATTGTGTATTGATAAATGAAGATGAAAGCGACACGCTGGACTCTGAAGGGCACTGGTTGGACCTTTCAAACGGAAGGAATTAGCTTACGTGACAGGAAAGAAGAACAAATAGATTTTGGACTCCGAAGTAATTAATGGCGCCTTACAATCAATATTGAATATTCAAAGGGAAGTGGACAGACTCACTTGTAGGGAGGAATGTGAGTGGCAGAGAGAGACGCATGATCATATGGCCAGATCGGGCAGTACTGGTCATCATCAAGGCTAACGTTTTGACTTCATGGCTCACGATATAGGACTAGATTAAACCATCCTGCGGATCGGGGCAAATTAGTAATTCTCTGCATGGCTTTGAGATATTTTTACTGCAGGATCTAATACTTCAAAGTGCAACTTGTGACGAATGAAAAAAAGTTGAAGGTTTGGTTATGATATTTTTTGCGGTGACCTGTATATTTTGCACGCCGACTAGGAGAAAACATTCAGAATCATAGTATACTCAGTTGGAAGTCATGAGACTTTCGGGTCATGGCTCCCTTATAATTAAAACCAACAAACATTTCAGAATTGCAAAAATGAGCTCTAAGCAGATACTGAAGATAGATTTCCATATACCTATACCGAGTTCAATTCACAGAACCAATTTCGCGCAATTGGACTTTTTTTTATAGAGTGCTTTAACGCGGGGGACAATAACTCTCAGGATACAGGGGATGCAATATTAAAACGCATATTTCTGGAAGAAAAATCAGAACGTAACTTGGACTGAGTAAATCAGGGAGGGGAATAGATTAGTATAATTACGAAAGGAACTTTCGGCATCGGTATGCACAAGGAGGAGCAATTATAGAGGTAATTCGGTATTTTTAAATTGCAGGAACATGGGTGAACTCACTTTTCGCGATCTCATATAATATCTGAGTAATAGTGATGCAGAGGGATCGTTATTCTGTTTTAGAGCCCTTCAAAATTCATACAGAAGGTGAACATTTACTAAACTGATTGCATTAACCAGTGCGCAGACGGGTTCGTGATGCGTTTGGCCACAGAAGAGTTTACGGCCTAATTAGAATAGCACTACTTAATCTCAATATAGGTCTTTCTTGATTGCACTCATGTGGACTTTAAGTATAATTATTCAAGCGCATGAATTTATGACAAATGATTAGTTTTGTAATTTTAGATCTTCCTTGTGTTTTCGAGTATTCAGTTCAAAAATAGGTTACTCTGGGTGGGTGAGTTAAGGAGCAATCTGATTAGTAAGAACATTTAAGAGTTACGCAGTAATGTGAACTAAGGAACAGATAACAAGTAGTGCTTGTGGCGATTAAAGTTACGTGATAATCGCGAAAAAGAGCCATTGCATCATAGCAAATGATTTATTTACAAGATTTCATAGGCCACTCACACTTTCGTCCATAAATAAGGTTTGCTTCTTGTCATAGACAAAAAAGTCAAGAGCTCGCGATAATTGACAATCTGGCATAATACGCTTTATCCCTGTGGGTGTGACCCAGGGGAAGGGGACTAGTTAAAGTACGCTAACATCCATCACTGAAAGTTCAAGAGTAGGAAATTAATGTTATAAGGCTCGCATAATGGTTGGGAGTTTACTCTCTTGTGAGGAATATATAGAACAAAAAACACAAAGAAAACGTGTCAGAACATTAAAAGTGGCATTATACACTATGGAATCGTCTGTTTGGAAACTATTCAATATAAGAAGATTTCTCGTGTGCGCTCAATGCTTCTCATTGTGAGGGGAATGCCGCATCCACGAATGTTTCAAGCTTTGCAAACCAAGCCGCTCATTCGTTATCCCTACTATAAATTTGCTGAGAAAATAAGGAGCAAGACGGAACCAATTCTTGATTGTCTGGATCGATTCGAGAGGAGAAGATGAGGAGCCAGAAGGTCATGAGCACGACGTATTAGGTAAGAAGTTTGTTCAAAACTGGTGATTACCTAGAAGAATGGGCTGAAGGTGTGGATGGACGGATATAGCACATTCGCGCTTCTTGTTTTTTTCTTATCAAAGGCACGATGGCCATTCTTCCGAAGGCATATAACACATCCGCTGCTTAAAGTGTAGCGACTCCGCGCCATGGCATGCTGAGAATAATGTCAGAGTAACGCTTTCGAGTTTCGATCTGCTTACATTCCTGCGACTCATTTCTCCTGCATCTCTATTTCATATGGTATGAATAACGCACAAGGAGACCCTATATAGCGAACCTATCTATCTCCAAGATCCCATAGTGTCACACTCGCGCGGCACACTTAAGGATGCCATTACAAGAGCAACTGCTGCGGGATCCAGCTACTTATGCACTTGATAGAATTTATGTTTTGCGGTTGCTTCCACAGGTGGCAGTGAAAGTGTGGAGACTTGACTCGGCTCTAGCTTGTTGTGAAGCATTGGGCGAATCACGTCTTAACAAATCACTCTACGCTGCCAACAGCACAAGAAACTGTTATCTCAGACGCACTTTATACGCTAGTGGAACCATGGGGTTCGAAGATACGTGGGGACTTCACTCGGGTTGAGTTATTTCTTAGAGGCGTTATAAAGGGTATATTTGGGTTTCTTTTTAGTTGAGGAGGGCTTCGGCTCTTTGCATTGGAGTGTTATGTATGTGATTTGCGACAGTCTGTGGGTTGCGTCACAGCTCACGGCACAGTCGCCAGACACTCCAAAGTGGGTTCGATGAATCCTTAGATTACTGGGAATCTCACTACCTATTCTAGCCGAACTAGGACCAGGAAGTCACCAATGATGTGGACTAAAGAAGAGCGTAAAGAAGGGTGGGGCTCACATATATGACATATGATAAAAAGGCACACGCATGAGGGTGCACAGCGCCAAACTTCCCATATGGTCTTTCCTGTGATCAATTACTTACTCATTTTAGGCATAATATATCGGCTTAGTTTCGCCGGTTCCTCTAGGAAATCCTGGGTGCAAAGGTCTTAGATATGTCAGTGCGTCCAAAAGCTCGAATAGTCGCTTTGAATTCGTTATGGCTGGGATCTCGAATATCTTGTTGCGAATGTGGTTTTTTGAGAGGAGGCGCAGCAGAGGGCCCTTTTCTTGATCATCCCCCCACAAGACAAGGAAGAAGTGATTAGTGGTGTCTACCGCTTAAAGTAAGTATGCTCACTCATACCCTTAAGCACCATTCACTTAGGAAGAGTCGTGGCTAATTGGAAGGTGAGGGAACTCCCATGTGTGGGATCAGGGAATGGGTTAGAAGAGGCAGACTGGGTCATTTTTTGGTTGACGCTGAAGCATCTATAGGTAGACACTCGGGTCGCGGTTTTGAATCGGGGCTTTGCGGAGCTTTTTCCATCTTGTGGCGGCATTGGATCGGCGGTTTGCAGGGGAAGCGGCGGACATGCGCGGGACGGCGTCAGCGAACTCCTGCCAGTGGGGTGGCTTAGGTTCCCCGCGGTCGAGAGGGAGTAATTAATGCGGTACGAGATGCAATTCTAATAGCCACTGTCTCATCGAGCTCTTTGGAGATCTAGACAGGGAAGGTAGTATGGCACAGCGTGCAGAGAGGCAGTTGGTGGTGGAGGGAAGCAGGGCGGTTGGAGCTCGGTCAGAAAGGTATTGAAGGAGCCCGGATAGCGCCATAGTAATCGCAATGCGGACCAGAGGAACGCTGCTCGGGGGGCGTCCAGGGGGAATTGGGCTGGGTTGGTGCGTGGTCAGTAAGAGAAGGGTTTTTGCGGGTGTCTAGAGCGAAGCGAGGATGCCATGGTGGGGAAGTGAAAGATGGACGAAATAACTTGTGAAAGATGGGCTAATTGGTTCCTTTTTTTCTTTTTGAATCGGGTGTAGGTGGGAAAGATCAGAAGATGGCACAAGCGACAGATGGCTGCGCGCATAGTGGATGGGTACATGTCCTGGGGAATGAACTATGGGATGGTGTGTGGAATATAGGAGGAGGAGGAGGAAGAGCTCTGCATAGGGGAATCTAGTGGTGGTCGGATGGTGTCGAATTGATAAGGCGCAGCGAGCGAAGAACTACTAAGAGAAGAAACGTTGCATGATATGGGAAGAATGAGGATATGGAGGAGGTGGAAGTTGGGGGATGGTGGTGGGTGAATGAAGGCAGTCTCGGTACTATGGAGGAGGATAAGAGATTGGTGGTTAGACGACAAGTGTGGTGTAGGGGAGGCTGCTAGAGTAGTGTGGGTAGTGGGTGGGAGAGAAAGTGGGTAGGTTCTGATGTGGTTGAGGTACCTTGAGGGTTAGAAAGGTGCGCTGATGGGTGGAGCGGGAAGGGTGAATGCGGCGTGATATGCCTCTGTAGATCAGTAAGAGCTCTTAAAGATTCGAGAGAATAGCGAGGATGGCGACGGCTTTTCAGTGGTTAGATGGATGGTTGGGTGGGGGGGTTAGGAGCTAGAAGCAGCATGACATAGAACTTATACGGGAGGGCCGTGGTGAGTTATTAGGTCTTGCTTTGTCGTCGTACATGCTTTCACGTCACGTCCATATATACCATCTGACGCACAGAAAAGATCTTGAACGAGTGAAGATCCAGCCCAAATAGACGTGCGTAGGCGCGACCAGACTATACCGGATAGAGAATCTATATAATCGCGAGATCATATCAATAAAGGTGTGCTCGTGTGCAACACAGGTGGGAGAGTAGATGCATTAGTTGTCCTGGGCTAACCGTGGCTGGCAAGGGGGTGGTGGGTGGGTGCGGGCGCAGGCATGGGAGGCTGGGAGCTCGGGTGGTGATTGGGTTTGGCATATTTTGGAGTGGGCTTGGCTTGGGTGGCGTGGTGGTGGTCTTTGGGTGATTGTGTTCATTGCGCAGGTTTTTCTAGATCTGTATAGAGATGCATCATAAGGGACTGGAGGCGCAAATGTGTGGTGTATGTTGATATTGGGGAGGACAGCATGAGAGAGTGAGTGAGAGGAGGGGCGCGGTGGAGCCTGTGGTAGGTTAGATTGTAGAAAGCAACTTTTGAGGATTTTGCGTGTTCCAAAAGGAAATGGAGTTGGTTGGTCATCACATGTGAGGCATGGCTATGGGGTGGAACAGACCTACAAATGGACTGAACGGTAGAGAGACTAGGCGAAACAGTGGGTAAGACGCTCGTGGAGCAACACATAGAAGGCACACAAGGTTATACGCTAGAGAATTAATGGGTCTGCAAATCGGGTGGGCTAAAACTTTGTATTGCGCTTGTTTTAAGGGAATGTTTGGAATTTTGGGTTATAGTGATTAATCTGATTGGGGAAAGAGTAGGTAGATTGCCTCTGTGATTGGGGTTTAATACACTTCGGTGATAAATGGGTAGGTGAGCCCCGACATTCGAACGGAAAATGGTATTGTATGGTGATTGGAAAGGTGTGCATTCGACACTCGGTCATTCCTCACTCTAAGGACCAGGCTAGCTCCACTAGGAAATGAGAGATAAAGGAAAGAGATGCAAAAAGCGAGAGCGACCCTGGGCTTTTCAAGAGCCCGAGACCGGGGGCAGCGGGCGGTAGTACCAGGTGCGGCCTTCCTCCCTTTTTACACATATACTCGCAATTGCAGTTAATCAAGCAAAAACAGTATGTTAGTCCGGGGCACATGCTTCGAGACCATGTTCCTATGGTGACACACATAGTGGGTAAAAGTGGGTGCTCGGTCATTTGTTTTCTCGTCCCGAATGTTTTTTGGCTTACGTAAAACAGCGGGTGCAAGAGGAACAAGAAGGGTTACGGAGGAACTTCGATGACTTAAAGCGACTGTCAACATACAAATCTATTATAATACTAGGACTCTGAACATGGGCCCGCTCCACAGAGCAAGATAGGGCTTCTAAAGAGGGCAAGGTGTGCGCTAGGCAGCTCTGGAGGTTGCCAACTGAACGTAGAGTTTGTACCAAGACGCGCCTCTACGAAGGACATAGGTGATAGAGCACTCAGCGGATAAATGACGGGCAGCAAGAGGCTTAACTAGTAATGTACAGCATGTTGGAAATGGGTCAGACAGCCAAAACATAACGACTATGTGTATGAGTAATGACTATTAGAAGAAGAACTAGATAGAGTATAGTATGTTCGTCAGATCTATGACGACAACAGCGCTTAACAAGATAAGATAGAACATGTAGTTACCCGAAAGGACATGGGCAGGATACAGCCCAGCCCGAGTATACAAACAAGCTTATGTTAATATTGGTAGAAATAGATTTATATCCCGAGATTTACGATAATATATAGGCCGCTTTCACTATAAATGTTCTGTATATCTCTGTCTCGTAATTTTCTTCATTTTCTCTTTCTCTATAGATTTCGATATTGTTTCTTCTCTCTCTACGAAAGGTCTGGGATATATAGTGTAATCTGTTCTCGTTTTTGTGACAAAGTATCGGGATGTGAAATGCTTTGGTTTATTTAATAGAGACATGGACGAATAATCGAAAAGCATACGAGTAGACTAGAGGCTTAGATAGCAAGGTAGGTTCAGGCCATTGATGATCTTTCATATATAACTAAAAGAAGGTGTTCTAGTGCCGATTTTGTTATTAGTTTTAAAGTTTAGTTCGTATATTATGATATGTGTGACCTGTGGTTGGATGTGTGTAAGTAAAGAATTAGGTATATCACCAAATTAAAGGATAGTCTTTGTTCTACTCGCAATATGACCAAAACTATACGAGAGATGTTTTATGACGAGTTGTCAAAGTAATAAGATCGCTTAGGGATAGTTCTGAAGTTATTTCAGGATAGAAGCTCCTTTTGTGATTGTGTTCCCTTTTTGATCGTCTTATGTCATCGAGGGAAGAAATGTGTCTTTGGTGCAACTTAATGAGCATATATCTTAGATATCAAGGTCGAGTTCGTTATTGACTGCTATGTTTCTCTTCTAGTATCTATTTCGGCTGGTCTTAGGGGAACTAAAAAATAAATTCATTTAGGGTGTGTGTCCTTGGTTGGCGGGAATTATCCTATAATTCTATGGTTCTCAAAGACTATGAAATTCTCATGGGTGCTTTCAACGTTCTTAGGCTTAACTAAACGGTGTTGATCAGTGTTAATTGCTTTGTTCAATTACGGGGTTTTTTTGGTAACATGTTTCGTGTGTTTTCGAAGACTAATAATCTTAGCACTCTGCAGATAGATGTACCCTTTTTAGAGATCGCAATAATTTTATATTCATGACGTGTTAATATATATTCAAATATTTTTCAGTTGGGAACTGTGTATGTGGGATCCTAATTATAATTGGGGCGGCTACGGGGGGATGAATCGTGCGTCTAAAAAAATTTTGTTTATAGTGGGGATGAAATTAGTAGTTTTTGTGGAAATTGGTTTTCGGTTCCCCAAAAATAATTGAGGATTGTCGGGTTAGTGGTTTGTTATTCGGATGGTTTAATTGTGATGTTGATCATATGTATATAGTTACCTTTATTAACTTATATCCAGCAACTAATCCCTCTGTTATAGTTTCTTATCTGGGTTTTTTATTTCCAATCTTTTTAAGAGGTTTATCCATCCAATAGAAGATCAGAAGAAGGAAATCGTCAAAGGTGAGAGTAGAGGTATTTGGTATGGAGTAGGCAGCGTATGCGGTTTCTTGCTTGCATACCCATGATCGGGAATTTCCAACTCATCCATTAACGGAGAAGAGGAGGTACGTCATAAAGAAATGCATAGAGTTATTTTGCTATGTGAAGCGGAATGAACTGGGTAGCTAATGGAGATAAGTTGGTGCTTTTATGTTCACCTGTGGTAAGTCTATTGATATAAGTTGAATTGGAACTCTAATTGGTATACTCGGTATATATATATGTTTGAGTAGATAATGAATTTTCAATATCCGGATAATGTGTATTTAAAAATTAACGAGGGTTGAAATAGGTTTTTAATTTTCTACTGTCTACTTTTATGTTCGATAGAAAATTTAGATATATGTTAAATAGAAATTCACAATATCAAAAAATCCAATTTGAACAGATCACAATGGCATTTTAGGATCATTCCAAGTAAATATGATTCTAGCAAGGAACTGTCATAATGCAAGTAATTATTAATTATTATAGAATTACATGGAGTACTACATTTAACGTTTTATATATCCAAGTTGATCACGTGAATCCAACATGTTTTACCGCTTCTCCTTTGGATGCTCTACTCAAACATCTAACTCTCTCTCCCAGGCAACTTCCTCTCTACCAAACGCGTCATGCACGCTCCAAGTCCAAATTCAATACCGCGTCAAACTTAAACGGTGAAAAATATCGTTTAAGTTTTTTTTTTTTCTCTTCTTCTCTTGTTTTTCACATTCTTTCAGATTTATAAAAATACCCTCCTAATTAAACAAAATTCCGAAACTGCCTCTCCACTCTTCATTTACCAAATTATCTCCCGACCTTTTCTTAACTACGTACCAAACTATTTTGAATTAGTATTAATTATAATATTTAATTTAAAATATATATATATTACAAAACCTGTACGGTGTTCAAATTAAGTATTTGAGGTGAATTTTAAATGGGAGCTAAATCCAGTGGGAGTACTGGACCAATCTTTGGCTCCTACCAAGAACGACTGACGATTAGGTCAGGTGGACCTAATATTCTCTGGACCAATATAAACAACGTACCCCCGTGGCCTGCATGACTCCTATGTATGAAACTCCTAATTGTCAACGACGACGTTTGTCCGTAACAATGTTCTACTGGGTTTATCTGTTTCCCACATATAGAGTTGTTACTCAACGACACGAATTCCTTCACATTTGAGATTTCTGAGCTTGGGTCAAAACATAAAGATTCAAAGCCACTTTTGGGCAAGAATATATTATCTCCACATCAAAGTGTTCAAGATTAAATCAATATGTTTCTGTAATAAGAAACTAATCAAGACAGGTAAAGAGATAATCAATCACACACAAGACACCAAAACTTGTTTAAGAATTAAAAACCTTGTATTTAGCACTGGGCTTGCTCTAAGCCATCCTGACCCTAGCTGTACCCTGCATCTCCAGAACCTAGCACTAGGTGAGCTTCAAAGCTAGCTCCACCTCTCTAAAACTTGATCTTTACATAATCTTTCACATCAACATACTTACATCCAAGACACGTGTTTACAAGACTCAATAACATTAAAATTATTGAATTAGTCTTCGACATGAAATTTACTTCCAACTTCTAAAACTACATGCATTTACAATTGTGCTTGCGCGGAAGGTAGAGACTAGAGTGAATGTTAGGAGGGAATTGGTTTTTGCTGGGAGAAAATCTAAAGCACAAGTGATGGTTAAAAGGCGAAACTTCGCTTCGTCTTTCTGTGAAGAATAGCTATTTAGTTTGCGCCTGTAAGGGTCTTCCTTGAGGAGCTGAAGAGGCTTGAGCTGAATAGCACATTTTGAATCATGTCTCATGCAAATAACGGTCAAACCATGGGGATGTTGATCGTTGAAGATGCCATTTCTATTTGGAGTGATGGAAAGCCTATAAACTCAAGTGCATTCACACCCAAGATGCAAAGGCTTCACAGCGAAGATTTCCATGTCTAATAGCTCAGTAATGCATTGTCTGGTCGAAATGCTTCAACATGCTAGCTGGAGCACTCACAGTGACGGCTAGGAAATCCCAACAGCAACCCCTCAAATTCAAGCAAAAGACCCTTATTTGGAAAACCCATCAGTGTCAACT